>CM045771.1:134272356-134760977 GCA_025200525.1 Camellia lanceoleosa | reverse complement strand
TAGCTTCAATTCATGACTATTAGATTGGACTTTTAAGGGAGTCAATTTGTATGGAGCGCAGACTTGTGAAAAGTCGCTCTGTGAATTGAAAAGTTAGATTGACCACCGCCTTCAGTCTTGATTATTCCGCAGAGAGGTTGGGTTACATGTTGTCTATTGTGATGCCTCATTTATAGAGGGTTTGGGATGTGTGTTGATGGAAGAGGGGAAAGTGGTAGCTTATGGCTCACGTCGCTTGAAAATACACGAGAAGAATTACCCGCCACATGACCTAGAGTTAGCGAAGGGTCATGATCTTTGCCTTGGAAAAACTGGAGACACTACCTTTATGGTGAGAGATTCGAGGTGTTCTCGATCATAAGAGTTCCAAATATCGCTTTTCGCAAAAGTGACTTGAACTTCAGAAAGAAGGCGAGAGGAGGTGGATGGAGTTCATTGAGGATTACGATTTCGAAATTGCATTATCATCCAGTGGAAGGCCAATGTAGCCATGATGCCCTAAAGTGAAAAAATCCATAGGTGATGTAGCTTGTATAGCCATCCAGAGGTGGGGAATGCTTTGAGGGTACTTGCAGTGAGTCTGACGAGGCGTCTGAGCGAATCATGCTTGAGGTCTTGGGCCTTGTTTTCTCGTTGTTGCGCACAGTATACACTTGTGACTCCGGAAAAGTTAGAGGCACAGAGAGGGGTAACCTTCAAGCAGAGTCCTTTCGAGAGAAGATCTCCAATGGGAAAGTTGAGAAGGGTTTGACGGTGTATCCCGACTTGAAAGTAAGTGAGATACCGAGACCGCTATCTGTTTGTGTTGGAGTCTTAAGTGAGAGGAGGTACTCCGAGAGTTTCATCATTCGCGCCTTTTGGCAAAGCAGCATCTAGGAGGTACTAAGATGTATCGGGATTTGGGTCGCCGATTTGGTGGCGGGGTATGAAGAGGATGTGGCCCCACAGTCTTGATGTCTTCAGTGCCTTACGCTGTCGACTAAAGTGAAATGCCGAGCATCCCGAGGTCAAAGGCCGCAGTTTGTTGCAACCCTTGCTCATTGTCGAGTGGAAGTGGGAGCATGTCACTATGGACTTCGTTGTAGGTCTTTCAAGGACCCAAATGCAGTAGTGATGCTATTTGGGTGGTTGGTAGAACCCTGTTGACCAAGTTTATGCGACTTCATTCCTACGCCAGCTGTAGAGATTCGGTGCAGATCATCTTGCCGACTTGTATATTCGGGACATAAAGTGAGGTTGCACGAGGTCCCAAAGTGCGGATTTATCGTCTCGTGATAGAGATCCTCGCTTTCTTTCGCTAGGTTGTGCAGCGAGTTCTGCAGAGTCGCCTTGGGCACTAAAGTTGACCTTCAAAGACGAAGCTTATCATTCCGGGACCGACCAAGTACCGAGCTGAGCGTACTATTCCGAGATCCTTGAAGATATAAGCTGGTGTTAGTGTCCTGACTTTAGTGGTACGTGGGAGTAACTTACCATTGGTGGAGTTTGCCTACAACATGGGCTTTTCGAGTCTAATGTCGGTATGGCACCTGTCGAGGTTTGTATGGCCGACACTTTGTAGGTCTCCAATTTGTTGGGCCGAGGTGGGTGACAGCACCTCTATTGGGTCGGGAGTTGAGGTTGGGAGACGGCGGAGAAAGTTGAGCTTATCCGTAGGGAGGCTTGTTGGCATGAGCTTTTAGTCGTCTGCTGTAAATCTTATCTTCGACCGGGGAGGAGGCCATTGGTGTTTGAGGTAGGTGGATCATGTCTTCTGAAGATATCACCTCGGCCCGAGGGGACGTTGATGAGGTTTGGGAAGAAGTGGGAAGTTGTCCCTCGGTTTATTGGTCCTTTTGAAATCCTTGAGAGAATTGGCATAGGTTGTCTTATCGCTTAGCCTTGCCTGCCACGGGGCTTGTCCGGAAAGTTCATGACTTGTTTCATGTGAGTATGCTTGAAAATATGAGTCGAATCCATCGCGATGTACCGGATTGGACCGACTTAGAGGTAGCATGAGATGCCTCTATATGAGGAGAGGACAGGTTGAGCCTGGTCTTGGATAGGCGGGATCAAATCTCGCTGTATTATTAGACCATTCCTTTGGTGGAAGGTTTGTGGAAACATCACGGGTGGAGTGAAGTCACTTGAGAGCGTAGAGTTGGTAAGTCCGAGAGAAATATCCGGACCTATTTGGCGAGGATGTTTGAGACATATGTTATATATATATTGTTGTATTGTTGAACTTTAAGACCATTAAATATGTCTTAAATTGTAAAACATGGTGCATGTTTCTTGGCGCAGTGAAAGTAGTTGGAAATTTGCCTCAAATGGAAGTTTGTGTGCAACATTGCATATGTTGAATATATAGTAGAAATGGAAATGTATCATGATTATTGGCCTTATGATATGAATTGTAGAACTATGTATGTTGAAATGGTTGAAATGGAAAGAAAATGCATGTTGAAATGTATGTAGTGTGAAATGCCTCTTGATAAGAGATGAAATAGACGGTAATGGGTTGTAGGGATTGTTGAATGTTATAATGTAAATCTGGGTGTTTTAAATGGAAAAACTTGTTCTTTAATTCTCTGGGACTTTAAATTCTTTAAGGGAGGAGGTTATAAGCGATCTCTAAGGTTTACCCTTTGTTGTCTGTGTTGATCCTGGACATGTGTCCGTGGGATGTTAGTAGTTGATTATTATCCGGTTTACATCCTTCCTTCTTTGTATCTCGGAAGAGCATATATAGAGTTGTCTTTGAAGCGATTTGTTACGGAGTTGGTCGAGCTTAGGAACCAAAACTAGTTGCCCAGATTTTGGCTGTCCGCTAAAGCAGAGCTGACGCCGAGCGGAGAAAGGACCTTGTTGTTGCTTTGTCCGCTTGCGGGTTTTGGCGCCGAAAGTGAATACACCCATCTCAGATTTCTGTGTAGTGTTGGACGCCGAAAGGGACTACGCTTGAGCTGGAGGTTGAGTGACGCCGAGCAGAGCTTCGGCCTCGGTGGGACTGGTATGTTGAGATTCGAGGAGTAGCGCGTCGCCGCCGAGCGGGAGCTTGGCCGCCGAAGGGAGTTTGTGAGTGGCGCCGAGCTGGGTTTCAAGCTCAAGCTGGCGACCGTTAAAGCTCCGTGGTTTTGACATTTTAAATCACTTTTTCACATTCTCATCTCTCCTACTTTTTCCAATAAACACCATTGTTGAGCTCCTCACTCTAGAACTCTACCTTCTCTTGGTATTGATCTAGTAGGGAGTGATTTGCTCATCATTGGCCTTTACAAAAGTTGTATTGATCGTCGAGGGCTACATTTAATCTGAAAATTTCGCATTTGGAGCACTTGGTTTTGGTCTTCATCTCCATCTCCGTTGAACTCAAACTTTGAGGTAGGGATAACCTACTCCTCTTTATGAGCTTTGTCTTTAAATTTTGGTATTTTGAGATGTTGGGGGTTGTTGTGAAATTTTGGGAAGGTTTGGGGGCTTTTGTGTAATTTTACAAAAGTTGGGGTTTTATTTATAATGGACCTAGAGGCATGTTTGGTATAGAGACATGGAATAAATGTTGAAAGATTGGTAAAAATGGAACCTAAGAGTTGTAATGTTAATTATGGAAAATGCCCTAATTACATTGATTAATTAATTGGGATAATTAATTGTGAGAAATGAGGAATTGAAGTGGAAATGTTGAGATTGGGAGTGTATGGGATTAAAGGGTGTAGTTGAATTACTTATCCTCACCGAATTGGAATGTTGATTATATATCCATTTGTTGCATTTATATTCTCAGATAGAAATAATCGCTTTGGGCTATCGTGGAGGATAGTCTTGATTGTTGTAGACAATGCATGATGATTAGGCAAACTAAAACTGATCATTGAGATGTGTCATTGCGTATGACGGTTGAAAGAATACATTAATTTTATGTATTGATTGATGATGTGATACTAGTTGTTTATATGCATTGTGTTGTGTTGGAGGAGATAGGGATGTACTCCACGGTTTAGGGATGATAGGGGATGGACCTCTAAACCGGTGTTGTTTGGGAGAAGATAGGGATGGATTCCATGGATATAGCTCATATGCTTATCTAGTAATGTGTTGACCTGGCGCCTCTTATACGCTTCTCTTTGGAAGTGTGATATTGCTCTTAGGCATATCTATGGAAGTGTTGATATAGCTCATATGCTTATCATTAATGTGTTGATATAGCTAGTATGCTTATCTTTTATTTAAATGGGAAGATGTTTAATATAAGTTCAAATCTCATATGGGTTGTTTGGCCAGTTCGAGCCATGGTTATGAATTGAGAATTGAAAGGAAATGGAAAATGAATTGTAACATGGACTTGTATGTCATGAAACCGCAAAGATGATATAAGTGGATGTATCGTTGTTGGCCATCTATCAACCTGCTAATCTTTTTAGTCATTGTTCATAGTTGGTTTAGTGTATTTCTCTTTGGTCAGGGCTCACCCTATACGGGAACATCATTTTCGCATATGTAGCATGCTACCTCTAAGGACATAGCTTGGGAGGCTTGAGGGGACGGACCTTTTGTTGTCTATCTTCTTTTGATGTATTACATGTAAATTCAAGCCAAGGGCTTAAGGTGTAGATGAGTTAGTACTCTCTTTTTTGTAACCAAGTGTTAACTTGGAAAGCTGTAAGCCCCTAGGGCATTTGTTTTTGTTGTTAACATGTAATACCTTTTGTAATGAAAATCTGATGAATAGAAGAATGTGGATCTTTTATATATCAATGCATGTCTATATTGATGGGTTTAATGTTGTTCTTTTTGAGGGCGTGACATATAAGGTGTCTAGATATGAAGCATTACTAGAGGAGGAACAAGATCGAAATAATGTCTCATACAAGACATATTATAGAGATCCTAACTATGATATCGATGCAAACAGGATTGCTCAAGAAGACCTTGTGATATGTGAAGCATTAATTCATAAGGATACAACAATTGACCAGCTTAAAAGAAAGACCTTCACAGAAGTACTCTTTTCGATTTAACAAAAAGCATATGACATTTTTGATCATTTGCTTATGCCAATTTCCTTAAGTTACCAAAAGGAGTAAAACTGCCATCTCCAATTGAGCTTAAGGGAAAAGTATATTGTCAATGGCATAACTCTTGGTCTCACTCGACTAAAAAATGCATTGTTTTTCGAGACAAGATCCAAGAACAAATTCGGAAAGGAAGTTTGAAGTTCCCAGCCAAAACAGAAAAGGCCACGGGGTCGACAGTAATCCATTTCCAGAGGTTGGAGAGGCGGCAGCCAATGTCATTACGTCAGATTTCCAGAACTTGTCCTTGACAGAATTGGAAGAAGTCAATGTGCAGATGCATGTTGCTAACCAGACAACCATCAAAAAGGACACCAGAAATCTGCCAGTTATTGGACAAGGTTTCTCACACTAGAGGGAACACTCTGATGAAGAATCACTGGATGATGATTCCTTAGAAGCAGCAGTAATGCAAAGGATGTGTCCTAGGTGCAGACTGAGTTATAAGTGGTTGAAAGGATTTCCAGTTGATGGGAAGCAATATTACAGGGATGTACAGAGACGTCCTAAATCAATCAATGCTTATAACAAAAGGCCGTATCCAACTAGTGATAGGCAGCGACCACTAGTGGTTGAGCTCGCAATGATGTAATGCATGTCAAGGCAAGAGGCCCTTATATGAATCTAGGCCACCTAACTATTATAGAATAAAGAGAAGACATTCTGAAAGAAGACTGGAGAAAGGCTCAGTTCATGGGATCAAAGTCAGAGATTGGCCCCTAGACCACCTCACGCAGATGTAAAGTGGCTACCTTCATCGAAGGTCCTAATCAAAGCTTTCGAAACATGAGGTCGAGCCAAGCACTTACCTTTATACTGTCAAGATGGCTTCAAGGTAGAAAAAGCAGCCAACATCTGAGTCAGTAAGTTCGTGGGTACCTGGAGTTCCAGACTAGTTTGTAATGCAAAACAAACCTAAGGAAGTGCCTGCCTAGAGAGATGTTGGAAACCAAGGCAAGATGGTCAAGCCTCCTTTGGTGGCTCCGAACAATTGGGTATTGCTTAAACACCCAAAGACAAAGGAGCCAGATATGGTCCCAGTCATTTCGAGATCACAAAGGAGAAAGATTCAACAGAAGTACACTCAAGACTGTAAAGATATGAAAGAAAATGGAGAGAGCTCTTCATTGGTCCAGACAGAAGGAAAGAAGACTCCAAAGTTAGACCATACTCCAAAGCCAACTCTATAAAGCAAAGTGGGTTGTAGTAGAGAACAGTTGGCCAAGGTTCATTCTGAACTAAAAGCCAGAGAGAAGTCTAGCTTAGCAGGATTGGAGAAAGCTCTGATGGAGAGTGATAGCGAGACAGAAGAAGAAATTAGCATAAGCCAAAAGAAAGAAATGGTGGAGGAAGAAATGTTCGAAGCCTTCATGGCTGAGCAAACATTTCTGGTTGAAAAACCAATGAGAAAACCATTGAAAGAACCCGTTAGCAATGAAGTGCCGTAATGCAATATGGAGGATGCTCGAGGTAATCGATCAAGGTAGCTAAGAGGGAAACAGGCAATACCACCATCCGCTTTGGCTATTTCAAAGATTTACCAATATGGTACATATACTTCCTCATGAGTTTGAAGCTGGGGATAAAAACCAAGATGGGCTCAGGGGATTCTACCCATTAACTTGAGTGTGGGAATCGTGGACCCACATGACAAGATTCTTCATAATTGGCGTAATCCTAAATACAATGCTTACTTGGGAGAGATTGGATCCACACCAACAAATGTGTGCCTTCCTCTTTGCATCGAAAATTATGATGGCCTTAGGCAATGGAGAGACAGAGAAATTGATGCGTATCCTCAACCCTTCATAGCTCGTGCGCAAGAGATTTTGCAGAGGCCAATTTGTATATCGAGGAGGACACCACTCAAGATATTGAGAAAGCCGATGGCTTAGTCAAGTGACTACCGATGAGGAAGTGACACACAAGCACTTAGTCCAAGAGAGTGTCATGAAGAGATTGTCGTTAAGATGACAATGATGCTCGGTTGTAGGCAAAGAGATGAAGAACAAGAGGCCAAGTCTTTGGCTCTAATTAAGTTTTCAACATTGGATGTAAAATCAATAGTCCAAAAAAGTACAGAGCAAGAGAGAAAAAGCTATGATAATTGGTTGCAAGCAGTAGCAACAGTCAAAGTTTTGGCCCTTGGTAACATCACTGCATTGGACATTGAAACAAAAGTCCAGAAATACAGAAGATGATGCCTGCGGATGATTTTTTCTATAAGGAGGAGGGTAAAGATGTTGAACTAAAGAACCTGAGAGCAAAACAAAGTGAGAAGGTTGCTTCGAAGGTAGAAGAAACCAAGGAAGAAGCTTTAATAAGTTCTCAGACACAAGACCCCTAAGAAGAAGTAAATTTAGGGGAAGGTTCTATGCAATGTTCCACCTATATAAGTGCTTTGTTTGAATGATCCGGACAGGACCCCGCTTATTGATTGTTCTAAAGAAATATAAAGATTGCTTTGCATGGTCTTATAATGAACTACCAGATTGATAGTCATTAGTGGAAAATAGGCCCCTATGAAGCCTAATTTCAAGCCATACAAGGTAAACCAAGAAGAATGAGTCCAAATAATTCGTGAAATCAAGGAAGAGATTCTTAAACTACTCAAGGCAGCTTTATTAGACAAATGTATGTTGAATGGCTATCTAATATTGTGCCTGTAGTCAAGACTAATGGTAAAATGAGGGTATGCATTGATTTCTAAACTTGAATTTGGCAACCCAAAAGATGAGTACCATGCCTATAGTAGACCTGTTGGTAGATGCTTTCCAGCTCAAGGGCATCAAGTTTTATCAATGATGGATGGACATTCTAGTTATAACCAGATCGCATTGCAGAGGAGGATGTCCACAAGACAACATTCAGATGTCCCGAAATATTGGCACCTTCAATGGGTTAAAATGTCATTTGGCTCAAGAATGCCGGAGCTACATATTAGAGAGCTATGAACACTATCTTTCATGGGGCGACCTCACTTGAGGGTATTTAAAGTGTTATATTGATGACATTGTAGTTAAATCCTAATCCATGGAGGAGCATCTGCTTCACTTAGAAGCAACTTTGAAAGAATGAGAAAGTTCAAATTGAAGCTCAATCCTTAAGTGTGCTTTTGGCATATCATCCGGAAACTTCTTGGGCTATGTGGTACACAAGAAAGGAATACAGATGACCGTAATAAAGCCAAAGCCATCATTGAAGCCAGATCTCTATCAAGTAAGAAAGAATTACAAAGGTTCCTTGGACAAAGTTAACTTTCTTCAAGGTTCATTTCTAACACCGCAGGAAAACTAAAGTATTTTTCTTCCTTGTTAAGGCCGAAAGATAAAGAGGAATTTGTGTGATAGCAGAGCATCAAATTGCTTTTGAAGGTATCAAAGTTTACTTGGACAACCATCCAAGGCCGATGCCACCAAAGGGTGATAAGCCCTCGAAGTTGTACATAGTCAAAGCAGAAGATTCATTGGGAGCTTTTGGCCCAAGATAATGAAGAAGGCAAGAACAAGTCGTTATTACCTTAGTAGGTTTTTAATTCATGTGAATGTAAATATTCAAATGCTGAAAAGTCAAGGTCTTGTTTTGTATTTTGTCGCATTGAAATTAAAATACTATCTTTTATCTACAACTGCCTTGGTAATTACAACCACAGCATTTGGTTAAGTACATGTTATCTAGACCTATGTTAAGGGAAGAATTGGCAAGTGGATACTAGCCTTATCGAGTTTCATCTAGAATATGTCCCTCAAAGGTGCAGAAAAGGACAAGTTTTAGCCAATTTTCCGCACTATCCATCTCAAACAGAGAGCCAAGAGATAATGGAACTTGGTATGGCTAGTGTTGAGCTTCTACATGGCAGATGTGGTTCGATGGGTCGAAGCCAATGGCTTAATTGAATTGGTATTGTGCCAGGATTAAATCAATATTAAGTGTAAGTAGGAAACCACACATGGTTTCGTGAGTGGATGAAGCTACTTGTTCCAATAACCAAGTCAATATGAAGCCTTAATAGTGGGACCAGAAATTCTTATCGATTACAAGTTCAAGCAGCTTGACATATTTGGAGATTTTCAATTGGTGGTTAACCATGAAAGGGATTTTCAAGTGTCAAAACATAAGCATTTTACCATACTATGTTGTTGTATTACATCTGCTTTTCAATTTCAAATAGCAAGTGTAACTCATGTTCCAAGATTCTGAATAATAGAGCTAATGATGTGGCTCAGAAAGCTTCGAACTTCAAGAGAAGAGATAATGCCTAAAGGGACATAAGCCAAACAACATATCAGAAATTGATACCACCTTTGAATAAAAGGAATGTGGTCTTGGAAGTCAATCATAATGACTTACAAGAACAAGATTGGAGGCATCCAATAATGCAGTACTTGGCTGGTCCATCTTGGAAGGCCAGCAGGAAAATCAAATTGTAGTCTATGCAATATATGATATATAATAATGCTCTCTACAAAAAGGGGGGAGATGGCTTGTTGCTGGAATGTTTAGGCCCAAAAGAAGCATTAACAGTTATGGCTGAGGTGCATGAAGGCATCTGTGGTGCTCATCAGCCTGGTGTGAAGATGAGGTGGTTGTTTCGAAGGCATTCCTACTATTGGCCAACTATCCTTAAAGATTGCATAGAGTATGCAAAGGGTTGCCAGGCATGCCAAAAGCATGGCACAATAAGGCATGTGCAGCCTTGGCCATTCAGAGGATGGACCATGGATATGATGGGAAAAATACACCCACCTTCTTCAAAGCACCATTGTTTCATTCTAGTGGCCACTGATTATTTCACTAAGTGGGTCGAAGCTAAGCCATACAAGGCTGTAGACCAGACAGAGGTCATTGGGTTCATTAAAGATTTGATCCATAGATTTGGCATCCCACAAACCATAACTATGGATAATGGGGTCAGGTTCGACGGGAAAATGGTGAAGTCTTTTGTGGCAGAGTTTGGAATTAGCCTTGTTAATTCTACACCTTATTATGCACAAGCCAATGGTCAAGCTGAATCATCCAATAAGTCCTTGAAAAAGGAAATACAAAAGGTTGTGGAAGATAATCCTAGGGATTGGCATAACCTGTTGTTGGATATGGGCATGATGCAGTGTTACCTGTGGAAATTAATGTTAAATCTTTGAGAGTGAGATGTCAAGACGAGCTAAATCCTGAGCAATACCATCAGAGTATGTGCTTGGAATTAGAAGGCATAGATGAAGCTGCACTGCATTAAAACAAAGATTCTCTTGCAAAAGAAGAAAGCGCCCAAAAATTACAATAAGAAGGTCAAATACATTGGCTTTGATGAAGGTGATGTGGTATGGAAAACAATACTCCCAATAGGAATTAAAAGCCATAAGTTTGGCAAATGGTCACCTAACTGGGAAGGACCATATCAAATTCATAGAGTTCTCGCTTTTGAGCATCTATTTGAGAAATTTGAATGGGTATATACATCCCAAAAGATTAATGGTAGATATTTGAAGCCTTATTTTCCAACCATTTGGGAAACACAAGGAATAAAATAAACACTAAGTACAAGAACATAAGACTGCTCAAATGATAGACAAAAATTTGTTCTTTCATAAAGAATTAAGTACATTTTGCCACAAATTGGCCCAAAAATTATTATAGTGTCTTAGTTGTTCTTTTATAATCCTATTGCTAAGTGATGAAAGTAGTTGAATAGCTGTAGCCATCTCTTCCTTTCGATTAGCCAGTCCTTGGTTGGTGATTTGCAATTTGGTGTCGCTCGACTAAGGCTTGATTCATCAGAGATGCCTCCTCTTCAAGCAGAGCTTTCCTTTCCAGCAGCTGGACTCGAAAGTGAGAGGCATAGGAGTGTTGTTCTTTCAGATTTGACACTTCGGTGTGCACTTGGGAAACAAAACTCGATTCTAGCTTTCATCCAGAATCTTAGCAAAGATGACAAATGCCGAGGTAGAAGTCGATAATAGCTACCGAGATAGATGACTTAAAATATTCATGCCAGATCGCTTAATTTTGCAAAGATTGGAGGAACCCATTTCGATTATAGGCCTTGCAGAGCCTCAAGGAATCTCTAAAAAGAAATCAACAGCCTGCATGTGTCTAGGTCATCAAAGGTGTAGAAGGCTTGTCATTGAAGAAGAAGAGCTCTCAAAAATTTCCAACAAGGAGTCACCTAAAACTAATGGCTCACCAACATTCAATGTTGAGAGGTAGAGGGTACGGCCAAGAGACTAGCTAGTCTAGCTGAAGATGTCTACCTCATCCGTAGACATGAGGAGGCAGAGAGAGTTGTGGTGGAAGGCATAAAGGACCCATAGATAGGAGAAGTGGATGGAGCATCTTTGGCGCCTCTATGGTTTTAGCCACCAATGAATCAAGTGAAGAGGGGCTAGAAGTAGGTAAAGGTAATGAACTATGAGTTAGAGAACTACCAAAGACCTCTCAGAGGAGAATCAATTGCCATTAGAGATGGAGTAGCTTGGAATTCCCGTGAAAGAAGGAGGAGGAGCAAGGCTCAAGGAGAAGTGGACCGAGGTATGTCAAAGGTCAAGAAAGGGAGGTATGGCTCTAAGCCAAGAAGAAGAGATACAGAATGTCACTCAAAGAAGGTACATCAATGTAGGCCTTGGAAGTGAGTACGATTTGAATAACCCCGACATTCTCAGATTTGATCAACTTCAACCAAATTGAGGGAGGCCTCATTGAAAGATAAACGCAGAGTTGTTGCTACAAGAGAAAGAGATATAAAGCAATGTCAAACTTCAAGACCAAAAGTCGACAAGGAAAAAAAGAGAAGCATGAAAAAAATTACTTGTTTCGTAAATAATGGAAGAGCTGCAAGGAATAATGTTCGGCAACATTGCCTTCTTCTTGTCGCTTTCCCTTTGTAATGCATCAGCAGCAGCCTTCCTCTCTCGTAAATTGTTGTCTTGCCTCTTCTCAAATTTCCTCGAAGACAATCATGGCTTTGAATGTTCCTCGCTTCGCCTTTGGCAAATGCTTTCCATGAATAGGGTCTTCAACCAAGTCAAGAGTGAGAAACACCACTTTTTTTCTTCTTTCTTGGCAGTGATACTACCGGCTCCTTTTCAACCCCGCTTTCTTTAACCTAGGGTTCAGATTCTTCAGAGGTAAGTTGTTTCTCCACTATTGTGGTAGTTGCCTCGTGAGCAGGATTTTCGATTATATTGGATGAGGAGACAGCCACCTTTTGTCTCTTTGTTCTTTGCAAAGGTACTTCTTGTTCTTGCTCAACCTCTCTCTCTTCTGCCTGAGATTCAGATTCCTCAGGAGGGAGGATTAGCTTCCTTTTCTGTTTCTGTTGTTGTCTCTCTTTAAGAGCAGCTAAAGTTTCGGCTCTCTTGGGGGATTCTTCTTGTGGGGACCCTGCACCAAAGAAAAATATGAGTGTAAAGGAAACAAACAAAAGATTCAAAGAGAAAAAAGGACATGAAAGTACTAACCCTTTTTTGAGGCAGCTCTAGTGACTCTAGATGGAAGGGGTGAAGCTGCAGGAGCAGTTTTGGCAGCCAGAAGAGGGGTGTTCTCAATCAAGGTCGACTTAGCCTTCGAAGGCACTCCTAACCCTATTAGTAAGTCATGAGGGTGTACAGATAGGCGCACTTCCATATTGGCTGTCCACCTGTTCTGGAATCTTTTCAAAACTAACCCAGATGGGAGAAAAGGGACAAATTGAAATTCATTCAATTCCTTCAGCAGTTTGAATATTGTCGCCTCTAGCTTTGATTTGGATATTCTCAAGTCTCTAGCCGTAAGGTGGACATTTGAGAGACTGCAAAGTGGAACAGGTATCCCTTGAGTGAGCCCAAATTGTCTGGCAAACTGAGAAGGGCAGTACACCTCAGATATGCATTTATAACCTCAAGGGTTTAAAGTGCCAATGAACAACTCCCTCGGTAGCAAAATTGAAGCCCACATATCTTTGTGTGGTGAGGTGGAGCACTCTTTATCAGCCAGAAAGGTTTGCAGCCAAGCAGGTCCTTTATTGGCATCAAAAGGACAAAAAAGGGAAGCAGGAGGAGAAATAGGGAGTTGGTGAAAGAAGGTAAGGTAATAACCAAAAGAAGCAGGATAAAGAACAATCCTAGCATACTTTTCCCCATAGGTGCTAGGATCCTGAACAAGGAATTTTAGGCATTTTTGATGCAAATCAGTGAAATAGGCAAAGAGCAGAGCCGAGCACCTGAGGGGACCTCCTTAGTTAACATCAAGAGGTTTTTCACAAAATTGGGAACAAGCTCGTAAACATGACCTAAAAGATAAGGAGCAAGAGCTATACGCTTTTTAAGACAAGTGCCTTCATGAAAGTGGAGCTTAACTCAGCATAATCCTTCCGAGATGATGTGCAAAAGAGAAATTTGCATAACCAAGATAAAATGAAGGAAAAGAGTTCTGTCTTTCACTGGCCTTCCTTTTATTTTCAAATTTTACGAAGTCATCAGAAGAGGAGTTTAAGGCTGGAAGGGAAAATTTGACAAGGAGGTCTGGGTAGTTGGGAGTGAAAAGAGAACCAAGGGGTGAAAGCCCTAAGAGATGGAAAATATCAAGAACGGTGGGGCCATCATGTCAAGACCGAAATTGGAAGAAATTAAAACCCATATTCCAAAAACATAGAGCAAAGAGGAATTAAAAAGGGTCATCGTGAATAATGAACCCGGAAAGATGAAGGGCGCTGAGGATACAGAGTCTTATAGGTCATCTTCTCTCGCAGTACAACTCACATACCATTCCTCCCATTCGGTTCTCAATGTCGGCCAGCAACGATGAGGCCGGGTCACTCTCCAATTGCTCCAATCAAGCCCTCCTTCGTAGAGAAGAAAGTTGTCCTCCAAACGGGGGTATAAAGCTGGAAATTGGTCAGGGGCTTCCCGAAAGATGGGACCTAGAATGTACTTTTTGTTGGTTGTTGTGGTGAGGAACAAAGAGACGTCCATCTATGGCGCTTGGCCCACCAGTTGTTAGCATGGCGATTTCTTCATCAATACATCGTTTCAAAGCCATGGTAGGGCTGATACAGTTGCCAGCAAGCACTTTGAGCAAGGAAGGATCCATTGGTAGCAAGCGTTAGGAAGAGAGGGTTAATGTAAGATCTCAGAGAAAGAAGGGTTTGTGCTAAAAGAGCAAGTGATTTCAGAGCACTAAACAAAAAGGGTTTTTAAAGCTTTTGTGTCCGAAAAATATATTATGTAAGTCGTTAAGTACTAGAAGCATTTAATACGAAAAGTTTCCTTCAATATTGATATTTTTGGAGGGAAAAACACAGCCCAGATGCTGAAACCAGCTTCGAAGTAAGGTATTTGGCTTCGAAACTAGATTTTGGCGCCAAAAGTCAAATAACATCGACTTCGAAACAGAGAAGCGGGCTTCGAAAGCACATTCCACACTTAAGGATGCAAGAATGCTCAAGTATTTGTTTACTTCAGAAAGTGAAGTCCTACGAAACAAAACTTAAGGCCTCTTAAGGATGTGAATTGTTGTACGAAACATCAAAACCAATAGTTGGATGGTGTATATACGGAAAGATTTTATCTTCTGAACTAAAACAAAGATGAACCGTTGTTCAAGCAAAAGATGGTCAATTTTAAAACTAAATTGATCATATTAACCATGATCGATGTTGGTTATGGTCAAAACAAGCTTTAAGTATAAGATTGCTAGATTCGAAGCATTGTTTCTAGATGAAAATCAGCAAAAAATGTCAACCGTATTCCATAAATTGGAAAGGTTCATGTTGATTCTTAGTATTTCATTTTTGAAACAATTGAGTTCATATTCGACGAATAAGATTGTTCAATTTGAAGCTCTGAATTGGCTTTTAAAGACAAAAGGAAACAGGTTTAAACAATGCCAAATATAGTAGAATTTTGTTTATATTCAAGCCAAGGCAATTACATCGAATAACCCTATCTGGGTATAAACTCAAGCTCATAAAAATAAGGAATGAAATAAATAACAAGATCATGAAATTTAGTCCAACAATGATCAATGAATTTTTGTTCTTTCTTTATTATATCTTCTATTTCTTCTAACGTTGGCTATATGAGTTGATGTGCTCTCACTTCGTAGTAGAGCTCTTCAGCCTTTATTTCGAAAGCTTCCACTCTCAATCTTTGTTCTAATTCGTTTATGACCAAATCACCCCAATACGCAGAATCTTTATTCTTGAAATCATCAAATTCTTCAATGAAGTTCTCTGTTTCGTACTGGGCATGAATTCGAAGAGACGAAAGTTGGTCTAAAGATTGTGTAGTAGCCATAGAATTTCGATGCCAGTAAAAGAGCAATGGAAGTTGGTCCAGGAACATATGAAGTTCTGCTTAGGCAAGGGGATTAAGGACATGGCCCCTAGTCAGAATATCACAAGCCCATCGAAAGTTCTTGAGAGGGACTTCGTCATCAAGAACAATGAAGGGCAAGTGAGAGAAAGCTGCAAGCAGAAGTTGAGCTTGTTTCCGCTCAGCTGGAGTAGGGGATGGTGGAGGTTTGTAAGGTGGAAAGACTTTATCCATGGAAAGGGCAAGCCTTAGTCTCTCTATCTAGCAAAGAGTTGGTGGAGGAGAAGGTGTAGATGCTTCTATTTCAGAAGATGGAGAAGAAGGTGTGGATGCTTCTATTATGGGAGATGGCACGAGAGCAGAATGAACAAATGCATTAATATAATCAAGCCGCCGAAGAACAAATCTTCGCTCGGGCTAAGAATGATAGGTTGTACCCTTGTGCCTCTTTCCGGGCGCCGCAACAAGCATCATCCTTTTGTAGGCATGGAAGATGTATACCATGCCACAAGTAGATTCTCCTCCAAACTACATCGATGGTCAATAGGCACGTAGAGGTAGACCACTGAACTTCGAGCGTAGGAAGAAAACTCCAAAGGGTCAGTGAACTCAACAAAATGATGGTTGATTCGTTCCCTCAAATCATAGGTCTCAGGTGTTGACCAGCTTGTCCAGCCAGAAACCCCAGAAGATGAAGAAGTTGCAGCTTTATCCCATGCAGAGGTTTGTAAAGAAGAGTTTCGCAAGTCCATATTTGCAACTTTCTGAATCAAAGATTTGGGAGTAGTTTGTTCAAAGCACAAGAGTGAGTCAGAGGAAGAACTTCTTATAACTATATTCGCAAGTTTCTGAATCGAAAGATTAAGGGCAATGTGTTCGTAATCCAAAGGTCGATAATTTGCAAAGGCATCCATGACCTGAATATGGAAAGGTGGATAAAGGTGGCTAATTAATGCATGAAAATTCTTTCGAGGAGGAACAACATCATCATATGACTCTTTGTGTGCTCGATCAATGGAGGAGAAAGTTGATTCGGCCATAGAAGAAGTATCAGTCTGTGCGAGTGCTAAGGTATTGGGGTGTTCAAAAGATTGAAAGTGAATTAATGCAAATGATCATCAATAAATGACGGATGCGTTTCCAGAATACAGACCCCATGCACGTTCTAAAAAACGTGGAAAAAAGAGCTTTGATCCACTAATATCACCAAGTATTGGGTATATTAGTGCGGGGGGTATTGTTGGCTACATATTTTGTAAAAACCAATCACAGTTCGACATGTGGCAGAGTAAGGATAATATAGGAAGACTATTCAAGTCTTCGATCCTGATCGTACACGTGACAGTTAATATTGGTTCTCACATGATCTGAGTAGCATTGGATCAGTAAAGAGATGCAAGGTGACGTGGTTTCAACGGTTACTCACATTCAAATTCAAATATAGGAGGGAAGCCTAACTGCAAGTGATGGCATAGTGGAACTACTTATAAGGCAACATGATCAGCGATCATGGAGGAGTAGTTCGACAGTTTGAAGTGCAGTTCGAAGGTCATCCTTGACAAGTATAAATAGCAGGGAAGCCCCTAGAAAAAGCCCCCAGACTCAGATCCAACAAACCAGTCATTTACTTCATATTTTCTTTTCCAGTTTTACATTTCCAGTCTTTACATTTCCTGCACTTTAAATACTTGTTCTTTACATTCCTTCACTTTAAATTCCTGCACTGCACTTTGTTCATAGGAGTAGTTTCAAATAGATTGTTGCTGTAAACCTCTTCAAGGCTGAGTTTGGATCATTGTAAGTTTTCATTTTAATGAAATACTTCAATTGTTCGTCATTTAATTGTTATTTTTCTTAATTTCTCCTAAGTCAAGCCACCAGTAAAAGTCCTCTTCATTGAGGCTAAAAGAACTAAAACACAATCGTCTGATAATTGGTTGGCAATTATAATTTCTGTAAGGACTGATTGATCCTTGCTGGCACGCTCGCATTTACAAAAATAGCCTTCGAAAGCCAAAAAGCCAACAATCATATATTAATAAAATATAACTAAATTTCACCTACATTTCACACACTTTTTTTCTTTTCCTTTCAAAATTTCTACCCAAATCCATCAGGCTTTTGAAAGAAGTTTTGGATCCTTAATTGTATTTATATACAGTATCTAAAAAAATTAATATAGTATTTAGTGAACGAAGTAAATTCTTAAAATAGATTATCAATTACATCCTAAGGAAATGATTATTCTTTAAATAGACTAAAGAATAACCATTCTATTCCATTATACTTTCATTTTAGTGTACAAAACACGACATAACATTAGTGTTGTTTTAGGTCAACAGATGTTATTAAAACAAATTTGATTAATTTATGAAATTTGTATATGGATAAGAAATGTATTATGATATAATTTTACATAAACTATAAAAAAGTATGGTGTTATTTGGGAAGTGGGTTGGCTTTTTAATTTTTTAGTTTTTTTGGCTATTTTATAGCATAGGGCTAAAAAGCCTGGTTTGGAAAGGACTTTTGATTTTTTTTAGTTTTTTTGTGTGAAAAAGAATGTAATGATTATGAGTTGAATGTAATGTTATGTTTTATTGGACTAAAAAGCCTATTTTATTTTTTGTTGCTATTTTAACCAAAAAAGCCCCAAAACTATCTTCCCAAATATAAGCTATATATACATCTAGAAAACACATTTCAATGACTAAGAGCTCTTTGGGAAGTGGCTATTTTAGTTGATTTTCTTATTTTTTATGATAAAATATGAAAAAAAGTAGAGAGAGTGTAACAACTTAAATTCCAAATAGAATTAAAATCAAAGATTATAAAAAAATTAAAAAAAAAGATATAATTATTGACTTTAAATGATACATATATAGAATCAATAAATGATACAAATTTTTTATAATCCATTTAGCTGAGTTAATCAATCAGAACTCATAATTGTTTTGATGAAATGAACAACCAAAAAAAATATAGTCATAGTCACAAAGTCCAGTAACTCAAATCATTCTACATACCTTCAAAATAACTCAAAATATATTTTAGGCACAATAAATATTTTAAAGTTTTGACACCCTTCTATCTATCTCGGCATTGAAGTCTACAGTTATTTGTTAGTTAGCATAGACGTTGAAGGAGGTATCTGAAGAAGGAGCTAAAGACTGCCTCCAAAGAAGGGAAAAATGAGGGTGAAAAACCAAATGAAATTATAGGGAGGATACTTTTTCTTGTAGAAGGGAAGCAATGGAAAATATGTTTGAGAGATCTTAATTTATATAAAAGTAGTGAGACATGCTTCTTACATAGGTTGTTCATTTTATAAAGGAATTTTGAATATCCTATATAGTTAGGGTGATGTTTATTAATTAAGTTTTTCATTTTACAAAAAAATTCCCTAAATTATATAAATATGTATATATATATATATTATAATTATCTTCGTGACTAAAAGTTTAAATTTGAAATTTTAAACCCCTAAATCATATATTGATTCTATATATGTATTATTTAAGGTTTATGATATAATTTTATTGAAATTTGAAATCTGTATATAGATGAGAAATGTCTTATGATATAATTTTACATAAACTATTAAAAAGTATATATACATCTAGAAAACACATTTCAATAAGTAAATCATTTGTGTATATTGATAAATGTTGCTAAAATATTAAATGTAACACCCTAATATTTCAAAAATTAATTAGGTGAAAACTAATTAATCTAAGCGTGAGGTTGTAGACACCTCATTTTTGACCGACCTTAAGACTCAGACGTCACCAGTTGAGCGCTCGGTGATATTGCATACTGTGCTTGTTCAAGTCCTGAGTCACGGGCGTGCCTGCCTCCCGACTTAGAATCCATCTTCTACCTTGTCTCGGTTTGCGAACCAGGCTCGGTTTTCTCTATTTTCTCTCCTGAGGGAAGGGAGTGGTCCCGTAGACTATCTCCCGGTGGCCGTGAGCTACGTTTCGTGGCCGTAGGCCATTTTGCCCATTCCGGTTCGGTTTGAGCCGTCGGGGCGTGCCTCGGCTCGGGACCGCCCAACCATCTCCGAAGTTCTCGGTTTTGGCATGTGCCTCTGTTTTAGTGTTCGAAGAACCCCTGGGGCCCCGATGCCGCCAGAAATTAACACCACCCGGTGCCGGCGACCCATTTGAGACCCCAAACCGAAGTTTTGGTCCCAAGCATTCATTTCGCATCCATCTTCTCCGGTTTTTGGCAGTACCTCTGTTTTGTCATTCCAGAGGACACTGGCGTCTCAGATACCCACTTCACGCCGAACACCACTTCCAGACCAATTTCATTTTCGGGATCCCGTTTTGCCTTCGCTTTTGGCCCCGAACGCTCATTTCTCATTAGTTTTTGTTCAAACTTGGTGTACCTCTGCTTCAACATCAGAAGATCACCGGGGTGGGAGGCCAGCAATTATCCCAGATAACTGGCCATTTCTCCTCGGAGTCTGCTTTTGCTCACTTCGCCAATGTTGAACACCTTGGGGGTATTTTCTTCCAACCAAAGTTACATATCTGTGATCGGGACATCTGGGAGGACCCTTTATACCTGGTCGCCGAAATTATGGAGTTCATTTTGGGCCTGCCCTTCAAGCGTTATGTTGTGGCTCCTGGTTCAGTGTTGCCAAATTCCGACCTTGGAACCTTGTTCTACACATATGGGAGGACCCTTTGGCATGGTGGTCGGCCAGAAATGGTGCATTTCATTTTTGGGCCTCTCCTTCAAGTTCTATGTTGTGACTTCTGGTTCAGTGTTGCCAGATTCCAACCCTGGGGCCTTATCCTACACACTTGGGAGGACACTCTTGTATGGTGGTCGGCCAGAAATTTTGAAGTTGGTTTTTTGAGGTGGCTGGCCGGCCATGGTGGGTGGCTGGCCGGCCACCTCCCACAAATTTACCTGGCCCGCCAGATTCTTGCTTTACCATTGTCTCAAATTGTCCGGATATCTTCCAACATATCCCGGGGCATCCGGGGGATATTTCGAGGGAAAGATTGGGTGCTTTCCCTCCCCTTTTACACCCCATTTCTTGCCTATTTGAAGGCCCCTCCCCCCTCTTCAAGGTTGGAAAACCTTGCCTCAAGATCACCCCTCCAAAATCCTCCATTTCCAAAGCTTTAAACTCCAAAAAAGCTTCAAGTGTCAAGGCCATTCCTTCATCAACACCTAGCCTCACCTTCCTTACTACCATTCCAGCAGCTAGGAAGTGAATTTCAGAGGTTGAGAAGCTACAAATCGAGCCAAGAATCAAAGAAAGACAAGTCTTCAAGGGTAAGTCCTCAAAACCAACTTTTAGGGCTTTTTCTTGATTCATTTCTATACTCTATTTGGTTGAGAATTAGGGCTGACCCTAATTCTTTTAGGTGTTTTTTGAGCCCCTCTACAACTTTGTAGAAGGGCTCAACTTCATTTGGTGTCTCCATGATACACTTCCTTCAATATCCATCTTGTATGTCACCAATTTGCATGCTAGTTTTAGCCTATTTGCATTTGTTTTTGGGGCTCCGACCCCTACTGGTTTTGTGCTTATCTTGAGCCCTCTACAACATTGTAGAAGGGCTCAACTTCATTTGGCCATTCTATATACCACCTCTCTTGGAAATTCACTTTAGGCCCTAATTCTTGCATGCTTTGTTAGGCTTACTTGGCTCCGGATTTCAGCCTTCATCAGGCTTAGAAATAGTCTTGTTTTTGTCTCCTTTTCATGTTATGTTGAGGGCCTTAAGCCATTTGGTGTATATTTTTGGTACTTCCTTTGAAATCCATCAAATTTACCGTATTCTTGCATGTTTTGTAGCCTCTTGTGCTTTTGGTTTTGGCCTTTGGTCAGAACTGAAAGGGGTCTTATTTTGACCCCCTTTACATGTTTCATGAAGAAAAGTTTGCTGTTTGGTGCATGGTTTGGCAAGTCTCATGATATAGCCCATTTTGAGCCTATTTTGCATGGAATTTCTAGCATGTTTTTATTCTGATTTTGGGGTTTCCATAAACTGAATATGTGCATATTTTTGGCCCTTCTTTAAAGTTGTAGAACTGAGTGTTTGGGTTTGAGCATTGTAGATATCACTTGCTTTGTAATTCCCTTTACCGTATTTTTTGCATGCTAATGTTGCCATATCTGTGCTATTAATTTGGCCATGTTTTGTACTGAAAAAATGCCATATTTGGGACTGCCTTGCTACTGTTCTTGCTGCCATGATCATATCTTGCATGCATAGCATGGCTATAGGCCATTTCGGGGCTTAATTTCACACTTTCGATGAATGCATGCTTCGGTGTCATTTCGATTTGTTTCGGGCTGTTTTCCCTTTATTTAGGTGCTGAAATTCCATTACCATGCTTGCATATCATTTCCCGTACATTCAGATTATTTTTGCATTGCCTCGGTTTATGTACAATGGGCACGCACTTCGAGGCACCTCATTCTTATCATTCCGGCCTTATGTGAGTGTGGTTGAGGCCCTCTCATGTCGGCGTAAGCCCAATTTGCATTTTCATGCTTCTACATCATTGCCTCGATTTGGCGTGGTGCGCGCTTCGAGGCACTTTATTTTTACCCGACGGCCTCCTATGCGAGTGAGCCGAGGCTCTCCCATGTTGGTGTAAGTCCATTTCGCATTCCGTATGCCATTTCTTTGCTTTCATCATCGCCGGCTTATGCGCTACCAGGCACGCACTTCGAGGCACTTCGGTTTTATCCGATTTTCATCTTTCATCATCGCTTTGCGGCGCTACCAGGGCACGCACTTCGAGGCACTTCGGTTTTATCCGATTTTCATCTTTCATCATCGCCGCTTATGCTACCAGGCACGCACTTCGAGGCACTTCGTTTTATCCGACTTTTCATCTTTCATCATCGCCGCTTTGCGCTACCAGGCACGCACTTCGAGGCACTTCGGTTTTATCCGACTTTTCATCTTTCATCATCGCCGGTTTGCGCTACCAGGCACGCACTTCGAGGCACTTCGGTTTATCCGACTTTTTCATTCATCATCGCCGGTTTGCGCTACCAGGCACGCACTTCGAGGCACTTCGGTTTTATCCGATTTTCATCTTCATCATCGCCGGCTTATGCTACCAGGCACGCACTTCGAGGCACTTCGGTTTTATCCGACTTTTCATCTCATCATCGCTTTGCGCTACCAGGCACGCACTTCGAGGCACTTCGGTTTTATCCGACTTTTCATCTTCATCATCGCCGGTTTGCGCTACCAGGCACGCACTTCGAGGCACTTCGGTTTTATCCGACTTTTCATCCTTCATCATCGCCGGGTTTGCGCTACCAGGCACGCACTTCGAGGCACTTCGGTTTTATCCGATTTTCATCTTTCATCATCGCCGGCTTATGCTACCAGGCACGCACTTCGAGGCACTTCGGTTTTATCCGATTTTCATCTTTTCATCGCCGGGTTTGCGCCCGTGGGCACGATTTCGAGGCATCCCATTTTTCGTAGCATTCATGTGTATTCATCCCAATATTGAGTTGTGCAATCGCCTCGCCATCATGCATCGATATGCGTGATTGGTGGCGCGAGGATCGAGACATGCATATATTTGTGAAATACATCTATGCCCTTTTCGCCTCCGCTAAAGAAAAATGAAGAATTATCGCCTTTCCTAATCCGCACGCAATTCGAGGAAAACGCAAACAGAGGCTAATCAGCATCCCAAAGGATTTCGCCTACCAAGCCCAAAGATATACTATTCACTGAAGCGAGGCGCCCCGGCTTGCACGCCGCTTAATCCTTTTGTAATTAATTTGTTAATTAATTAGAATTTGTATTATTTCGGATCAGATATTCTTTTATTCGGTCTCAGATATTATTTATTCGACCGCGCGAGGGCAATATTGTAATAAGGGTGTGTGAGTGTGATGTATGTCTTCCAACCTCCATTTCTTTCTCCCTTTTATTTACCTGCTTTGATGGTTAGATATAGGGCATATTTCAATTAGCATACAGCATGACAGCATGTTTGCATCATTCATCTCTGCTTTTACATGCATCTGCCTCGCACATCATACAAACCGCATTGTATTTCAATTCTAAGTTGAATACATGTTAGTCAGAGCATCATCATATGCCATGTTTAGAATAGCCGAGCCTGCTATAGTTGCATTTTGCATGTGTTACATTAGGCATTTCAGTATACTTAGGATCATGCATGATTTCTAACGAGCTTGCTTTTGGCCGGAGTACTCGGTAAGTTTTATGCTTTTAGCATCCTTGCAGGCGTGTGAGTGTTGCCATGATAGCATGCTTACCATGAGACTACGTGCTTATGTGATATAACTGCCTGAATGCCTGTGGGTGGAGGTTGAGTTATTTGAATTGGAGCAATTCATCAATTGTTTGTTAAGCCCACTAGATTGTGGCAAAATCTGTATTTTAAGCCTACCTGCGGGTAGCAAACCATCTTCAAACAAACAAACATGAAATGTTTTGTTCCAATTCAGACGCCCATTTATACTTGTTTGTCATGAGCATCACATAGTAATCCTAGGCTAATAATCTAATAAGAGCATACAATGTTTTCAAAATCGATATCATGGTTATAGAGGCCGGTCTTTGACCGGCGAGGGGTGCTCACGATGTGACCTTCCCTAATCGCACTCCAAGTTCCCGAGCCAACTTTGGTGATGACGGACACGGCCTTTGGCACCGAGTCGTGGTTTCCTAAATTTCCCATTTTAAAATATTTAGGTGGCGACTCATATCCGCAAAGCACCATGTTTGGCACTTCTTTCAAAAATCTGCTTTTCAAAACGACGGTCGGATTTGGACTCTTTGGTTCGAGATTGAGAACCGCAACACAAAATCGAGTCCGAGTCAGGCGAGGTCCTCGGGCGTTGTTACGCTTCGCGACTCACTGGGATTTAGAGAACTTAACTCAACTCATGATATCCGCTTTGACTATGTTGTGTGTTTCTTTGCATTGCATTTGCATTGGTGCCTAGGACACCGTGGTTTGCCATCCGCTATTCCCGAGCGGTTTGTCGGAGGCTTGTCTTGTCAAGGCATGTCCATAAGGCTTGCTTACACGGCTCGCCAAGAGGGGAACACAAACCCGGTTTTACCGGGCACCCTTTTTGACCATTCGACCTAGTGCATATTCGATCCATAGTGACCATTCCAAACTAGGACAAAGTTGCTTACCCGATATAGGTTGTTTGAAGTCATTGGTGCGTAGTGAAACCCTAGTTCGACAAAATAGGACAGGGAAACCCTACCCCAACATAGGGGTGTTTTGGCTCTCACTTATCTCGCTATGTGCTTGTTAGAGTGTGCCTCACAGGAATGCATGTATCAAGATGAGTTTGGGCATCAGTTCATGG
Source organism: Camellia lanceoleosa (assembly GCA_025200525.1). Lineage (NCBI taxonomy): Eukaryota > Viridiplantae > Streptophyta > Magnoliopsida > Ericales > Theaceae > Camellia > Camellia lanceoleosa. Next base: position 134,736,279 of record CM045771.1, on the reverse strand, counting down.
GCATCGCTTTTGAATTTGGGAATCAGTTGCGGCATTATCCAAAGATTTGAGAATCGCTTGTCTCATGGATATCGATTCAGCTTTATCGTAACAAAGGATACAGAATATTGACCAAGATTTGAGGGCAAGTATAGCCACTTACCAACTGTGTGTTGGTGTATACCCGACTGTGTGTGGTGTATTCAATTTAGGCCGATATGCTGCCCGTTTTTTATACCCGACTGTGGGTGGAGTATTCAATTTAAGCCGTTATGCTGCCCGCTTGTATACCCTGTGGTGTATTCAATTTAAGCCGTTATGCTTTTATTTCGGGTTATTTATTTTTTCGCTTTTATTTATCCTTTTGCTAGACGCTTTGTAGCACAATTGCTTCAACCCGCCGATACCCCCTAAGCAACTGACACGAGGTCGCCGACCAACCGATCCGAGGATCTAGTTGACGACATCCAAAGGTTCCATTCACTACCCCGCTTTTAGAAGGAGACCGAGGAAACGCAATTCATCGAAAGCAGTAGATTATTGGTACAAATAGCCTACTTTAGAGACAGATAGTCGGGTTGAGATTCCCATTTCGCTATAGAGACACCCTTGCCGCTTTTTCAGATGGAACAACAACCCAACAATAGAGGCGATGATGCGCCAGATGGTCGAAAGCATGAAGCAAATGCAAGATGATGCTATCCGCCAGCGGAATTTTCTGCATAACAAAGTCATTATGGCCCAACAGCTCGAGTTGATCACCACATAACAACAGCAGAACGCCAAGGCTCGCTTCAAATCAGTTCTCCTCCACCCGGCCCCATTACTCGAACAACTACCCACGCCGTAATGCCCTCCAAACCCTCAAAATGCCCAGATCGCCTGCAATACCTCCCGAATCAACGTAATATTCGCCAAACCCCCAAACGCTCAAGAGGACACAGTCATCCAATCTGGCCGCCCGCTTCTACCACAACCGTCCAAAACATTACCCCTAAGCACCCGGACTCTCCATTTGAGTTCGAGGTAGACCAGATACCAAATTGAGCAAGTTGGAGAAGCTCTTAAGAAGTCTCAAGGGCTAAGGCCATCCCAAATATTGAAGACGTTATATCGATGTGGCCGTGACTCGCCTCGACAGATTTAAAATGCCCCAGATCGATCGCTTTGATGGGTCCGAGGATCCTATGGTACACCTCCGCTATTCTTGACGCCTTAAGACCAATGGGCCTAACCCGACCGCAAAAAGCTTTTGTTCGGTCGAACCTCGCCGGTGTGGCATCCACTTGGTACTCAAAACTCGATGATGATGTGAAACAACCGATGAGATGGCCGAGGCCTTCCTTGCACAATATTCATACAACACGCAAATCGAGGTCACGACTGTGATCTCGAGACGACGAGGCAGAGCCTAAAGAGTCTTTTTTCTCGATTTCACTACCCGGTGGAGAGCCAAGGCATCGATGATGACCTTGAGGCCAACCGATAGAGATCAAATTCGATGATTGTGCGCAATCTCCAAAGATTAATGAAGAAGATGATTTTGATCCCTTTCCCCACCTTCGCAGACCGCATGATATGGGATGCAGATAGAGGATGCAATGAAACAGGTCTGCTTGACCAAGATCGGATCACTCAAGAACATTTAATCGAATACCAATGCAGCCCGAGTGGCTCGCTAATACAAGAACTTCAGAGGTCGGAATGGTCACCACCAATCCTCTTCCCAACCAAGGTCCGCAGCTGCCACACCTTTTTCTCGATGCCTCCGGGAGCAAGAATCAAGCCCCAAGATACCAACCTGTGGGTCAACGAACCTTCTCCCCACTCTATATGCCTTTGTCTAAAGTCCCTGGTTCTAGTCGAAGGCACCAAACCCTTGGAACCGAGGCCTCACCGAATCCACTCCTTCCCATAACCCACCAAATATTGCCAATACCACCAAAGAAGATGGTCATGACACCAACCAATGTTACAGTCAAGGCCATGAGATTCAGACCTCATTGACAAGAACATCATTCTACCTCCTCAAGGACCCAACGCCACAAACAACCCACTCCCCAAACACAACCAAGATCCACCAAAAGAGTCAACCTTATCCGTGACTGGGGCGATTCACGATCCCAAGATTCACATAACTCCCTCCCACTTACCCAAGCCGAGGTGGTCCTTCCCGACAAAGATCGACTTCAGCGTGTTGGACACCTCCCCAACCCAACTCGAGCCAAAGGTGGTGACCACCGAGAATGGAACGGGCAAGCTTCGAGGAGGGCGTAACTGCTGAGTCTGGGTGGAGCTATCTCGAGAATTCACGGCAGAGCTTATGATCCGAGTGGATATATCTTGTCGATGAGCCGCCTAAGCCGAGTATGGGGTTGCTTAAGAGGCCGAGTTGTGTATGCTCCGGGGACAAGCTTGAATCCGGGGATGGTTTGATCGGTGGAAGAGGACTTCGCCAACCTTCAATTCTACGAAAGCAGAATCAGGATGCATCGATTAACCGTTCAAGATGAGGAGTCGCCAGGTCGCCGGGTGGTTGGATGATCACCGATATTGTACCATTTGTGGCCTAAGGGCCGAGGATCGACATATTGCCGGAGAGCGCCGCAGACGTAAGAATTTCGCCAAGAACTAAACATTTTGAGAACCGCATAGCTTGTTGCCGGAGGAACAAGAAAAGAGATGGGCCTCGAGAGAGCCCGAAAAGCAAAGAACCATGAGGGAGTTGAGAGTGCCGGGCACGAAGACCGAACATGCCGTGAGCATGAGGAATGAAATCGCCGAAAGCACAAACAAGCCGTAACTGACAGATGCTCGCTAGACGCTAATGGAATGTGGTGGGAAGATGACGACTTGTATCTTGCCCACACGCATTTAAGATCAAGTGTGGCTAACCGACAAGACTGCACTCGAGGAGGTAGACCACATGACTAGAAGTGGGCGGTATTTCAAGCCTCCACACCTTGATCAACCCGAGGCATCGTGGAAAGATAAGGAGGCAGAGAAACAGTAAAGAGAAGCAAGTGGAAGAAGAGGTCAGATCAAGCAAATAAAAGAAAATACAAGGACATCTCCATTTGGGGATCGCTTATGGCTTCGAGGGTGCACCGCAGTCGTTTTATCTCGCCATGGACAGAGCTAAACTTTCCATTGAAACTACGCCGTAACAACTAGTTGGGTTGGTCTTCCCGGAGGAGGTTCCCCAAGATTGACCTTACGGACAAAGAATTGCCGCCGAGGGCGTGGACCATAATGCACTTCTACATCTCTCAGAGAATGCAGGACAAATGGATTCCGTGGTGCTTGTTGACACCGGTCCGCTTATCAATGTTTGTCCGCCGTAACGCCTATGCGATTGGGTTAAAGTCATGGACTTCACAATCGACTACTCAAGTAATCGAGCATATGATAATACAAGGTGATGTCTTGGGGACAAGGAAAATCCAAACCAAGATTGGGCCCGACAACACGAAATAGATTTTCATGTCTTGGAGGTCCCCGATCTTTCAACATGCTTTTGGGGCGACCGTTGCATCAGAAGGCCGCCTCATCTACTCTACATCAAATGGTGAAATACCCCTTTGGAAAGGAGTAGCCATTGTTTTTGGGAACTCATCAATCCATCCCTCCGGAGGTATCTACGCCATTCCCGAGATTGAACACGGCATGGAGGATATGTTTATATCGATTTACTTTGGCCGAGGCCCGTGGTACAAAACATAATGGTCGGAATGAGGGTTTGTATGTCGCCAAGCCGCCTACCTCATGAACAAGCTACAAGATATCCTCGATGGGATTGGGAAGAAGCGGCGGAAAGGTGTCGCAATGCTGGTCAAGTGCCACATAATCCACATACCTTGGATTAGGTTATCCGCCTACCAAAGAAGACCGGACGAGGAAAGGAAGGAAATGACAGCAGGTTGTGGCAAAGCAGCCGGAAGCCTTTTGATCTAATGCATAGGCCCATCTGGTACTCGAACGGACGCTTCGTCCGAGGGGGAAGATTTTCCATTTTGCGCTTCCCGTAACCATGGTTGAACGCGAGGGAAGCGCTGCATCGTGTTTCAAATCTTCTTCGACCGCAACTATCCGGGATGACGCTGCCGCAGAGCGCATGCACTCCAATAACCGAGATTGAGCAGAATACGGCAGAGGATCCCGAGGGCACCGAATTGGAAATGGGGTAGCGCCGCATGTTCTCTCTCGATCCTCCGATCGACTGTGATTGCTTGGGGAATAACGCCGAGGTTTCCGTGATTGAGATGAAACGGCCAAGGGCCAACCAGCCTATCTTGGACGATCGATCGCACCTCTCATTTGGCAAGACGAGGAGGATTCTATCCAAAGCTTCCGGGTCAGTAGTGAGCCGAATCGATTCCACCGAAGTCTTCGAGTCGAATCGTGTTCCACTGACCGAAGTCCGAAGTCTGCACTTCGGGGTGTCAACCCGATGCCACAGTCTTGTCCAGTCAGTTTTTTCCTTTTCATTTGAGTCTCATAGAACCGGCGAATCGACGATTTGGATGAACTTAATGAGAATGAGGTGAATGTGGTTTTAGTACTTTTCAGGCCCCTAATTTATTGCATTAATTCAGACTTTCAAAATTTTGATCAAAACGACGAGGACGAAGTTCCTCCGCTTTTACAACGCCTAATTGAGCAAGAGCAAGAGAGGTTTGTTAAACCCTTAACGGATGAAATCATTTCGTGAATATTGGACCGAGGAGGACCCGCTGGTCGGGTCCAGATCGGGTCCACGTTGTCTTCGAGGAACGCGAGCGCTTAGTCGCTTTATTAAAAGATTTCAAAGATGTTTTCGCGGTCCCACGAAGACATGCCCGAATCGATCCCGAGATTGTACAAAGATCGATCCCCTTGACCCCGAGGCCCGACCTATTAAGGTAAGCTCAATGATCCGCCGGATTGGGCTCTCAAGATCAAAGAAGAGGTCACTACAAATTGACGCAGCTTCCTCGCTAGTATCGTAATATCCCACTTGGTTGGCCAACATAGTGCCGGTCAAGAAAGATGGCAAGATCCAAAAGTGCGAGACTTCGTGATTTAAACAGAGCCAAATCAAGGACGACTTTCCTTGCCACACATTGATGAGCTAGTGGACTTTACAGCAGGCATGCATCGCTTCTCGCTCATGGATGGCTTCTGCTATAACCAGATTGTGATGGCACCAGAGACGAGAAAAGATCGATTCACCACCCCTGGGAACATATCGCTATCGGGTCATGCCGCTTTGGGTTGAAGAATGTCACTACTTATCAACGCCGCGACCACAATACTACATGATATGATCCACAAAGAGGTAGAGGTGTACGTGACGACATGATTGTCAAGTCCAAAGAAAGAGAGGGCCACTACACCGCCTTGCGCAAGTTTTTCCAAAGGATCGTGAATTCAAAGCGTTAAACCTCGTAAATGCACGCTTGGTGTTACAATGAAAAATGTCGGGTTTCGACACAAAAGGCATCGAGGTCGACCTTCCAAAATCAAGGCCATCTTAGAAATGCCACCACCAAAGACCTAAAAAGAGGTGCGAGGCTTTTCGGGTAAAGTGCAATTCATAAGACGGTTTATTTCAAAACTAACCTTGACTTGTGAACCACTTTTTGGTCTTCAAGAAAGGCAAGAAATTCCAATGGGACGGCCTGCCAAGTCGCTTGAACAGATTAAAGAATATCTACGTAACCCACCCGCTTTATCACCACCGTAATCGTGAAACCGTTGATTTTGTACCGCTGCTGATCGAGACCACAATGGGTCGCATGCTTGCACAAGAATCAAGATAGGTGGAGAAAGCCATCTATTATTTGAGCAAGAAAATGCTAGAGTATGAGACCCGTGATACGCCACCGAAAAGGCTTGTCTAGCTCGTATGGGCTACCGTGAAGTTGCGGCACTACTTGTTAGCTCACTCAGAATGTTGGTTTCGCGACTTGATCCCATCAAATATCTTTTCGAGAAACCAAGGCCACGGTAGGCTAGCTCGTTGGTTGCTTTTGCTCCGAATTTGATCTACATATGTGACGCGAAGTCAAGAAGGGCGAGCAAGAGCAGAGTTCCTTGTCGACCATCCGTTGAGGGGATGAAGCGCTTGAGTACCTATTCCCAGATGAAGCAATTACGCATATCGACGAGGAAAGTTGGATAATGTACTTTGACGAGCCAAATCAACATGGGTATGGGATAGGAGTGTTGCCGATAGCACCGACAATTCCTCAGATCCTCTAGCCTTCAAACTCCGCTTCAAAGTCTCAAATAACGGTATCACGGCTGCATTGCTGGTATGGAAGCAGCCCTGGAATTAGGGGCAAGACGGCTGGACGTCATCGGAGATTCGAATCTTGTTGTGTCTCAAGCTAAAGGAGACTGGAAAGTAAAAGAAGAAAATATGATGATGTATCACCAAACCTTGGATTTGCTGATTCCTCGGTTTGAAAAGTTAAGTTTTACTCATCTACTAAGAGAGAACAACAAGTTCGCAGACGCTTTAGCAACTCTATCATCCATGATAGACATCCCACGTGGAGTCCGACGCGCCCAAATATTATCGACCGTAAATTTGTACCGCTTATGAGTCGATTGCAACCATAGATGAAGTTCGTGACGAACACCCCGGTACTACGACATCCGAACTTTTTGAAATGTAAACATACCCGCCAGGGGTAAATGCCAAAGACAAGAGGGCAATCAGAAGAATGTCACCCGCTTCATCATCTCGGGGTAAATCAGATAGAAGAGGTCATCCGGGAATGCATAAATTGTGTGTTGATGTCAAGAGTCCAAACGTCGATGGAAGCCATCCACGGGGTGAATGCGGTGCACATATGAATGGGGTGATGTTGGCTAGAAAGATCCTTAGACAAGGTTATTATTGGTCCACCATGGAGGAGGATTGTATCGTTTGTCAGCGATGCCATTAAATGTCGATTCATGCAAATCGCATGAACATTCCGCCACAAGTCAGACAACATGACTTCGCCATGGCCTTTTTCTCGTCTGGGGAATTGATGTGATCGAGCCGCCACGCCGAAAGGGTCAAATGGGCATGAGTTCATCCTCGAGCGATAGATTACTTCACAAAGTGGGTTGAGGCCCAATCTTATGCAGTGTTGAAAGCTTCACACGTTGCAAAATTCATCAGAAACAACATCATCTGTCGCTACGGAGTCCCGAATGAAATAGTTTCAGACAATGGTTCCCACTTCAAGAAGGAGGTGATTGTCTTGTTGGAGAAATACAACGTGGCTTTTCATAAGTCGTCTACTTACCGCCGCAAAACCAACGGAGCAGCTTGAGGCCGCCAACAAGAATATCAAGCGATATTACGTAAGATGGTGGAAACCCACAGGATCCGGCTTGATAAGTTGCCGCTTTTGCTCTATGGGGCTACAGACTTCGATCGTAACTTCTACCGGGCGACTCAGACTATTAGTCTATGGGATGGAGGCCGTTCTACCAATTGAGATCGAGGTCCCATCATTGCAGTATTGGCCGAGTGCCGATAGTCAAGCGGATTGGCAAAGAAAGGTGTTTGAAGAACTCATGCTCTTTGATGAAAGGAGATTGAAAGCACTGCATCACGCTCAGGTTATCAACGCAGAATCGCCCGGGCTTTCAACAAGAAGGTTAAGTCCAGGAACTTGAAAGAAGGAGATTTGGTACTCAAAGACAACCGAGCTCCCATCCACGACCCAAGGGGCAAGTTCGCACTCCAATTGACCGGGTCCCTACATCATCAAGTCAATCCGGGTCGTGGAGCGGTGGTTCTGATGGATCTAGATGGCTTGGAGTTTTCCCAACCGATCAATATGGACAAGTTGAAGAAATACTACCCTTGAGAGGCTCGCTAGGCCGAAAACCCGAAAGGGCGACCCAGGCAAAACTCAGAGCATTGAAAACTTGAAAATTATAAAACCTGAGCTCGCAAGGTTGAAAAACCGCAAAGGGCGGCCTTGGCAAAAGTTAGAGCGAAAAGGAGAGCAAAACACTCGAGCTTAACCTCGACTCGAACTACGAAGACTTGATTCCCATCTTTGGGATACGAGGCGCCTTCATCTTGAAGTTCACCACAATCTTTTCCCCGATCAACTTTGTCCATTTTGACCATCTCACCATCTTTATTCATCAAGATCTATTGTGATCTCCTGACAAAGGTTATGCAAACTAGGGGCAACTTTCCGCTGCAATGGAGTGTTCCGATGTCATCCAGACTAGGGGCAACTTTCGTTGCTATTGCATGGCCGAGCTTTTTTTCAGACTAGGGCAACTTTCCGCTTGCTAGGATTCGGTTGTGTATCTCAAAGGATGATTTCAGCGTGTCCATTCGATCCATATCGAAAATAGTTTTGAAAAGTTTTCATAAAAGTTGACTTTGTTCAAATTAATCTTTTCACAACTAAGACCATTTTTGGACCAAAAGCGAGGATTTTCAAGACCACAACCTTCAATTTCATTAATTTCAAACAGAGTTCTTTTGCTCTTGCATACAATTGAAGTTGTTTTTCATTACACTCACGCTAGAAAACTTTGAAAGTACTAATAAAGCAATAACTGGGGCATAGTCTAGTCAGTGTCCTCGCTTCTCCCAGAGCTAGTCAAAGCTTCAGATGCCAACTTAGGCCCAGCTTGTATGACCGAACTAGCGCGGAGTACGGAATGGGAGATAAAATATACAAGAGTCAAGCGATCGACGGATCCCAAGATCCCGAACTTGTCAGAACTCATCGCTGAAAGATTAAGCCAGGGACGGCGCCATGCAATGCGATCTGCTGACAAGTTGCGCATCCATTCGAACCACCAGCTCTCATCGGGAGCATTAACTAGGCGTTGCCGAAAGAAGTAGCCGCGGGCTGAATAGGCAGGGCAAGAGTCCACAACTTGCAACTTCTCCATCAACTATATCTGGGGGAGGGATGAAAAATGAGAGAATAAAGAATAGAGAGATGTACGACGAGAGAAAAGTAAGATAAGGTTTTTTTTGCGAGAAAAGTCGAGCCCGAGGGTCGAGTGATGTAAGCAAATACAAGTGAGCTTGGGTGGGAAACATTACCTATAGCAGTAGTGGACTCCTCGCAACTGATTGTCTCCTACACAGAGAAGGCATCCAGGCCTATCAATTTTGGATACACTCCACTATCCAGATAGTCCATCCGCAGTGCATCGTGTTGTACTTTTGCTTATCGAGTTGTTGTTTTTGCTTATTGAGTTGTAAGTTTTGTCGAGCTGTCGCGTTTTATGCTTTTGAGTTGTTACTTTTGATTCATAATTTTGTTAAGTCTTGTCTATTGAGTCGTTAACATTATTGTACTTTGTTTATCGAGTTGTAAACTCGCTAAGATTCTGTTTTATTCCTTAGTGAGTCGTTTTGTTTTGCTTTGTTGCGTCGGTTCCCTACCTAACCCGGTAAATACATGAGGCGCATTTCCATTCGATTCCATTTTGTGCAAAATAATGCGATGCGATGCTGAGAATTTCAAATACAACATCTTTTCAAAAGCTGTTTCATTTCATCATGTCTTACAAAAATAAAGGTACAAGTTTTACAGAAAATAAAACTGCCTAACAAATGTGCAAAGTGCTACAAACTACTAGCTAAAAAGTAGAATAAAGCAGGAAATAACATCAGTGCCCTCGGGAGCGAGAAGGAGGCCCTCATCCTTTCTCAAGGATAATCTCTACATCATCATCACCATCCGGATCGAGCTGTCATCCTCTGGATCCCCTCGGGCTCCGCTCTCGGAACCAAGACCAGGGCCTCCCTCTCCAGGAGATGCCTCTGACACATGATCTGCGATCTCCTCCTCGTCATCCTCGACGATGGGTGCCCTGCGTCTGCGAGACGACCCTCCTTCGCCAGCTCCTCGATGAGACCTGGATGGCCCAGCTCCTCCGATCCTCAGCCTCGGGTAGGTCTAGCACCTCGACCTCTGCGAGGGCCCGTGGTCTGCCCGTGATGAAGTATATCTGAGGGCATCTGAAGATGCAAAGTGCAATACATCAGTTCAAGCATAAAAAGCAGGGGTAAATGCAGAATGTGAAAAGGGTGTGTGTCAGATGTGCTCTACACAGTCTATCAAAATAGCAGAAGGTCTAAAGCTAGAGCAGCATCAGAAACATGCCAGTACAGGGAAAATGAAGAGTACCTCTACACCCACAATGCTCATCTGCGTCTCCCTCCGAAGGATCATGCCCTCGAATGTGGCTAGCATCCCGAGCAGCTCGTCCGTATATTCAACAGGAGGCTGCGAATACAAAATGCAAAACTATCAGTAACGGAATCAATGTTCAAATATCTGACTGATAAATCAAAGCGGAAAAACATACCGGGGGCGAGTCAGGGTCTCTAACATATCTGTGATCAGGCAGAGGAGGCTCTAGCGGAATCTGGTAAGGCGTCCCAAATCGCCAGTTCGTCAACTCGGTCGGCATGTCTGGCCACCCTGGATGATCAAGAGACGGAGGGATCGGGGGGATCGAACTGCCCCCACCTCTGGATCTGCCAGCCCTGCTAGAAGAAGGGATATCTGTAGCATGGGCGCGACTCGAAGACGGTGCACGATGAGGTCCGTGTCGCCGCACTCCGTCAAGCGGGCATCAAATATATGCGGTAGGTGGCGTGGTTCCCATCGAGATGATGCAACAAAGCATCAACGCCTGCATATCTTGCTCGACCTCCTCGAGGATAATCTATCGGCGATCGCATGGTGTCTGCGGAGGCACAGCAGAGTGTCTGAGAATCGCCCCATATCGGCAAAGCGTTCCCAGAACCAAACCGCCGACCATTGGTCCTCGGCAGGAATCTATCTTGACAACAACTCGGCGCTCGAGTGCGAGTCTCGAGCTCGTCATCAAAGGCGCCCAAAGTGCCAGGTGATCTGTGGATAACCAGTATACAAATCAGTCAGAAATCAGATATACAGAGCAGATCAAAGATAAAAATAAAAGGAACTGAGAGTTCAAGCAATACCTCTGTCGCTCGAACAGTATCAAAGTATCGTCGCAGAGAGGAGAGAGTCTCTCGAGGCCTCGCCAGATGCTCGCCCTCAAACATTAAAGAAAATGGAGTCATAGGAGGTCCCACCACCTCCATCTCCGGGGCCAATGTGGGGAAGTACACATACACCCACAGCTGAGAAAGGCAATGCAGAGTGTGAGTACAAAGTGCTAAAGGCAGAATACAGAATGCAAAGTGCGCCGTGTGTGTGTGGTGAATAAGTAATGCGGAACAAAATGTAAATCAAGAGATGAATGTACCTCCGGGCTCTCCATGGCCATGAGTAAGTCCCCTCGTGTGAGAGGCTAGCTCATGTAGCGATAAGAAGGGTAGCCGGCCAGCGCTTCAATCATCTTGGCTCACTGTGATAGGTCTACCAGCGCTCGATAAGTACAACCCTACCATGTTCCTCTATCGGCGAACAAGGTGGTACCGAGGTACATAAGAAACCACAGGCGTCTTGCTCCGCCTCCTCAGAGTCTCGGGCTCCATCTGTGGCCGGAAATAGGAAGCAAACCAGAGTATCGGACTCTCCCGAACCTCTGTCTCTGGTAGGTCGTCCCCAACAAATGCATCCAGTACTGCCACTCACCCATATCCTCGTCATAGGGAATGGGCCTACCGCCTAAGTCTAGGCCGGTGAGCATAGCGAAATCCAGGGTCATGGTCATGTCCCCGTCAGAAAAAATGGAAGGAATTGGTAGTGTTCCACCACCTCTGCTAAAGCCGCAAATAGGGTCCTACTAATGAGGCAACGAGATAACCCTCTGCAGAATGGCCCAAATCTGCAAGATCGACCAATCCGGACTTAGGAAGCTCAAAATACCATTCCCTTGGCGGCCGAGCCATATCCTCGCCTTTGTCGAGAACGAACACATTTAGAATCAATGCATGGATCGACAAATGAAGTGAAAATGAGCTGTGCAAATAAAGCGAAAATGAGCGTGTGCAAATGAAGTGAAAATTGCGTGATTCAAGAAATTTGGTATTTGGGCATGCGTGTTCAAAGTTTGATTACATCCGAGTTTGGGAATTTGTGTGTTCTACTCAACATCGATGGAACGTGTGTTCGCTTCAAATTGGGGACGTGTGTTCTACTCAACATCGATTAAGTGTGTTCGCTTCAAGTTTGGGATCGTGTGTTCTACTCAACATCGATTAATGTGTGTTCGCTTCAAGTTTGGGATTGCGTGTTCTACTCAACATCGATTAGTGTGTGTTCGCTTCAAGTTCGGATGTGTGTTCTACTCAACATCGATTAAGGTGTGTGTTCGCTTCAAGTTTGGGACCGTGTGTTCTACTCAACATCGATTAAGTGTGTGTTCGCTTCAAGTTTGGGGCTGCGTGTTCTACTCAACATCGATTAATTGTGCGTTTGCTTCAAGTTTGGGATGTGTGTTCTACTCAACATCGATGGTGTGTGTTCACTTCAAATTGGAATTGTGTGTTCTACTCAACGTCGATTAAGTGTGTTCACTTCAAATTTGGGTCGTGTGTTCGGTGCTTCAAGTTTAGTACGTGTGTTCAATTTCTAACTAAGGTGCCTTTGCGTTCACAATTATTCAATGCGCCAAGTGTTCATGAAATTCAAGCTAAGTCACATGCTCAAAATACAAATCTTGTGTCATAAGCTAAACTGTGTGTCTAAGCATGGCAAAGGTACGAATGCACGAAGATGCGGATAATAAAATACCTCTGCATCATAGGAGAGGTCTGCTCGGCTCTCGTAGAGAAGATCCGGTGCTCGATCGTTAAAATCGGTAAAATGATGGAAAGTGGCTGCGGAAGCCTATGAGCCACGGAGCATATCGATCGGAAAGAAAGGCGAACCCCGTGAGAATACCATAAAGTCAAAATCATCTCCGACCGGAAAACCTCCGTCGTGAGGAAAATGACCTGCCATTGCGAGAAATCTGCAAAGAAGAGCAAAAAATGAGCAAAATGGGCCAAAATTGGAAAAAGTCAACAAAAGTCAACTCTCGGGAAATGAAAAAGTCAACAAAAGTCAACCCCCGGGAAAATTTTCCAAATATTGAAACAAAATTACCTCAAGTGGTGAAAATGAGAAGAGAAGCCCCAAAATCGAAATTTAGTCGCTTCAAAGTGCTTAAATCTGAAAGATTTCGCGAAAACAACTTGCGTGGGAGGCCGAGGGACGCGTATAAAATGCAGATCTGAGAGAGAAAGTGGCCTAGAGAGCAAGAGGAAGAAGTTTTGCAACTTTGGGTGTGATTTCGGAGGCAATGGAGGTGCATATATATAGAAAATGCAAAAATGACCAAAATGCCCCTGCTTTTGGGGAGGTGGCCGGTCGGGCACCCAAACCGGGCGGGCGGCCCCTCTTCTTTTTGGCCGATGGCCTCTCCTAGGGCAATGGGCTGGCCGACCATGTCCCCCACCCCCTCCCCTACCTCTCTGCAAATTTTGAGGAAAATCGGAGCTCCCGGGACCCGAAAAAGTTGAAGAAAAGTACACTTTCTGGCGCGAATTGCTCCGCTGAAACTTTAATTGCAATTATTGACATGTGTCTCATCGTTATTCATCGAAATCGGAGTGTATCCATTTTAATCACGTCGTGACCTCTCCGGAATGTAAATCAGAGGCCGCGATCGGGCTGCCGTCGCCGAACGCGCGTTTTCCAGCTTGTTATTGTGCAACAACCGGGCATCCTGATTTGTGCTCATTTGTCATTATTTGGCTCCTAATTTGCATCCTCGTGATTGTTTTGCGTCGTCGTATGTGTTTTTCTTGATATACCGCACTTTCTGTGCATAAACATGCGTTGTCGCGCATTACCTTTCCTCGCGTTACGTTGCATTCGTTCGCCGGCACTGTGTGTGTCGAACTTTTGGAATCATAGGAATCACATTGAATATATGTTGTCGGCATATTGTTCTTGTTGCATTTCTCTATTTTGCAGGCACGATATTGTATGTACGGTTCATTTGAGGCTGGTGCGACCAGACGAATCGCGCAGGTATCGTATCTTCTCCGTGTGAGACGCGACGAGAATTGAATGATTCTCCGCATTCCTAACTGCATGAAATGTAGTTGTTTGCTTTGCATTCCTGCTTAAAACTGTTGCATCTATCTGTCAATACCTGCTTCATTACAGCTTGCTGCATTTGCATGATCATCTGGCTCCGCGCCTATCACTTTGCACTTTGCCCCCTGCCTGCGGGCACATATCTCTGTTTATCTCGTATTGTTTGTCTAAGTCTTCGGCCTTGTCAAAAATGGGTCGTCTCTGGGCTTTGACATTCACTCCCGTCACTTCTTGACTTCCGAGTTACACAAGAGGGCAATCAGAGACACCCATTTTTGACCGACCTTAAGACTCAGACGTCACCAGTTGAGCGCTCGGTGATATTGCATACTGTGCTTGTTCAGAAGTCCCAGGGTCACGGCCGCGTGCCCTGCCTCCGGACTTCCGAACCATCTTCTCTACCTTGTCTCGGTTTGCGAACCAGGCTCGGTTTTCTCTGTTTTCTCTCCTGAGGGAAGGAGTGGTCCGTAGACTATCTCCGGTGGCCGTGAGCTACGTTTGCGTGGCCGTAGGCCATTCTGCCTTATTCGGAGCGGTTCGGTTTGAGCCGTCGGGCGCGTGCCTCGGCTCGGGACCGCCCAACCATCTCCGAGTTCTCCGGTTTTTGGCATGTGCCTCTGTTTTAGTGTTCAAAGAACCTGGGGCCCCGATGCCACTTGAGCGGCGAACACCACCGGTGCGGCGACCCATTTAAGGACCCCAAACCGGCGGTTTTGGTCCCAAGCATTCATTCGCATCCATCTTCTCCGGTTTTGGCGGTACCTCTGTTTTGTCATTCGAGAGGACACTGGGTCGAATACCACTTCATTGCCGAACACTACTTCCGCACCCTTGACCCATTTTCGGGATCCGTTTTGCTCGGTTTTGGCCCCAACGTTCATTTCTCATTAGTTTTTGTTCAAACTTGGCGGTACCTCTGTTTCAACATCGGGAAGATCCTTTGGGGGTGGGAGGCCAGCAATTATCCCAGATAACCGGTTTGCTCCTCGGAGCCCGTTTTGCTCACTTAGGGCCAATGTTGAACACCTTGGGGTATTTTCTTCCAACCAAAGTTACATATCTGTGATCGGGACATCTGGGAGGACCCTTTGGTATCTTGGTCGGCGAAATTATGGAGTTCATTTTGGGCCTCTCCTTCAAGCTCTATGTTGTGGCTCTTGGTTCAATGTTGCCAAATTCCAACCTTGGATCCTTGCTCTACACATCTGGGAGGACCTTTGGCATGGTGGTCGGCGAAATGGTGCATTTCATTTTGGGCCTCTCCTTCAAGTTCTATGTTGTGACTTCTGGTTCAGTGTTGCCAGATTCCAACCCTGGGGCCTTATCCTACACACTTGGGAGGACACTCTTGTATGGTGGTCGGCCAGAAATTTTGAAGTTGGTTTTTTGAGGTGGTTGGCCGGCCATGGTGGGTGGGTGGCCGGCCACCTTGAGCAAAACTTCTGGCCCGATTCTTGCTTTCGGCACTGTCCGGTGTCAGGATATCTTCAACATATCCGGGGCATCCGGGATATTTCGGGAGGGAAGATTGGGTGCTTTCCTCCTTTTACACCCCATTTCTTGCCTATTTGAAGGCCCCTCCCCCTCCCTCTTCAAGGTTGGAAAAACTTGTCTCAAGGTCACCCCTCCAAAATCCTCCATTTCCAAAGCTTTAAACTCCAAGAAAGCTTCAAGTGTCAAGGCCATTCCTTCATCAACACCTAGCCTCACCTTCCTTACTACCATTCCAGCAGCTAGGAAGTGAATTTCAGAGGTTGAGAAGCTACAAATCAGAGCCAAGAATCAAAGAAAGACAAGTCTTCAAGGGTAAGTCCTCAAAACCAACTTTTAGGGCTTTTTCTTGATTCATTTCTATACTCTATTTGGTTGAGAATTAGGGCTCCGACCCCTAATTCTTTTGTGCTTTTTTTGAGCCCCTCTACAACTTTGTAGAAGGGCTCAACTTCATTTGGTGTCTCCATGATACACTTCCTTCAATATCCATCTTGTATGTCACCAATTTGCATGCTAGTTTTAGCCTATTTGCATTTGTTTTTGGGGCTCCGACCCCTACTGGTTTTGTGCTTATTTTGAGCCCCTATACAACATTGTAGAAGGGCTCAACTTCATTTGGCCATTCTATATACCACCTCTCTTGGAAATTCACTTTAGGCCCTAATTCTTGCATGCTTTGTTAGGCTTACTTGGCTCCGGATTTCAGCCTTAATCAGGCTTAGAAATAGTCTTGTTTTTGTCTCCTTTTCATGTTATGTTGAGGGCCTTAAGCCATTTGGTGTATATTTTTGGTACTTCCTTTGAAATCCATCAAATTTACCGTATTCTTGCATGTTTTGTAGCCTCTTGTGCTTTTGGTTTTGGCCTTTGGTCAGAACTGAAAGGGGTCTTATTTTGACCCCCTTTACATGTTTCATGAAGAAAAGTTTGCTGTTTGGTGCATGGTTTGGCAAGTCTCATGATATAGCCCATTTTGAGCCTATTTTGCATGGAATTTCTAGCATGTTTTTATTCTGATTTTGGGGTTTCCATAAACTGAATATGTGCATATTTTTGGCCCTTCTTTAAAGTTGTAGAACTGAGTTTTTAGGTTTGAGCATTGTAGATATCACTTGCTTTGTAATTCCCCCCTTTTACCGTATTTTTGCATGCTAATGTTGCCATATCTGTGCTATTAATTTGGCCATGTTTTGTACTGAAAAAATGCCATATTTGGGACTGCCTTGCTACTGTTCTTGCTTCCATGATCATATCTTGCATGCATAGCATGGCTATAGGCCATTCGGGGCTTAATTTCACACTTCGGGATGAATGCATGCTTGGTGTCATTTCGATTTGTTTGGGCTGTTTTCCCTTTATTTAGGTGCTGAACTTCCATTACCATGCTTGAATACCTTTTCCTGTGCCATTCGTTTCATTTTTCCATTCCCCCGGTTTGCGTACCAATGGGCCCAAACTTCGAGGAACCTCATTCTTATCATTCCGGCAGCCTATGTGAGTGTGGTTGAGGCCCTCCCATGTCGGCGTAAGCCCAATTTGCATTTTCGTGCTTCTACATCATTGCCTCGATTTGCGTGTCATGGTGCGCGTTTTCGAGGCGACTTTTCTTTACCCGACGGCCTCCTATGTGAGTGAGCTGAGGCTCTCCCATGTTGGTGTAAGTCCATTTCGGCATTCCGTATGCCATTTCTTTGCACTTCATCATCGCCTCGATTTGCGCGCACGCGCCGAAACGCCAATTTTATCCGACTTTTCATCCTTCATCATTGCCTCGGTTTGCGCTTTGTGGGCACGCGCGGTTTTATCCGATTTTCATCTTTCATCATCGCCTCGGTTTGCGGCGCTGTGGGCACGCACTTCGAGGCACCGGTTTTATCCGACTTTTCATCCTTCATCGCCGCCTCGGTTTGCGCGCTGTGGGCACGCTCACGAGGCACTTGATTTATCCGACTTTTCATCCTTCATCATCGCCTCGGTTTGCGCGCCTGTGGGCACGCACTCCGAGGCACTTCGGTTTTTATCCGACTTTTCATCCTTCATCATCGCCTCGGTTTGCGCGCCTGTGGGCACGCACTTCGAAGCACTTCAGGTTTTATCCGATTTTCATCCTTCATCATCGCCTCGGTTTGCGCGCGCAGGCACGCACTGAGGCACTTGCCGGTTTTATCCGACTTTTCATCCTTCATCATCGCCTCGGTTTGCGCGCCTGTGGGCACGCACTTCGAGGCACTTCATTTTATCCGACTTTTCATCCTTCATCATCGCCTCGGTTTGCGCGCGTGGCACGCGCCAAGCACTTCAGTTTTATCCGATTTTCATCTTTCATCATCGCCTCGGTTATGCGGCGCAGGCACGCACCCGAGGCACTTCGGTTTATCCGATTTTCATCTTTCATCATCATCGCCTCGGTTTGCGGCCGTGGGCACGATTTCGAGGCATCCCATTTTTCGTAGCATTCATGTGTATTCATCCCAATATTGAGTTGTGTAAATCTGCTCCTCGGCCATCATGCATCGATATGCGTGATTGGTGGCGCGAGGATCGAGACATGCATATATTTGTGAAATACAGTGCTATGCCCTTTTCCTGCTCTCCGTTGCTGCAAAAATGAAGAATTATCAGCTTTAGGAATCGCACGCATAATGAGAAAAGCGCAAGCGAGAGGCTAATCGGGGCATCGGTGGATTTCGCGCAGCGACCAAAGATATACTATTCACGAAGCGGCGATCCTGGCTTGCACGCCAGTTTCAATCCTTTTGTAATTAATTTGTTAATTAATTAGAATTTGTATTATTTCGGACTGTATATTCTTTTATTCGGGTCTGTATTATTATTTATTCGGACCCTCTGCGCGAGGGCAATGTTGTAATAAGGGTGTGTGAGTGCGATGTATGTCTTCCAACCTCCATTTCTTTCTCCCTTTTATTTACCCGCTTACGATGGTTAGATATAGGGCATATTTCAATTAGCATACAGTATGATAGCATGTTTGCATTCATTCATCTGTTTTACATGCATCGGGCTCGGCACATCATACAAACTGCATTGTATTTCAATTCTAAGTTGAATACATGTTAGCTGTAGCATCATCATGTGCTATGTGTAGAATAGCCGAGCTGCCATAGTTGCATTTTGTATGTGTTACATTAGGCATTTCAAAGATACTTAGGATCATGCATGATTTCTAATGAGCTTGTTTTTTTCGGGAGTACTCGGTAAGTTTTATGCTTTAGCATCCTTGCATGCGTGTGAGTGTTGCCATGATAGCATGCTTACCATGAGGCTACGTCCTTATGTGATATAACTGCCTTGAATGCCTGTGGGTGGAGGTTGAGTTATCTGAATTGGAGCAATTCGTCAATTGTTTGTTAAGCCCACTAGATTGTGGCAAAATCTACATTTTAAGCCTACCTGCGGGTAGCAAACCATTTTCAAACAAACAAACATGAAATGTTTTGTTCCAATTCGAGACGGCCCGATCTATACTTGTTTCTTTGCGAGCATCACATAGTAATCCTAGGCTAATAATCGGAATAAGAGCATACAATGTTTTCAAAAGTCGGATATCATGGTTAGTAGAGGCCGGTCTTTGATCGGCGAGAGGGTGCTCACGATGTGACCTTCCCTAATCGTACCCAAGTTCGAGCCAACTTTGGTGATGACAGACACGTGGCCTTCGGCACCGAGTCAGGGTTTCCTAAATATCCCATTTTCAAATATTTAGGTGGCGACTCATTATCCGCAAAGCAGTCCATGTTTGGCACTTCTTTTCAAAAAATCTGTTTTCCTTCAAAACGATTTGCCGGATTTGGACTCTTTGGTTCGAGATTGAGAACCGCAACACAAAATCGAGTCCGAGCTGTAGCGAGGTCCCCCGCGGGCGTTGTTACAGAGGTTTTTTTGAAAAAAAAAATCCATTCTCATTCAATTAATTATCAAAATCTTTTTTTTTTCTTTTTGTTAAACATTTTCTTTACTCCTCACAAGTCAATACAAGAAATAACATTAATCCCACTCTCCATGTATTACAATTAATATAGCATAATCATTACAAATGGAATGCCTCAAAGCTTACAATAGAAGAGAAAATACTGCTCTTTACAAAAAAAATAACACTAAGCCAAATAGACAAATGAAATATTACAATTCATCACTACATTACACTTATGAAATGGTAAAACCAACCTTTTGATCTTCAAATCCAAAAAGCATTGCTTGTACAGATGTACAGACAGGAGGTAAACAAACCACTAACTCACTAAATAATGTCATATTATAACGTTAAAAGACATGCAGGTATAGTGATATAATATTACCATACATATATACAAAAAATCATATTATGCCATAACCTTATGATTTTATTACCCAATCCCTTAAATCCAATTTATTTAATTAACCACAACTAGTTAACTTAAATAAATAAACATGCTTCAATGACAACATGACATCCTTTTCAATCTATTCAATTACCCCATTGCCAGTTAAATCAAATAGTTAAACAATTCATAATAACATCCAACAAAGCATCAAATACATTTTATATAGTCTTATGAGATGAATGCATATGCAATGTCATGTTCAAAATATTTTTCTCATCTTTTAAAAATCTTGTGCACGATGCCAATTTGAAAACACATTAATCTAACAATTTTAATATAATTCCAAGGGTGGTAAATACAACTCAGGCAAGTCCCCAATGCTAGTGTCTGCAAGTAGGCTTAACAAGCTGTTGGCTTTTTTGGCTTTCGAAGGTTATTTTTGTAAATTTTAAGCGTGCTAGCAAGGATCAATTAGTCCTTACAGAAAATTAATTATCAACCAATTATCAGACGATTATGTTTTAGTTCTTTCTGCCTCAATGAAGAGGACTTTTACTGGTTGCTTTGTTTAGGAGAACTAAGCAAATAACGATCAAATGAAGAACAATTGTATCATTTTATCAAGTTAAAAAAAAATGAAAGACTTACAATGATCCAATTCAACCTCGTAGAGGTTTACAGCGACAAACTACTTGAAAACTATTGCTATGAATGAAATGCAGTGCAGGAATTTGAAGTACAGAAATGTAAAGAGCTAAAAATATAAAAACTAGAAATAAAGTAGAATAAAACTTGTTTTTTATGATCTGAGTCTGGCCCTCTTTCTGGTGCCTTCTCTGCTATTTATACTTCTCAATGGCAACCGTCGAAATGCATTTCTAACCGTCGAACCATCCCTCCATGATCGCTGATCATGTTACCTTACAGTTAGCTCCACTATGCCTTATCTGCAGTTAGGCTTCTCTCCTGATTTTGAATTTAAATATGAGTAACTGTTGACGCCACGTCATTTTGTATCTCTTTGATGATCTAGTGTTATGCAGATCCACAATAACTAATACTAACTGCCACGTGTGTGATTACGATTGAAGATTTGAATTGTCTTCCCGTATTACCCTCATCTTGCCACGTGTCGAACTGTGATTGGCTTATACAAAATATATAGCCAACATTACCCCTTGCACTACTATACCCAATATTTGGTGATATTAGTGGATCAAAGTATTTTACCCACGTCTTAGAACGTGCATGGGTTTTGCATTTTCAGAAATGCAACCGTCATTCATTGATGAACATTTGCATTAAATTCCCTTCTATCCTTTGAACATTCCCACTAACTCAGTATTCGAATAGACTAGTTCAGCTCTTATGGCCAAGTAGACTTTTTCTTACCTCGATCAAGCATACAAAGAGTTATTTGATAATGTTGTTCATCCTCGAAAGAACCTTCATTCATTGATTAGCCACCTTTATCCTCCTTCCTATATTCAAGTCATGGAAGCTTTTGCAAACTATCAACCTTTGGATTACGAACCTATTGTCTACAATTCTCTAACCTAAAATTTTGCAAACATGGATATTAGAAGCTCTTCTTCTGGCCCACAACCTTCTGCGTGGGATGAGGCTGCAACTTCTTCTTCCTCTGGGGCTTCTGGTTGGAGAAGTTGGCAAGAATCTGAGGAATCGAAGTTAAGGGAGCAAGTCAATCATCATTTTGTCAAATTTGTCGACCCTCTAACTTTCCCTCCCTCTGCTCGGAGCTTGGTGGTTTACCCATATGTACCCATTGACTGTCGACGTAGTTTGGAGGACAATCTGCTCGTAGCATGGTACACATCCTCCATGCCTACGAAGATAGTACAAGCCACCCGACGTCTAGAAGAGGCACAAGGGTATAGCCCATTGTTCTTAGCCCAGAAGGCAAAGCTTTGCTCTTTTGACTGGCTTGATTGTGTCAACACTCCCCAATTCTCTCATTCTTTCGAGATGGAAGCTCCTACACCTCTTCTTTCGCAAAATTCTCACTGGATGAAGGAACTGAGGCTTACCCTTTTTGAGGACCAGTTTCTTCCCCACTATAGTCCTCTATCTCCCTCTACTCCAACTCAGCAACGCCAAGCCCAACTTTTGTTTGCGGCCTTTTCTCACTTGTGCTTCAATGCTCTCGAGGGTGATATTCCCCTTAAGAACTTTTGATGGGCTTGTGATGTCATGACCCGGGGTCATGTCCTCAACCCCATCACCTAAGCAGAGCTCCAGATGTTTTTGGACCAACTCCCATTGCTTCTTCACTGGTACCAAACTTCTGTGGCCACCACTCAATCTTTGAACCAACTCTTAGCCCTTCAAGTTCATACCCGGTATGAAGCAGAGAATCTCATCGAAGAATATGATGACTTCAAGAATAAAGACTCCTCATATTGGGACGATTTAGATGTGGATGAGATAGAACAAGGGTTAAAAGAAACAGAGTTTGAAACGAAGGCCGAAAAACTCTTCTATCAAGTAAGAGCACATCAACTTCAGCAGCCAACCCTGGAGAAAATAGAAGATAGAATAAAAAAGGAACAGAAGTTTATTGACCATAGCTGGACCAAATTATATGATCTTGTCATCTACTCTGTTCCTTACTTTTATAAGCTTGAATATGTGCCTAAACAAGGCTTCTGATGTAATCACTCTTATCTTAATAAAGCTGAGGGATTTTTTTTTTTTTTTTTATGTGGTATGGTCTGATTTTATTCCACTTAATCAAAACCAACAAAATTAGGGCTTCGAATTCATCAATTTTTCTTTCGAAACTTGACACTCAATGGAATATTTGAAATCTAATTTGATTTCTTCGAACATATAGAGGTCTTCTCTCAAAATCAGAGTCTCGAATTTCAACAATCTTGCCCCTTATACCTTGCTTTAATCATATCCAACATGTGGTTTGTACAATCAATCAGTTTTAAATTGACCATTTTTGCTTGGAACAACAGTCCATACGTTCCAAAATATGGAAACCTCCTTTAAGGACTGCACTGTTTATTCTGAAAGAGCAATTTCTTCTGTATATTATCAAACCAACTATTGATTTGAAACTTGAAACTGTGACGACCCAGAATCTTTCCCTCCGCTCGAGCAGAGGAGTTGACCCTCGAGCGGACATTTGGGGTTCCCAGCAAATTTCGCAGACGGCTTAAGATTCTGGGAGTTGTGATTTTCCGCTCAAGCGGGGGAGTTGACGCTCGAGCGGACGTCTTTGTTGGTCTTTGCGCTCGAGCGCAAGGTTGCGCGCTCGAGCGGGTCTCCAAGTTGAGTTGTATTTCTGAGGCACATGGGTTCGTTTTTGGACATTTTTATTAGTGTATTTGGAACTTTCTCATTTTATTTTGGAGTATTGGTTGAGGTGGTAATATGATGGTAAAGTAAGATTGGACCAAAAGCTTTAATTAGAATAATTTGTCTACGACCAGCCGCCACTCTTTTGCCCTTTTCTTTTTCCACACTTTGAATTTGGATATGAGGTTAGAACCATTGGAAAGCTTATTTCCGGGGCTTCAATTTGGACATAAGAACGACCTAAAACGGAGTCCGGATGGGAGAGTTATACCTGTTCGAAGTTTCGTAATCTGTGTTGAAAACAGGTACGCTCCGCTCGAGCTGGAATTACGGGACAACAGCTTTAAAAACGGGATTTTTGGGTCATTTCTTATATTTTCTTCTTCCCTCTTCCTTCCTCCTTGCCCAAGTCCGAAACCCTAACTTTGAAACCTTTGATTTCATCCATTTTTACCAGCAATCCACCATGGATCGTGCATCAAGGGTAAAGAAGAAGTGAAGATCAACTTTTCCAACCGATTAGATTTTGGGATTTCGAGAGGATGCGTTCAACCTAGCTTCTTTGCTTCTAATTTCGAGGTAGGGGGTTCTCTTAGCCTTGAATGTTTATGATTCAAAGTGATTTTTGTTGGTACTTTGGGATTTTGTTGACATCTTGGAATCTTGAGTTAATTATGGGTTAGGGACACTTATGGCTTAATGTTTATGCACAATTGGGGCTCCCACTCTACTTCTTAAAGGATGTTGAATGTTTTTAGCATATCGGCGTATAGTAATTGTTGATTTGGCGATTTCACTAAGAAAAGAGGAAAACCCCCAATTTTCTTGGAAACCCTAGGTTGATTAATGATGATAATCAATGAATTGGCTCAAGTTGAATTGGAATTTGGGAATGTTGAAAATTATGTTTAGAATTTGCGAATGAACTTTATTATAAATGTTGGAATTCATGCTATCATGTAAAGGAAAAATTAGGGAAATAATCTATTAAGGATATAGATGATATGAACTTGGTTTTAGAATGTTGAAATAGGATTCAAGGATTTATTGTGAATTATGTGAAGTTGCAAATGGTATTGATGAACCAAGTGATGCTAACTTTGTTGGATAATGTTGTATTAAATAATATTGGAAATTGAATAGTGTTGTACTATGATGTATTGTGTAGGGTCAGCTATAGGGGTGGACCAAGCATCTGAACACTGTGAGTAATAGTACCTCAAACATATGTTATTTAGCGTTAATCATTATTGTTATTGACATTCTATCCTTCGTGAGCTAATATGTTAACATGTGTGTTGATTGAGAATTGATGTGAACATTAAAAGAGTGATCACACACCGGTATGACTCTGAACCTCCTCTATATTTTGGTTATGGCTAATGTTTATTATTAATGTACCATTCTACGAATTACTCAGGCTTCTGCATAGGAATTGCATACAAACTATTAACACTGTGAAGTTGGTTAACAGAAAGGAATTAAGTATCAATAACATTGTTACATGATTCATGCTATGACATGAACTGTTCTGACCTATTGATGTGATTATGTGTATTATGAAATTATAATATCTACGTATCTCTGGAATGTGGTTCCCTTTTGCTAACAAATATCAGTAACGTTCTGTTAAACTTATATTACCGATGGTAATGCATGTGAATAATGGGAAGAATGTATAAACTTTCTGCATAATTATGAAGTTAATATGTTATGATGATTTCTGGTATGGAACAAAGTGCTGTACGGAACTAAGTGCTACACGTTAGTGGGAGCCACCTCTAGAATCCGTACGAGCCACCTCTTGAGTCTGTACATATGTGAACGTTATGAGGCCATAGGCCATTTGTGAACTATGAACTTATGTGGCCATGGGCCATTTGTGAACTATGAACTTATGTGGCCAGGAGCCGTTTGTGAAGTTATGAATCTAAGAGGCCGAGGGCCAATTTGTGACGCTATGAAGTTATGAATCTAAGAGGCCGAGGGCCAATTTGTGAAGCTGTGAAGTTTTGAATCAATGAGGCCGAGAGCCAATTTGTGAAATTATGGATATGTTCCAAGATAAGGTCTAAGACCATTATGATTAAATACAAATTCAGACTCGTTATGTGAACTCTACATTGGTATATGAAAGTGTGTTTAATGAAATCCATATTTTGGGTTACGAAATGTTTAGTATGATAAGTATTTTCTGAAATGATAAAAATGCTATGAACTTCCGACATGTTTATGATATGATATGTTTTCTGGATAATTTTCCCAAAATGCCTAGATATGCTACGAAACTCCGAATGTTCAAGATATGACAAGTTCTTTGAATAAGATACCTTGCTATGCATACAGAAACAAATTAACCATATGTTCTCTTTATTGATAAATGCACAGATGTGTATTATAATTCACGTTGTACATTGAATTGTTATGTGCTATTATTCACTGAGCTTGGCTCACTTTATTTTATGTCTCATTTACAGAGGCACTCAACCCGAGGTCAACCTTACCGTGTGGCTTCCGTTACCCAGTTGTCAATTCCGGAATATCTAAGCTCTTAGGTGTTGACCGTTCAAGTTATGGGTTTTGCTAAATTATTAATTTGTACCCTAAATGTCTGTTAATATTGATGTGTATGTAATGTTTATATATATATGTACATAGCTATCTTTATGTGTTATGTTCTGTTTGCGATCCTGGCATAGTAGTGGTAGCTCAATGGATATTATTTTACACCATTATATGATATTTAATGCTTCCGTTTAGGCCCCATAAATTATATTCATCAGGTTTTATGTCCATTTCTGAGGTGGTCATGCCCAAACTTTTAGGGGCGAGTTTGGGGCGTGACAAGTGGTATCAGAGCACGAGTTGCTATCTCACACACGGATCCATTAAGCTGTAGGATGTCTAGAAAAGTCTTAGGCTTCATGCATGACATCCTTAGTATATATTAAAAGACTGATAGCAACGTTAAATGCAATTTGTTTACGTTAACGATTATGAGCCATGTCTATTGTACCTTCCTTGTGTATATATATATATATATGATTGATTGTTGTGTGGAGCATGGCAGAAATAAGGATAGAGGATCACCTCGGGTTGAATGAAAAGGGAAAATGATTGGTAAGTAATGCACATGTAATTTTTGGTTGTTATAAATTGCTTAAACACTAAGTATGCAATATTTAGTTATGATATAGTGATGTCTTTCTTGTCATGGTACTGTTTGGATCTATGATTTGAAAAGTTATTGTGATACGTATTTTGATAAGTTGTGTTTTGTATAATAGTTGAATCATGTTACGTATGACCAGCTGCAAGAAAAAGTTATGTATACAGTGACCCATATGAGAAGTGAATTATTCTATTTTGTTAAGCGCACGAAAATGACATGATATGACAAGTAATGTTTTATTTTCTGACATGTTACGTTACGAATTAAGGAATGATGATTCATGTATGTAATAGTATTAATGGCACCCTTAATACAAGGCCCCTATGAAGCATAGGTACGGGTATGAGTACGGTACAGGTACGCCGATACGGCAAAATTTCAAAAAAGTAGGGTACGGGTACGGCTGTGGTACGCCAATAAATATATATTTTTTTATTATATATGATAAAATTATAATTTATAAAATTTATTATATATATTATATATGATCAATTATATTATATATTATACATGATCAATTACATTATATATAAAAATTTATTATATTATTACATATTATATGTATGACCAATTATATTATATATCTTAAATTATATATATTATATTATATATCTTATATCTTATATTATATATATTATATTATATATTTGTTTTGGTGAGAAGTCAAAAGGCGAAGAGGAGGCGAGGCGAGCAAAGCGATCGAGAGCGAAAGAACAAGAGAACAGAGGCGATCGAGGCGGAGAGAGAGAGAGTAAGGAGAGGCGAAGGCGATCGATCAGCGATGTGAAGATCGGTCAAAGAGAGAGACGATTGATCGATCGATCGAAGAGAAAACCCTAGAACCCTACAATCGATCGATCAAAGGCGACGCCTCTCTACACTATCAGGTTCGATCTCTTCCATTTCCTCTGTCTCTCTCTCGATTCCCTGTATAGATGTGTTTATGGTATGTTTAAAGCAAGAGGTTATCTCTCTCTCTCTCTCTCTCTCTCTCTCTCTCTATGTATACATGTAGTTTTTGAGTATTTTTTGCCCTGGAACGTACCTATGGCGTACCCCTCCGTACCCATGCCGTACCCAAATGTACTAAAAGTACCAGACCCCCATTGGCCGTACCGACGTGCAGCGTCTGCAGTCGATGCACCGTGCATGCGGTACGCATCGTCTGACAACATTTTAGGAGTACCGGTGCTTCATAGCAAGGCCCTTACCCGGGGGTAATAATACCGTGGTCTTATGGCCCTTGCCCGGGGGTAATAATACCGTGGTTTAAGTCTGTTACAAGATATCTCTTGCCATCGACGGTCTTGTACGGGTGGATTATGATCAAGCATAGACTCTGATTTCTGTTTTGATTCAAGTATAACTAAGAATATATATGAACATGTTTTTATTTATCCGTTCCATTTATGCTATGTTATAACGTGATGTGAATTGATAGTGTCGAATGAGTTCAATTTATGTGTAATCGGGATTTGTTTATGGAATCTGTGATCTGTGACTTGAAGTCTGTAATCTGGTTTGTTTACGTGTATTCTGTAATTTGCGATCAAGATTTCGTGTAAGAAATGATTGAATGATATGAAGGACCTCACCCACGTCAAGAAAAGAAAACGAGGCAGCTATTGACTACTTCGAAGTCAAACTAAATAAATAAAATTATTTAAGGTTGAGAAATCATTTCTGTGAAATATTTATGTGTAACTATGTAAATGATAGATATTGCGAAATTGTCCTCTATCACCTATATGGAGGTTATGATGTGAATTGTTTTGCATGATATCGAGGAGTACAGTGAAAACAAATGGACATGGGAATATTCCATTTTGCTAATGGGTTAGCGATACGTATTGGGCATTTATCTTCTCTTGCATGTTTAGACAACATTGTACGATACTCACTACGTGATTACAATACTAAGAATTATGAACCTTGATGTTACGAAATCAAATTATTCCTTGCTATACTGTTGCATGTGTTGTTCGATATTATAGAATCTAGAAGGATGTGATTCTTATAGTTACTGATTTATGATCTTATGAACGGACCTGGTAGAATCTATGTACGAGGAATAACTGGACACTCTATGTATGTTAACTAATCGGGCCAGATGATTGGTCTCTAATTTCTGTATGACCGTTTGTTGATCCACTATAATTACAAGTTGTAAAGACGAAACCATGTGAGTGACTTTGTGTCTTCTAGTAAAAAAAAAAAAGGAAGAATTGTTCGAATAGTGGAAAAGGGGGCCAAACTAGTTTGTGCTATGACAAGAAAAAGTGCTAGTAAAGGAAAATGTTATACCTTACGGTTATGAATGATTAGTCAAGTACGATTTTGAATTCAATTTCTGGCCTTGTTTTGATAGTTGTATTTATTATTTAGATTTAAACATATGACGGCATGATCAGGTGTCTATAATGGGGATTCTTCTTCCCACTGTTCAGATGTTATCAAGAAGTAGAGAATGTGGTTTAAAATCTACATAATGATCTGATTTTGATATATTTTCGTAAATGGAAAATATGGTACCTCCTAGGTAGAACCTTATTTGGTAGGTTCTAAGATCTGATTCAATGATGCATAATAGGATTTAAGTCTAACCACGTAATTAACTTATTTTGGGAACTATATGTAACCGTAATGGTCATGTCCTACCGAGTAAATTGCATTATAAGATAAGTTTGAATGTGTACTCTCGAATCCAAATTGCGTATGAACTATTACAGCTGGGCTGACCTAGTTAGAGACTTAGTGGAGAGTACTTTCATTATGATTGAACTTAATGCATGCTGTGGGAATTTGTTTTGCATAATTGAATAAGAAATTGGAAACCTTGAAAGTTTAATTATCTGAAATTGATTATGTATCTGTGACCAGCATAATTTTTATGTAATCTTAAGTATGTTTACGAGATTTCAATTTCGGAATGATTAAATGATAGGATTTTATCCTACATGTTTTTTATGTATGACCAACTATGTATATATCTAAGTCTTCTTACGCATAGAAAGAAATAAGGACTGAAAAGAAGAGCATAGATCTTCAAGGCAATAAGTGAGGAAGTGAAAAGGTTGTAGAGATTTCAAAGCTTGAGGTATGTTTGATCTTTCGATTGACCTCTCTTGAAATTGAGTAGGAGCTCCTCTATGTAAGTGTCTTTAAGGAGAATTTCTATGATGGTCTTCACTATTCTATGTTTTTTTAAATGTCAATGAAATAAAAAGTTGGTGATGCCGTTAATTAAAGTGCAATTGAAAATTTTGGTGTTGGATCGTACAATGTGAATTGTCTTTGAAATTGAGTTTTGGGCATTCACTAGACGTGGTGCGCTTAGTTGTTAATTGAGAAGTTGTCATGGGCTTTGGGATCATAAATGGTTAGTGTTGCTCCTTACCCGTTGAAATTTTGATGCATGTATGTTAATCGAAAGTATTTGTGATCCTTTCCTGTCCCAAGTGTGGATCTAGTTTTGGAACATTACAAAATGTGTTTCCATTTATGTTTGAACTGTCTTCTATTTGGGTTTCTTCAATTTCGAGGACGAAATTTCTTTTAAGGAAGGAAGGATGTGACGACCCAGAATCTTTCCCTCCGCTCGAGCAGAGGAGTTGACGCTCGAGAGGACATTTGGGGTTCCCAGCAAATTTCGCAGACGGCTTGAGATTCTGGGAGTTGTGATTTTCCGCTCAAGCGGGGGAGTTGACTCTCGAGCGGACGTCTTTGTTGGTCTTCGCGCTCGAGCGCAAGGTTGCGCGCTCGAGCGGGTCTCCAAGTTGAGTTGTATTTCTGAGGCACATGGGTTCGTTTTTGGACATTTTTATTAGTGTATTTGGAACTTTCTCATTTTATTTTGGAGTATTGGTTGAGGTGGTAATATGATGGTAAAGTAAGATTGGACCAAAAGCTTTAATTAGAATAATTTGTCTGCGACCAGCCACCACTCTTTTGCCCTTTTCTTTTTCCACACTTTGAATTTGGATGTGAGGTTAGAACCATTGGAAAGCTTATTTTCGGGGCTTCAATTTGGACATAAGAACGACCTAAAACGGAGTCCGGATGGGAGAGTTATACATGTTCGAAGTTTCGTAATCTGTGCTGAAAACAGGTACGCTCGAGCGGGAATTCCTCCGCTCGAGCGGTAATTACGGGACAGCAGCTTTAAAAACGGGATTTTTGGGTCATTTCTTATATTTTCTTCTTCCCTCTTCCTTCCTCCTTGCCCAAGTTCGAAACCCTAACTCTCAAACCATTGATTTCATCCATTTTTACCAACAATCCACCATGGATCGTGCATCAAGGATAAAGAAGAAGTGAAGATCAACTTTTCCAACCGATTAGATTTTGGGATTTCGAGAGGATGCGTTCAACCTAGCTTCTTTGCTTCTAATTTCGAGGTAGGGGGTTCTCTTAGCCTTGAATGTTTATGATTCAAAGTGATTTTTGTTGGTACTTTGGGATTTTGTTGACATCTTGGAATCTTGAGTTAATTATGGGTTAGGGACACTTATGGCTTAATGTTTATGCACAATTGGGGCTCCCACTCTACTTCTTAAAGGATGTTGAATGTTTTTAGCATATTGGCGTATAGTAATTGTTGATTTGGCGATTTCACTAAGAAAAGAGGAAAACCCCCAATTTTCTTAGAAACCCTAGGTTGATTAATGATGATAATCAATGAATTGGCTCAAGTTGAATTGGAATTTGGGAATGTTGAAAATTATGTTTAGAATTTGCGAATGAACTTTATTATAAATGTTGGAATTCATGCTATCATGTAAAGGAAAAATTAGGGAAATAATCTATTAAGGATATAGATGATATGAACTTGGTTTTAGAATGTTGAAATAGGATTCAAGGATTTATTGTGAATTATGTGAAGTTGCAAATGGTATTGATGAACCAAGTGATGCTAACTTTGTTGGATAATGTTGTATTAAATAATATTGGAAATTGAATGGTGTTGTACTATGATGTATTGTGTAGGGTCAGCTATAGGGGTGGACCAAGCATCTGAACACTGTGAGTAATAGTACCTCAAACATATGTTATTTAGCGTTAATCATTATTGTTATTAACATTCTATCCTCCGTGAGCTAATATGTTAACATGTGTGTTGATTGAGAATTGATGTGAACATTAAAAGAGTGATCACACACCGGTATGACTCTGAACCTCCTCTGTATTTTGGTTATGGCTAATGTTTATTATTAATGTACCATCCTACGAATTACTCAGGCTTCTGCATAGGAATTGCATACAAACTATTAACACTGTGAAGTTGGTTAACAGAAAGGAATTAAGTATCAATAACATTGTTACATGATTCATGCTATGATATGAACTGTTCTGACCTATTGATGTGATTATGTGTATTATGAAATTATAATATCTACGTATCTCTGGAATGTGGTTCCCTTTTGCTAACAAATATCAGTAACGTTCTGTTAAACTTATATTACCGATGGTAATGCATGTGAATAATGGGAAGAATGTATAAACTTTCTGCATAATTATGAAGTTAATATGTTATGATGATTTCTGGTATGGAACAAAGTGCTGTACGGAACTAAGTGCTACACGTTAGTGGGAGCCATCTCTAGAATCCGTACGAGCCACCTCTTGAGTCTGTACATATGTGAACGTTATGAGGCCATGGGCCATTTGTGAACTATGAACTTATGTGGCCATGGGCCATTTGTGAACTATGAACTTATGTGGCCAGGAGCCATTTGTGAAGTTATGAATCTAAGAGGCCGAGGGCCAATTTGTGAAGCTATGAAGTTATGAATCTAAGAGGCCGATGGCCAATTTGTGAGGCTATGAAGTTATGAATCAATGAGGCCAAGAGCCAATTTGTGAAATTATGGATATGTTCCAAGATAAGGTCTAAGACCATTATGATTAAATACAAATTCAGACTCGTTATGTGAACTCTACATTGGTATATGAAAGTGTGTTTAATGAAATCCATATTTTGGGTTACGAAATGTTTAGTATGATAAGTATTTTCTGAAATGATAAAAATGCTATGAGCTTCCGACATGTTTATGATATGATACGTTTTCTGGATAATTTTCCCAAAATGCCTAGATATGCTACGAAACTCCGAATGTTCAAGATATGACAAGTTCTTTGAATAAGATACCTTGCTATGCATACAGAAACAAATTAACCATATGTTCTCTTTATTGATAAATGCACAGATGTGTATTATAATTCATGTTGTACATTGAATTGTTATGTGCTATTATTCACTGAGCTTGGCTCACTTTATTTTATGTCTGTTTCTGTAGGCACTCAACCTGGAGGTCAACCTTAACCTGTGGCTTCCGTTACCCAGTTGTCAATTCCGGAATATCTAAGCTCTTAGGTGTTGACCGTTCAAGTTATGGGTTTTGCTAAATTATTAATTTGTACCCTAAATGTCTGTTAATATTGATGTGTATGTAATGTTTATATATATATGTACATAGCTATCTTTATGTGTTATGTTCTGTTTGCGATCCTGGCATAGTAGTGGTAGCTCAATGGATATTATTTTACACCATTATATGATATTTAATGCTTCCGTTTAGGCCCCATAAATTATATTCATCAGGTTTTATGTCCATTTCTAAGGTGGTCATGCCCAAACTTTTAGGGGCGAGTTTGGGGCGTGACAAAAACAAACAATTCCTAACCTTGAGGTATTTCAAGTTTTGCTTTGAAGGATTTTATTTTCATTAAGAAACCTAAAAGCAGGTCTTTAATTCTTTTAAAGTAAACAAATACCTAAACATTCTTGCACCCTTAAGCGTGGAATGTGCTTCAAAGTTGACTTCTTGCTTTCGAAGCCATTTGTTATTTGATTTCGGTGCCAAAACTTGGATTCGAAGCCAAATATTTTATTTCGAAGCTAACATCAGAATTTGAGATGTGTTTCCCTCCATAACTATCAATATTGAGGGAAACTTTTCGCGTCCGTACCTTTAATGTTTCTTTATGAATTCCGTTCGTGTAAAACGAATTGGTATATTTTTTAGACACAAATGTTTTAAAATCCTTTTATTTCGTGCTTTGAATTCACCCATTTGCCTACCAAAACCCTTCATCTCTACTGACCTTTCTTTTCCCTCTACTCTCTTTTCTGACTTCGTTTTCTAAGAAAACTCTCTATCAATGGCTTCTTCTTCTTTGAAAATACCGGTCGTGGAGCGTACAAGTCCGTCTGTAACCTTGAAAAGGATTATTGACACAGAGTGTGAGAAGTACAAGGCTTGTGAGAAACATTGATGGACGCATCTTTATTCCTCATCGTCATGAGCAGCAAGAGTATATGCTTGGACCCATCTTCAAGGAGATTCCTACTGAGCTTCCAGCTCTATATCCACGTCTAGAAGACCATTGTCTCCTTTACGAAGGTGGTGTTGACTAGGGAAGCTAGAGGATGAATCGTCCCCATCGTTGCTGGCCCACGGTGAGACCAGAGTGGCAAGAATGGTATGATCGGGTTATCCCTAATAGGACTCTGGATCTTTAAGAGCTCTGCCTTTTCGACGCCCTCCAATTATCCAGGTTCACCATTTCGGAGGACCTTTTCTTAATACCTGCTGCCCTTTGCTTTTGGAATTTTACTTTTAATTTCTTTCAATTCAGATGTGGGATGATGGCCCCTACTGTTCTTGATATCTACCATTTATTAGGATTGTCCCCTACTGGAACCCACATTGGTCCAGATTATCCTGACCTCAAAACCCCTTTTTCCCTCCCCTCTCTTAACTCATTCTATAGTGACTTTGTCAAGGCTAAGAATAAAAGAGAGGGCCTTGTGACTGATAGGGAATTCTTTTCTTTTATATTATATTGGTTTTGCAAGTTCCTTTTCTGCACCTCTTCTCAGAGGATCATGCCTGAATTTGCCCCTCTTGCCAAAGCCCTTGTCTTACAAAGAAAGGTGGCCTTAGCTCCATATGTTCTAGGTCATGTATATAGAGCTTGTTCTCTTTTTTGTGAGAAACCCTTGGATGCCAATCAAGGAGGTCCATTTTGGATACTTTAGCTTTGGCTTTTTGCATATTTTATTGAGCTACAATCTAAATGCCTAAAGTTTTCGGAGCCAAACCCTACTACTCATGGCATGAGATTAGCCAATGTTTTACTCTATCCTTCCACCTTTGCTTTTTACTTTTCTTTCTTTCACCAACTCCCAGCTTCCTTTTCTTCCCACAGCTTCCATTCTTTCGAACCTACAAACATTGGCCCATCCTGGTTGAGGACCTTTCTGAGTGATAGGTTCTGCTCTTCACCCCAACACAAGAACATATGGGCCTCTATTCTAATTCCTAGATAGTTGTTCACTGGGACTATGAA
Source organism: Camellia lanceoleosa (assembly GCA_025200525.1). Lineage (NCBI taxonomy): Eukaryota > Viridiplantae > Streptophyta > Magnoliopsida > Ericales > Theaceae > Camellia > Camellia lanceoleosa. The sequence continues at coordinate 134,701,579 of CM045771.1, read as the reverse complement.
CCCCAGAGCTTACAAATGCATTGCCGAGCCCTATTGTCCTGCCCAATTTGCTAGGCAATTTGGCTTCTCACAAGGCGTCCCAGTACCTCTCTGCAGCCAGACCAATTTAAGTCTTATCAGCAGGGACTTGAAGTTTCGAAGATCCAGATTAGAAGAAGCAACTACTAAATTCATCCATGACTTTATTGACTTTGAGTACTTCCCTTTCATTCCTCAAAGTAACACATTGAAAAGGTGCCAGAACTGGTGTATGGCCAATATGGAGGTACGCTTGGCCATACCTCCCCAAGACCTATTAATGGTACTGGACGTACCTCAAGCCAAATCGAAAGGGGCTGGAGTTGTTACTTCTTCCGTTGCTCCTGCTACTACAGTTCTTGCACCTGTCACCACAAAGCCTATCCTTGTTGTCTCAATTCCTCCTAGAGTTACTCGAGCTGCCTCGACGAAAGGTATGTACCTTTGTTTCTTTTCTCTTCTTCTCCTTTATAATGCTCTTACCCTAACTCATAATTCTTTCTTTGGTGTAGGTCGTGCGGGTGCCTCTCAGGGAGATTCTGCCCAAAAGGTCCAAGCTTTAAACCTTCTTAGGAGCAAACAACAACAACAAAAGAAAAGAAAGCTTTCACTTGATCCTAAAGAGGAGGCACCTGGGGTTCACGTAGTAGAAGAAGAAGAAGCAGAAAAAGAAGAGACAGAAGAAGAGCAAGAGACACCCTTAAAAAGAAGGAAGAAGATGATTGTCTCTCTTGCTAATTTCACTGGAGATCCCATCCACGAAGCATCTGCTAAAGCAGTGCAAGCAGAGCATTCCAAAGAGCTTATTGTATTTCAAAGGGCTGAGAAGAGGAGGCAGCAACAAATGCTTAGAGATAAGACTGTTGCCATTGATGCATTTTAAAGAGAAGTTGCAAGAAAACAACAAGCTGCTAGACATTATACTTTTCGCAATGCCCTAATCATAGCCACCACTTCTGAAATTAGTAATTTCTGTTGTGCCTCTATTTTCTTTTCTCAAATTCTTGGTACTGAGACTTGACATTACTTGTATTTCTTCTTTTGCAGCAACAACTACTCTGCCTTCTTCAACAAAGACTCTTTCAATCTCAGTTGAAGTTGAAAGACCTTGAATTGTAAAGCCAATTTAAGCAATACTTCCACCTCTTGGTCCCATATTTTCCATACCCTTCTTGAGGTCAAGTATTCCTGTATCTCTTTCTTTTGGCTTAACTCCATACTTTCCTTATTTATCTTTCAATTCTACTCAATTTGATTTCCCTTCAAGCCTTGCTTCTCCTTCCCCTCATATGGAAATTCTAGCTATTACTTCATCTTTAATGACAGCTGATTCCTATAGAGAAGGTACTGGTAACTCTCCAACTCATTGTCCATTATCTTTGCCTGGTTCCAGTCCCTCTTCCCGCGACCTACTGGTAGCCAAAACTATAGAGACTGCTAAGGATACTCCACGTTTCTCTTCTATTCCTATGCAGTGATTTCTTCCTTCTACCAGAGCTCTTTCTGCACCTTCCATGTCCATAGATGAGGTGGACATCTTCGAAGCTAGGCTTGCTAGTTTCTTTGACATACCTTCCACCTCTCCAATAGCTAGCAATGAGACCAAGCCATTAGTTCTAGCTGATTCTCTGCTAGAACTTTTTGAGAGCTCTTCCTCCAGTGGTAAGACTTCCTTGCCTTCAATAGACTTGGACAGCTGTTTGGAGCTGCTGACATCCTTCTCGAGGATTCCTTTCGAAGCCTTGCAAAGGCCTATAATAAAAAATGGCTTCCTCTAGTGTTTCAAGATTGTTGAGCAATCCAGCATGACTGTCTCAAGTCATTTATCTCAGGCGGCAGCCACCATTGAATTTTACATCAACATCTGTCATGCTACCAAGGCTGCAGAGGAGAAATTGTTGAGAGACCAGAGCTTTGTTTCCAAAGTACATACTGAAGTGTTAGAACTGAAGGAACAACACTCCTCTGTCTCCTAATTTCGAGTTCAACTATTGAAGAAGAAAGCTCAACTTGAAGAGGAGTTATCAGTAGTCAACCAAGCTTTAGATCGAATTGCCGCCAAGTTGCAGATCACTAATCAAGGACTGGCTGATCGAAAGCAGGAGATGGCTACAGCCGTCCAGTTGTTCCCATCTCTTTAGAATAGAGCATCTATTGTAAAAGAACAACTAAAACATTGTATTGACTTTTGGGCCAATCTATGGCTACATGTATTCAACTCATTATGAAATAAAACTCTTATTTGAGTATTTTCATGTTCTTCTCATCTAGCACTTATTCTATTCCTTGTGTTTCCCATACAGTTGGATAATAAAGCTTCAAATATCTGCCATTAATTTTCTTAGGGTGTACATATCCATTCAAATTTTTCAAATGATATGCTCCCAAAGGCAAGACTCTATGAACTTGATATGGTCCTTCCCAGTTAGGTGACCATTTACCAAACTTGTGGCTTTTAATCCTAATGGGGAATATTGTCTTCCATTCCAAATCACTTTCATCAAAGCTAATGTGCTTGACTTTCTTATTATAGTTTTTGGCTGCTTTCTTCTTTTGGAAAAGAATGCTATTTAATGCCAAAATTCTAGCTTCATCTATGCTTTCTAATTCTAAGCACATACTTTGATGGTACTGCTCAAGATTTAACTGATCCTGGCACCTCACCCTCAAAGACTTAACATTAATTTCCACAGGTAGCACTGCATCATGCCCATATACTAAAGCATAAGGAGTGATTCATGTGCTTGACCTTGGAGAAGTCCTATAGGCCCATAATACATCCAACAGCAAGTTATGCCAATCCCTAAGATTGTCTTCCACAACTTTCTGTATCCCTTTCTTTAAAGATTTATTGGATGATTCTGCCTGACCATTGGCTTGTGCATAATAAGGTGTGGAATTAACAAAGCTAATTCCAAACTCTGCCATAAAAGACTTTACCATCTTCCTGTAGACACCCCATTTTTCACCGACCTTAAGACTCAGACGTCATCGTCTGTGCACTCGATGATTGCACATGTTTATGCTAGTTTTGAGTACTCGAAGGTCTTGGCCAAGCGCTTTGTCTTTGAGCCTCTAAACCCTTTGTGTTTTGGCCTTGTTTTTAGGCCAAACCTTGGTGCCTCTTGACTAAAGGAGAGTAGGGCCCTGCCGACCACTTTTGGCATTTGCCAGCCACTTTTTCTCGTTGCCAGCTAGTTGGAGTGGTTGGTCAGCTAGTTGAAGTGGTCGGTCAGCCACTTGAACTGGCTGGCAGCCAATTTTCTCATTTTTTTTGTTATTTTCAGACCTTTTGAGCCAGCTGTTAGGCATTGAAGCTATGGAGGGATGGAAACAAGCTTTAAGTTTTATCAAGCAAGCTTTTGCTTGCATTGCCTATATAAGGGGAGGTCCCTCCCCCTTGTTTGAGGTTCTGAAATTTTGACTCTCTCTCTAGAATTCTCTCTCTCTTTATATATATATATATATTATACTTTATAGTGCTTGAAAGTGAGTGTTCTTGACATATTTGCACACAACCCTCGTAGCCAAACATCTTGACCTTGGAGCTGAGATTCCTTAAGACTTGTTTGGGCCTCCTAAAGCTGGTTTTTCGCTCAGAAGTTGTCCTCTTGCTGCTGTGCTTCAAGGGTGAGCATATTCCTTTTTTAAGCTTATTTTTGTATACCATCTTAGCCACCTTTGCATGCTATTTTAGGCTTGGTTGTTAACTACAAAAGGCTCTATTTTTAAGTGTTAAAAATGTTGGTTTGAGTCCTTGTTGGGGTTAAGGGTGGTCTACCCTCTTTGGTTGCTTATTTGCTAAGTTTTTGTACCACCTTTTAAGGCTATTCAAACTATCTCTTTTTGGCCTTTTAACCACAGAATTCTAGAGGAATTTTAGTGGTGGAAAGATGGTTTTGAGATCCCAAATAGGAGGGGGTGGTCCCCTCTCCTCTTGTCTTGTTTGCATGTATTGATGGCCCACCAAATGAGCATGTGTTTCTACTTCTTTTTGGCTTTGTTCAAGCATATTTTTGTGACTTATTAGACCTGCCATAACTCTAATTTTGGTTTGTTTGATCATTGGTTGCTTGCTCTTTACACTTGTAGTGTAACCTTGCTCACTAGCTTTGCATGCTTGCTACTTTTAGCCCATCATTCTAGCTTATTTTGGCTATACTCCAGCATGCGTTTAGTCATGCTTTAGCATGCTTTAACTCTGTTTTGGGTGGTTTAGGTCATATGGGGCTTGCTTTGTATGGCTATAGCATGATAGGCTTTAATAGCTTTGTGTTTTGAGTCCTCTAGCATGCTTTGTTTGGGTTGTTTGCATGATTTGGCATCATTTAATATGTGATTTCAGAGCATATATCACTATCATACTCTCATATGTATCACTCTTTCAATGCTTTTGAGAAATTGAGCCTCATGCCTTGTTTGTGAGCCAATGCATGAGCATATCTTTCTTACCATCTATGCTGCAAGTCTAGCATGTTTTTGCTACTATTTCGACCTGCCTTAGGTCTATTTTGAATGGTCAAGGTCATTTGAGCATTGCTTAGTATGGTTGTAGTGTAAAGGGCCTTGACTAGCCTTGTGTTTTGAGGTCTTTAACATGTTATGCATGTGATGTTTGCATGGTATGGCACCATTTAGCATGTAATTTTAGTGCATATAGTGTAGTCACACTCTCATATACTTCACTTCTTCATAGCTTTTGAGGGTTGTGTATTATGCCTTGCTTATAGGCCAACATGTGTACATGTTCTTCTAGCGTTTTGAGCTCTCATTTTAGCATGTTTAGACCATTATTTTTGCATGATTGAGCTCTGTCCAGAGCTGGTTTGGACATTTGTGTTATGTATTGCATGCCTCTTGTGTATTGCGCTTTAGTAGCATTGATGTTCTTGGTCCTCAACACGCTATGCTTGCATTGTTTGCATGCTTTAAGATCTTTAGCATGCCATTTCAGCACTAAATTTCTACCACCACCCTCATTTCTTCATTTTTGTATTTCATTTGAGAGTTTGTTGACCCTTGAGTTTGTGTTTGAGCTTGGGATTGAGGCTCGTGCTTAAATGGCTTTAACCCTCTTTTGAGGGTTTCTCCTAGTCAAAGGCATGGCCTCTCCTATGCCTTAAACCATTCTTTTGGTTGACCTCCTCTCCTTAGAGGACTTGCACATTGGACTTAATCAATTAAAGAATGGATTGGTAATGTGAAATGTGTAAACAAGAATTGAATCAACTAAAACATGCCAAGATAACATATGTGTATTGCATTGTATGTGTTTGGATTGGACGTTAATCCAAACACAATAAATATGGGACGTTTCATACTTGAAGTAATGAAACATGTCACGTTTCATGGTCGCTAACACCCTTGATCAAGCATGATAGGGTGGAGGCTCTTTGTGTGTTGTTTGGGCATTCATAAACATGGTATAAGCTTGGTCCTTGGCCACCATGCATTGAAAATGCTTCGTTGGTGGCTTGAGAGCCAAGTGCCACGCTCTTTTGAGCTTGAGACATGATTGGGAGAGTGGCAGTGCCTACATTGTCTTGGAAATACATTGATGTGCCTCTATTGTTCTCTGTTGTAGTAAAACCAGAGGCCTGGCGAAACAACTAGCCGACCAGCCAGTTTTACTAGCCAACCGGCCAGTAGCACTAGTCGACCGGCCAGTGTTAGTGGCTAGTAGCCACTTTTTCTAGCTGGCAGCCCACCAGCAGATTCCTGCTTTAAAGTAAAGGCAGTCTGGAGGTTGGCACAATTTTCAGAGATCAAGACAAGTGCAAACAGAGGCAATTGACAGCATGGTAATGGATTTCCAAGCGAACGCCAACCGAGTATGCATCTTCAACCTCTTGGAACAAAGCTGAGGCAGTATGATTTGTAATTAGCTTTACTTATTAGTTAGCTTAAATTGGTAATTTAATTAATTAATTTGTTAATTAGTTAGTTGTTGTATTAATTAGTTATTTGCTAGTTATTCCATTTGGTTGTGTAATAATTAGTCTAATTAGTTTAATTAGATTGGTTAGTTAGCTTAGCTTAGATTAGCTTAGCTAATTCATTCGGACCCTCCGTCGAGAGGGCAAATTTTGTAATAAGTGTGCGGGTGTGTGTGCATGTCTTCCAACCCACTTATTTCTCCCTTTTATTTAACCGCTTAAGATGGTTAGTTTAGGGGCATGTTTTGATTAGCATATCTTATGCTTGCATGTTTGCATTCATTCATTTGTCTTGCATGCACCGGGCTTGGCACATCATTCAAATTGCATTGTACTTTAATACACCTATTTGAATACGTGTTTCAAAGCATGTTTTCAATTGTTGCATTCATATGCCATCTTAGCTAGCCGAGCCTATTTAGTTGCATTTTGCATGCGTTGCATTAGGCATCTTGTATAGCTAGGATCATGCATTGATTTCTGACTAGCTTTTGTTTTAGCTCGAAGTACACTGTAAGTGTTTACGCTTTAGCATCCTTGTATGGGTGTAAGTGTTGCCATGATAACATGCTTGCCGTGAGGCTATTTGCTTACTTACTTAACTGCATGAATGCCTGTGGATTATGGCTTGATTACTTGAATTGGAACAATTCATCAAATGTGAGTTTTAAGCCCACTTTGCAAAGTCACAAATTATCATGTCTTAAGCCCACTTGAGGGTGGCAAATCCACGCTTTAGCCTACTTGAGGGTAGTAATTCTAAACCATTTTCGAAAAACAAACATGAGATGTTTTGTTCCAAATTGAGTGATTTAGTCTATACTTGTATGATGTGCGCGTCACATAGTAAATTAGCTAATAATTGGAATAAAAACACATGCGTTTTTAAAACAACATATCATGCTTAGTAGAGGCCGATCCTCTGATCGGGCGAGCGGGGGTGCTCATTTCAGGACCTTCCCCTCTCGTACCTAAGTTCTCGAGCCGAGATAACTTTGGTGATGACGGATATGTGGCCTTTGGCACGAGTCAGGGTTTCCTAAATTTCCTAAAAATAAAATATTTAGGTGGCAACTCTGAAATCTGGCAAAACAGTCCATGTTTGGCGCTTTTTGATTAAAATCGATTTTCCAAAACGATTTGCCGGATTTGGACTCCTTGGTGATTTATCAGTCTTACATTGCACTTTGTGAGATTAGATTCAGAACCGTGACAGGAGTCTGAACTGTAATAGCTAAGTGCCCAATTCGCGCCCTCTCCGAAAGGAGGGCGCGCGGAGGAAGTTCGGGCGGTCTACAGTTTCTGGCGACTCTGCTGGGGACTTAGAGAACTTGGCTCGAACATTATGATATGTTGTTTTGTTTACACTTATGTGTTTCTTTGCATTGCATTTGCATTGGTGCGCTTAAAGTCACAGTGTTTGCCATCTGCTATTCCTGAACGGTTTGCCTGAGGCTTGCTTGGAAAAGCGTGCCATAAGGCTAATCGGTTACAAGCTCTACCACGATGGGAACACAAACCTCGATTTTGCCCGAATGTAGGTTGTTTAAAACCGTTTGCTTACGTAGCGAACCCCTAGCTCTTGACAAAATAGGACAGGGAAATCTTACCTCACCATAGGGGTGTTTTGGCTCTCCCTTGCTTGATATGTGCTGTTAGGGTGTATCTTTACAGGAGGAATGTATCAGTTGCAAGTTTGGGTATCAGTCTGAGGACATCAGTATTTGGGGGTATTAGATTTGAGGCAGTGATTTGGGGGCAAAGATCAGTATTTGAGAACAGTTTGTTCAGCTTATGATATCAACTGTGTGTTGTCTTTATCTAAGCCGAAATGCTGTCTGTTTTTCTGCTTATTGTTTCTTTATTTTGCTTTATTTTCCTTTTTGCAAGGTAGTATTGCATCATTGCTTCCGACGAGGCAGATACCCCCCAAGCACTCTGGACCCGGATTGGGAGAATTCATCGATCTGAGGATCTAGTTGACGGACAACTAGTGTTTGCTGTATTACCCTCGGTTACGAGATGGAGGTCATCCAAGCACAGATTATCATTACATCAGTTACCAGATCAGCAATCATTATCCACCTCACATGTGCACAGTTGGGCTGAGATATCTGCTTCCACCTTAGAGAGGGAACATACACCTACTCAAGCAGACTAGCATTTTACAGTCAGTATGGAGGACATGATGTGTCAACTCCAAGAGACCATGCAGGCCATGTAGTAGGATGCTGCTCGTCAGGCAGAGGTTACCGCATGTTAGGCAGAGGTTGTAGCTCAACAAGCAAACCTAATTGCCAGGCTTCAACAACAACAACAACCACAACAAGCCAAAGCATCTGTTTCGCATCCACCCCCACTTCTACCTAGGGTTCCAACACTCGAGGAAACAACAAACATCTAGGAAAATACAGACGTTCTAACAGGGCCAATCCCACTTCCAATCCTACCTCAGATATCTAAAGCACCGGCTAATCCAGTGGACGCGCCGTTCGAATTTGAGGTTGATCCAACTGCTCTGAAAATGAATAAGCTCAAAAAACTGTTCAAGCGAGCCCAGGGAGTTAACTTGATCCCGGACATAGAAGATGGGTACACTGATTTGGCGATGATGTTGCTGGACAGATTCAAGATGCCTCACATAGATCACTTTGACGGCTCGGGCGATCCTATGGTTCATTTGAGGTTGTTTTCTGATATTCTGTGCCCGATGGGCTTAACGAGACTCCAGAAACTATCACTTTTCGGTCGGACCCTGTCGGGTATTGCGGCCATATGGTATGCCAAGTTGGAGGACTTAGTGAAAAGGAGTTGGGAGGAGATAACTGAGGCCTTTGTCGCCCAATATTCATACAACACTCAAATCGAGGTCATGACTCGTGATCTTGAGGCAACCTAGCAGGAGCCGAAGGAAGGCTTTTCTGACTTTGTTACTCGATGGAGGGCGAAGGCCTCCATGATGACAACTCGGCCACGAGAAAAAGATCAAATAAGAATGGTTGTGCGCAACTTACAGCCAAAACTGATGCAGAGAATGATTGTCTTATCCCTCCCCACCTTTGCTGACTTGTATGAGATTGGGGTACAGATTGAAGATGCTATGAGGCAAGCTCTAATCGACCTGGAAAAGGAGCAGCCCAAGAAGGCGTTTACCCGCAGTTCGAATACAACTACCAGTAGTAGTGCAGCCACAAGAACAATTGATGTCGGCATGGTCACCACCACTCCAAAAACAGCCACACCGTTTATAGGAACCTCTGCACCCAGCTCACAACTTGCCAAAAACCAAGCCCGGGGCCGGAGAGTCTTCCCCCCGCTATATATGACTTTGTCCAAAGCCTTAGGAGTCTTGATCAGGAAAGGGCATTTGAAGCCCGTGGAGCCGTGGCCATTACCAGACAAACTTCCTTCTTCCCATAACCCGGCCAAATATTGCACTTTTCACCAGCAGCACGGTCATGACACCGACTTCTGTTACAGACTCCGTTATGAGATTCAGGATCTCATTGACAATAAAGTGATAGCACCTCCAGAAAAACCAAATGTCACTACTAACCCTCTCCCACCACATAACCAAAACCCTCCACCTAGGCAGATAAACTTCATCCAAACAACGACCAACCCGTTTGATCCTAGCATATACATAACCCCTTCCCACCTACCTAAGCCTGAGGTGTTCATCCAAAATAGCACAGACTTGTGCATGATGAGCACTCCTCTACCCCAACCTGAACCCGTGGTGGTGGCTGTGGTAGAAGAAAGCATGCCTGAGGGTTTTGCAAGTTTAACTGAGGAAGCATACAATCCTTGTTGCTACATTGTGCTAGTGAGCTAAGCCAAGCTGAGCGTAAAATTGCCAGCGGGGATGGACGTGAATGTTGTTCAGGAGGATGGGTTGAATCAGGGGCTGGATGTTCTAGCAGAACTTGAGGAAGATATCGCTAACATGCAGTTCTTTGACGAACAGGACCTAGGGGATGTGAACATCAATTGGTTTGATTTGAGTGAATCTGCGGATACTACGGGTTGGCTTAGTGATGAGCTAGACATTGTTGAGGGGTCTTAGTAGAAGCTAGAATAGTTAGAGGCTAGAACTACCGCAAAGACCGGAATGGCCGAGAATGAACGAACCGCCAGAAACACCAGTCTGAGAATTTTGCTCAAGAGTAGCGGTTTGTAACAATGAACAGGAAGTCGCACTAAAGCGGTTGAAAAGGAAAGACTTGAAGATAGTCAGAGGGTCAGGAAAGCCAAAGGCCCTGTGGGGGCAGAATATGTTGTGAGTGCGAGTACAATTTCAGCAGAACTAGACAGTTGCTTGTCAGCTTCTGAAGGAACTTGGTGGGAGGACGACGACTTGCGTCTCACACACACTGATGAAGACTGGGGACAAGCTCTGCCAGATGAAACATGGTACATCGAAGAAGTGGACCATATGACAAGGAGTGGGCGATACTTCAAGCCCCCACACCTGGACCAACCGGAGGCATTCGGGAAGGATAAAGAAGCGGAGAGGCAGAAAGAAAAACTGCTAGAGGAGGAAGTTGTGCTGAAACAGCTAAAAAAATTCAAGCAGACATCTCCATCTGGGGACTGCTTATGGCCTCGAGGGTTCATGAACAGGCCGTCCTTACAGCCATGGACAGGGCCAAGCTTTCAATTGATACCACACCGGAGTAGTTGGTGGGGTTGGTTTTCCCTAGCGGAGCTTCCCCGACCCTAACCTTCACAAACAAAGAACTACTACTTGAGGGCTCTGATCATAACAAGCCGCTCTACATCTCTGTGAAGTGTAAGGAGAAATGGATACCGGTGGTCCTTGTTGAAACAAGATCTGCAATCAATGTATGTCCATCGCGGAGGGCGTATGCTATCGGGTTGAAGCCCACGGATTTCGTGTCTATAGCCAGCTGATACAGACCTATGATAACACTAGTCGGGAGGTGATGGGGACGGTATGAATCAAAACTCAGGTTGGCTCGGGGCAGCAGGACATCGAGTTCCATGTCTTGGACGTTCCAGCCACCTTCAATCTACTCCTTGGGCGGCCGTGGCTGCACCAAGTAAAGGCTGTCTCTTCCACCTTACACCAGATGTTGAAGTACCCCCGCGGGAAGGGGGTGGCAATTGTCTTTGGGAATTCTTCAATACATATGCCGCCAGAAGTTGCTACACCAGTTCTAGAAATTGAACACGGTGTGGAGGATGTATTTTTGTCGGGATTCACCATAGCTGAGGCCCGGGTTATACAGGATATGCTTGCCATTGATAAGGGGCTGTATGTTAGTGCACAATTTGTCTACCTCATGAACAAGCTTCAACACATGCCCAGGATGGGATTGGGCGATGTGGCCAGAAAGGCGTCCCAGCATTGGCCAAAGTGCCATATAACCCATATACCTTTGGTTTAGGTTACTCGCCTACCAAAGAGGATTGGGCAAGAAAAGGAAGGGAAATGGCCGGAAGAGCCAAGGCTAAGCAAACCGGGAAACACTATAAGTTGGTGCACAGACCTATCCAAGGGACCCTGAACGGACGCTTTGTCCGGAAGGGGGAAGATTTCCCGTTTTGCAGCTTTTTGGAGCCATGGCTGAATTCGAAGAGGTGGCGCTTGCCAGGTTTTGAGATCTTTTTTGACTTACAATTGTTAGAGGATGAAGTTGCGGAAGAGCAGACAGACCCATCGACTGAGGCTGAGCAGTGCAAGGAAGATGAGTCCGAGAGCACAAAAATTGAGATGGGGTAACACTGGCTTGTCTCCTCTCAAATCCTCAGATCACGCCAGAGTCCTTGGGGGATAACTTCTCAATTTCCATGATCGGGGATCAAGCGGTTGTGGGCCCATCTTCTGGCATTCTCGATGCATCTATCGCACTCTTCCTCGTCTAGCAGTACGAGGAGAGCTTTTTATTGAGCAGTTCTGGATCAGGTAGTGAACCAAAATCTGATTCCACAGGGTCTATAGAGTCAGAATCAGATTCTAGTTCGTCTGAGTCAGAGTCAGGTATTCCTGAGGGTGATAACCCGGATGCCACTGTCCTGTCCAGGTCGTCTTTTTCTTTTTCCTTTGAGTCGGTTGTAACCGAAGAATCAGACGGACTGGATGTTGTTAATGAGAATAGTGCAGCTGTGGCTTCTGACTACTTTTTTGTGCCTTTAGTTTATTGCATTAATCAAGACTTTCAAAACTTTGATGAAAACGACGAGGAAGGAATTCCTCTGGTTTTGAAACTTTGATTGATCGAGAGCAGGAGAGGTTTGTAAAACCTTTGGTTGATGAAATCACTATAATTAACGTTAGTACTGAGAAAGATCCACGGCTGGTCCAAATCGGGTCCACGTTGTCTTCTGAGGAACACGAGCGTTTAGTCACTTTATTAAAAGATTTCAAAGATGATTTTGTGTGGTCCTACGAAGACATGCCTGGAATCGATCCTGAGATTGTACAGCACTGGATCCCTCTTGACCTAGAGGCCCAACCTATTAAGCAGAAGCTTCGAAGAATCCACCCGGACTGGGCTCTAAAAATCAAAGAAGAGGTCACCAAGCAGATGGACGCAGGGTTCCTGTTAGTATCAGAGTATCTAACTTGGTTGGCCAATATAGTTCCGGTGCCGAAGAAAGACGGCAGAATTCGGGTATGTGTGGCCTTCAGGGATTTGAACAAAGCTAGTCTGAAGGACGACTTTCCTCTACCACATATCGACGAATTGGTGGACTTCACTGCAAGGCATACACTGCTCTCATTCATGGATGGGTTTTCAGGCTATAATCAGATTCTGATGGCACCCGAAAATAGGAAGAAAACTGCTTTCACTACCCCGTGGGGAACTTACTGCTATCAGGTGATGCCGTTCGGTTTGAAGAATGTTGGGGCTATGTATCAATGGGCTGGAACCACGATTTTGTACAACATGATCGACAAAGAGGGTGAGGTGTACATGGATGACATGATTGTCAAGTCCAAGGAAAGAGAGGGCCACTACATCGCCTTGAAGAAAATTTTCCAACAGATCAGAGAGTATCGGTTGCGACTAAATCCTCAGAAATGTACTTTTGGTGTTACAATAGGGAAAATGCTGGGGTTTTTGATCACGCAAAGGGGTATCGAGGTCGATCCTTCCAAAATCAAGGCCATCATAGAAATGCCACCACCGAGGACTGAAAAGGAGGTGCGAGGCTTTCTGGGTAAAGTGCAATTCATAAGACGATTTATTGCAAAATTAACCTTGACTTGTGAACCATTGTATGGTCTCCTGAAGAAAGGAATGAAGTTCTAATGGGATGACCAATGCCAAGTTGCTTTCGAGCAAATCAAGCAGTATCTACAGAACCCATCCGTGTTGTCACTGCTAAAGCCGGGGAAGCCATTGATTCTATACCTATCAATGACCGAAATGACAATGGGCTGCATTCTTGCACAAGAGTCTGAGGACAAAGTGGAGAAGGCTATCTATTACCTGAGCAAGAAGATACTGAAATACGAGACCCGTTACACTCCGCTTAAAAAGGCTTGTCTGGCCTTGGTATGGGCTATCAAGAAGCTGAGACACTACTTGTTAGCTCACTCTGTAATATTGGTTTTGAGATTAGATCCCATTAAATATCTCTTTGAGAAACCAGCACTTACGGGTAGGCTAGCCCGTTGGTTGCTTCTACTTTCTGAATTCGATCTGAAGTACATGACACGCAAGTCTGTGAAAGAGAGAGCGGTAGCGGAGTTCCTAGCCGATCACCCAGTGGAGGGAGATAAAGCAACTGAGTATCTGTTCCCAGATGAAGCCATCCTGCAGGTTGAAGAAGAAACCTAGACTATGTACTTTGACGGAGTGTCAAACCAGTATGGGTACGGGATAGGGGTGTTGCTGATAGCACCCGACAATTCCATATACCTTTAGCTTTCAAACTCCGATTCAAAGTATCGAACAATGAGGCAGAATATGAGGCATGTATTGCTGGACTGGAAGCCGGCCTAGAACTAAGGGTAAAACGGTTGGATGTCATCGGCGACTCGAACCTTGTTGTATCTTAGGCAAAATGAGATTGGAAAGTTAAAGAAGAAAAAAATGAAAATCTATCACCAGACCCTAGACGTGCTGATTCCTCGGTTTGAAAAACTGAACTTCGCTCATCTGTGAAGAGAGAACAATAGGTTCGTTGATTCATTAGCAACTCTATCTTCCATGATAGACATCCCTTTCAGAGTCCGGATGCGTCCGATCATCATTGAACAAAAATTTGTGCCGGCCTATGAGCTGATTGCTGCTATAGATGAAGTACAAGATCAAAACCCCTGGTACCACGATATTTGGAACTTCTTGGAAAAGGAGGCTTATCCACCAGGGGCAAATGCCAAGGACAAGAGGGCAATACGAAGAATGGCTGCTCAGTTCATCATCTACGGGGGTAAGCTATACAAGAGGGGTCATCTGGGGATGCATAAACTGTGTGTTGATACTGAGGAATCTAAGCGCCTAATGGAGGCCATCCATGGAGGAGAGTGCGGATAGCACATGAGCGAAGTGATGCTAGCGCGGAAATTCTCAGATATGGTTACTATTGGTTAACCATGGAGGAGGATTGTATTGGCTTTGTTCAGCGATGCCACAAATGTCAGATCCATGCAAATCACATGAACATTCCACGTCGAAGCTGTACAACATGACTTCGCCATGGCCATTTTCAGTCTGGGGGATTGATATGATTAGGGCAGTTACCCCGAAGGGGTCGAACGAGCATGAGTACATCTTGGTAGCGATAGACTACTTTACAAAGTGGGTTGAGGCCCAATCATACGCAGTGCTGAAGGCATCGCATGTTGCTAAGTTCATCAGGAACAACATTATCTGTCGCTATGGGGTCCCGAATGAGATTATTTCAGATAATGGTTCCCATTTCAAGAAGGAGGTGATTGACTTGTTAGAGAAATATAACGTGGCTTTTCATAAGTCATCTACATATCGGCCGCAAACCAATAGAGCTGTTGAGGCCGCCAACAAGAACATCAAGCACATTCTGCAGAAGTGGTGGAAACCTACAGCGACTGGCCAGATAAGTTGTCATTTGCTCTTTGGGGCTACCAAACTTAAATTCGAACTTCTACTGGGGCAACTCCGTATTCGTTGGTCTATGGGATGGAGGTTGTTCTGCCTATCAAAGTTGAGGTTCTGTCATTGTGGGTTATGGCTAAGTGCCAAATAGCTGAAGTAGATTGGCAGCAAAGCAGGTTCGAAGAACTCATGCTGTTTGACGAGAGAAGGCTGAAAGCACTATACCACATTCAAGGTTATCAATGCAGAATGGCTAGGGCTTTCAACAAGAAGGTTAAGTCCAGGAATTTGAAAGAAGGAGATCTGGTGCTCAAAGACAACCGAGCTCCCATCCACGACCATAGGGGCAAGTTCAGGTCCAATTAGACTGGCCCTTACATCATCAAGTCTATCTAGTCGGGTGGAGCTGCCGTTCTTATGGACCTAGATGGCCTAGAGTTCTCCCAGCCAATCAACATGGACAAGTTGAAGAAATACTATCCCTGAGTGGCTCGCTAGGCCGAAAACTTGAAAGAGTGACCTAGGCAAAAGTTAGAGCACAGAAAATTTGAAATAAGAAAAACTGAGCTCGCAAGGTTGAAAACTCAGAAAGGGCGGCCTTGGCAAAAGTTAGAGCACAAAAGGAGAGTGTTAATACACGCGTGAACCTGGACCGAACTACATAAGGCTTGATTCCCATCTTTGGGATATGTAGGCAACTTCATTCTGAAGTCCAGCCACAAACACTTCCAAATCAACTTTGTCCATGTGATCATGTTGGTCATCTTTGTCTATTCTGCATTCAAGAGTTCGGTTGTGATCTCTAGTGCAATGTTGTTTAGACAAGGGGCAACTTTCCAGTTGTTGGGATTCGGGGTTGTACATCTTAGTGATATATCTTGGGTGTGTCCAGTTATGATCTGTATCGAAAATGGTTTTGAGAAGTTTTAATAAAAGTTGATTTTATTCAAATTAATCTTTTTACAACTTAGACCATTCTTGGACCAAACAGAAAATTTTCAGTACCCACAACCTTTAATTTCATTGATTTCAGTACATAGTTCTCCTACTCTTGAATACAAATTGAAGTTGCTTTTTATTACATTCATAAAGAAAACTTGAAAGTACAGATTAAAGCAATAAACTCGGGGCATAGTTAGGTGTTCCTGCATCCCCTCCCAGAGCTGGTGGAAGCCTCTGATGCCAAAGTGGGCCCAGTCTGTCCCTTTTCATCGAGCCAAGCTATGCACTCGTCAGAAAGGGTGCAACTAAAAGTGGAAGCGGGGGCCAAAAGTTCTCTCGTCCTCCATGCTGTGGCATGCTGAGCTAGCTATGGGCCTCGAACTAGAAATGCAGTAGGGTACTCTACCCCATCTTCCGGGTAAGTCTGATCATGTCCAAATTGGCGCCGGAATCAAAATGGGAAGTAGAAGACACAGTGTGTCAAGCCAACCAACTGAATGCCCGGTTGGCGAGACATATGTAGCTCATTATTGGTAGATTAAGCCAGGGGCAGCGCCAAACAATGTTGACAGCAAATATGCTGCACATCGATTTGCACCACCATCCCTCATCTGGGTCATCAACTAGTCGTTGCTGAAAGAAATAGCCGCGTGCTGAATATGCTGGGCACGACTCCATTACTTTCAACTTGTCCATCAACCATATCTGGAGAGGGATGAAAAACAAGAGAGATTAAAGAATAGAGAGGTGTACGTGGAGAGAAAAGTGAGAAAAGGTTTTGAGAGAAAAAAAAAATAGAGCCTGAGGGCCGAGTGATGTGAGAAATGCACATGTGAGAAGGGTGGGAAACATTACCTGTAAAAGAAGTGGACTCCTTGCTAATCTGGTTGTCTCCCGGTGGTGGAAAGCATCCAAACCCATCAGAGTCTCAGCTAGTGCCATGCTAATGCAGCTTTTACTCTCTTTCAAGCCTTGGGCAACCTCAATCAAATGAATGCTAGACCCTCCAAAGCCAGGGACGAGCAAGAAATGAGACAACATGCATAAGTAGAGGACATGTCGCCGAAAACTTTGCCAAAGATGGTCGCCGCGGTCACCGGCATCAGAAAACCGATGAATCAAGCTCGGGATGTCCAACTCCCTGTCGTAAATCAAAGACCGAGCATTATGCAAAGTAAGCCACACATCCGTCCTAGAGCTTGGATGTGGCCAAAACGGAATTGGGGCAAGATCTCTTCATCGCGCTGAGATTCCATTAAAGCTTGGAAATCTTCAAAAGTGGGACATATCTCTTGTCCGCCAAAACTAAAAACATGAGTTATCGGATTCCAACACCTAGCCGCGGCATGGAGGAATGGAAAACGCAGCGGGGTGCGGCTCAGCGTGAATAGTGCATTTATTCCGAAACCACAGAAATTCAACTTTTCCGAGCCATCTAAAGCTGCATGCTAATCGAATAGTTTTTGGGCAAGAAATGCTTCCATTTGGGGCAAAAACAGTGTTGAAATGGAGAAACTACGAAGTTGGAACTTTTATAGAAGATAAGGCATTGAGTGGAGGACAGATGGCACCCAGCTGGAGGTCTTGAAATTTTCTGGCCAACCGGGCAGTTCAAGTAGCCGACTGGCTAGTTTTTCTGGCTAACCGGCCACTTAAGTGGCTGGTAGATGCGAAAAGTGGCTGACAGCTTATTCTTGTCCCCAGCAAAGGGTTTTGGGGTCTTCCTGTGTGATGAGGATGCTGAAAACCTGTGTTCTGTTCTACCTTGGATGCGTCTGGCCCTTTTGTTCAGTAGTTTAGTTAAGTTGTTTCAATTCAATTTGTTTACTGAGTTGTTGCAAGTTGCTTATTGAATTGAATTTGTTTCATTCATCGAGTTGTTGTTTTACTTATCGAGTTGTTGTTATTTGTTTATCGAGTTGTAATTACTTTGTTTGGCCTGTCAAGGCCTTGTGTTGCTTATTGAGTTGTTTTGTTCTTTCAGTTGTTAGTCCGTTCACTACCTGATTAAGGCAATGCAATTTGAGCACGGAATTTTCAAAAATCAAATCTCATTTTTTATGCTATGCGATGTTGTGAGATGTTCATAATATAAAATGTAACACTTTTTCGATCAAAAGGCTATTTCATTTCCAATCATAGTTTCTTTTTACAAAAAGTACAAGTTTTGAAAAAAATAAAACTGCCTAAGGCTATACAATGTGCTAACCCTACTAGCGAAAAGAAAATAAAGCAAAAGGCATCTGAATCGGTGCCATCCAGCTCAAGATCGAGAGGGCCTCTTCATCCTCTTCCTCGGCTGAGTAGATTTTGCACCATCACCATCGGCACCACTGTCTGAACCAGAGCTGCCTCCACTCCTATCCTCAAAACCCTCCTCAGCATCGTCGCCACCCTCAGAACCTGAGCCGGTGCCGTCTCCTCCGCCCTCGGATGGCTCTAACTGAGAACTTGTCGACTCCTCCTCCCCGCTAGACTCGCCATCGTCATCACGTGTGGTAGGCTCTCGACATCTCCCTCGGCTGTGCACCGGAATATCTCTCTCTGCCACTCGAGAAGGCTTAAAGGGTCCTGTTTGCAAGGGTGTGACTGTAGACACCCCATTTTTGACCGACCTTAAGACTCAGACGTCATCGTTTGAGCGCTCGATGATTGTGCATGTTTGTGCTCGTTTCAAGTTTCTGGAGTTTTCGGCTGAGTGCCTTGCCTTCGGGCCTCTGAACTCTTTGTGTTTTTGGCTTGATTTGTGGACCAAGCCTTCTTGAATTTCTCTGGAGGGAGAGAGAGGTCTTGTAGACCACTTTTCCCTCTTGGAGACTAGTTTCCGGTTTCAGGAGCCTTCGGCTGCGTGCCTTGTCTCTGGACTGCTTAACGTTCTCCTCTTGGCTTGGTTTTCGAACCATGCCTTGTTGCCTTTGCCTAGAGGGACACAGAGGTCTCGTAGACCACTTTTCTCTCCTATAGGCTAGTTTTCAGTTTTTGGAGTCTTCGGCTGCGCGCCTTGTCTCGGGACCGCTTAACGTTCTCCTCTTGGCTTGGTTTTTGAACCATGCCTTGTTGCCTTAGTCTAAAGGGACATAGAGGTCTTGTAGACCACTTTTTGTGGCCGTAGACCACTTTTCCCTCCCGTAGACCAATTTTGATGCTCGTAAACTAGTTTTCGAGGCTTCCGGCTGCTCGCCTTGTCCCGCGGACTTTTGTTCTTCATCCTTTTTGGTTTATTTTTGGCACAAACCTTGTTTTCCTTGCTTGGAGGGTGGAATAAGGGTTGTAGACCAGTTTCTCTCCCTGAAAACCAATTTTCTTCCCTGCCAGCCAGTTTTCTGGTCGGCCAACTAGTCTTGGTGGTCTTTAGACCACCAAAAGTGGTCGGCAGCTATGCCACCACCTTGCTTTTTGTGAGCAGACCACCTCTCTCCCTTGCCGACCAGCTGGTCTTCTTGTAGACCACTTTTGGTGGTCGGCCGACCAGTGCAAGTAGCTGGCCGACCACTTCAAGTGGTCGGCAGCTTTCCAGCACTTTCTGCAGATATTTATCTTGCCAGCTGTGACAGCTGGTGGGCACATAAACCATCCTCCATACTCATGTATGGAGGGATTGCATCTAGCTTCAAGCTTGTTCAACAAGCTTGAGGCTTGTTTTTCTATAAAAAGGAGGCCCCCTCTCCCTTCTCCAGGTTTAGAAAAATTGCTTTGAGCTATACGTACATCCCTATCTCTATAATTCTCTCTTGGTCTCATATTCGTGCATGAAAGTGCCTTTTCTTCACACTTTTGCACACAAACACATAGTGAAACACCACACTCTTGGAGTTGAGGCACCTAGAAGCTAGTTTTGGTGTTTTTGGATTGGTTTTAGCTCTGAAAAGCTGTTGGAGTTGCAAGTTTGAAGTTGTTCTACAAAGGTAAGTCTCTAACCCCTTTAAAGTTTTGTTTTGATTAAGCTTTTGGCCCCATTTGCATGGTGTTTTAGGCCTAACTTTAAACTGCAAAATGTTCTAATTTTTAGTGCTTAACATGTTTGTTTAAGGCTTCTTTGGTGTTAGGGGTGGTCTACTCCCTTGCATGCCTTGTTTGCTAGGCTTTTGTTTTAGCCTTTACATGGCCTTTTAACCACTGAAACTTGGTTTTGAGGCCTCAAATGGGTGGGGGTTGTCCCCCCTCCTCTTCTCTTGTATGCTTGTGTTGATGGCTCATCACAAGAGCATGTATTTCTATCTTCTTGAAGCTTTGTTTGAGCACTTTTTTGTGACCTTTTAGACCTGCCATGACTCTATTTTTGGTTGTCTTGGTCACCCCTTGCATGCTTCTTGTATGTGTAGTGTAATCCTTGCAAACTAGCCTTACATGCTTATGTTGATAGCTCATCTTTCTAGCATGTTTTGGTCCTATCTTAGCAAGCTTTTGATGTTGTTTTAGCATGCTATAGCTCTGTTTTAGGATGGTTTGATAGCTTATTGCACGCTTCACACACTTGTAGTGCATTTCCATTCACTAGCCTAACATGCATCATGCTTTTGACCATCATTCTAGCATGTTTTTGGCTCAACTCCAGCAAGCTTTTGGCCATGTTTTTGCATGTTCTAGGTCTAATTTAAGTGTTTTGGGTCATGCATGCCTTGCTTTGTATAGCCATAATGCATTCTAGCTCACTAGCTTTGAGTTTCCAAGCCACTAGCATGCATTGCTTGGGCTATTTACATGATTTGGCATCATTTGATATGAGATTTCAATGCATGTAGTGTGGCCATACACTCACATCTTTCACTCATTCAATGCTTTGGAGGGTTGGTTCTTTATGCCTTAAGTATGAGTCATTGTGTATGCCATCTTACCTAGGCTTTTGGACCACCATTGCAGTGTGTTTTGGGTCTTATTTTGACATGATATAACTCTGATTTTTGTTGGTCAAGCCACCTCATGCTTGGTTTTGGTAGGTGTAGTGTAACCCTCCTTGTTGGCCTTGCATACTCCATGCTTCATGCTAGCTTGTTTTGGCTCTAGTCCATGCATGTTTTAGCCTTGATTTGACATGCTCTAGGACTATTTTGAGGTGTCTTAGCCATATGGTTCATGTATTGCATAGCTCTAGTGCAATTGGCCTTGCTAGCCTTGAGTTTTGAGCACCATAGCATGCTTCATTTGTAACATGTGCATGATTTGACATCATTTAACATGATATTTTAGAGCATTTAGCATTTCCATGTTCCCATTTCTTTCAACCTTTGAGTGCCTTTAAGGGTCATGCATTATTGCCTTGTTTGTGGCCTAACTTGTATGTATACATGCCTAGACCTTTGAGCTCCCATCTCAGCATGTTTTGGTCTTTGTTTTGACCTAATTGAACTATGTCCATGATTGGTTCAATCATTTGTGCCATGTGTTGCATGCCCCTCGTGCAGTCTCCTTGAGTAGCCTTTTGCCTTAAGGACTCTTGCATGCCATACTTGTGTTGTTTAAGTGGTTTGGCACCATTTCATACATGATTTCAGAGCTTATAGTGTTGTCACACTTCCATGTTTTTCACTCTTTAAGTGCTCTTGAGAGTTGCACCTTAATGCCTTAATTCTTGAGCCAATTGGCATGCATGCTTGTATATGCTTTTTGACTTCATTTTCAGCACGTTTTGGCCATTGTCTTGGCATGCATGAAGCTTGTTTGAGATTGGTTTGGTCCATTGAGTGTTGCATTACATAGCCCTTGCCATGTTCATGTTGGTTGCATGTTGTTTCATTGCATTGTTGTTTGCTTGCATGCATTGCATTATGTTTGGATAGGGTGTTAGTCTAAACATGAGAAACAAAGAACGTTTCATACTTGAAGTGATGAAACGTGCCTCATTTCTCGGTCGTTGACCCTCTTGATCATGCATGATAGAGGTTAGGGCTTTATGTGTTATTTGTGCATTCATTGATATTGAATCATGCAATCTTGGCTCCTTGGCCATCATGCATTGCAATGCTCGGTTGGTGGTCCGAGAGTCGAGAACTACACTCCCTTGAGCTTAAGAAATGATAGAGAGGGTGGTTGTGCACACATATCTTGCAAATACATTGTTGTGCCCCTTCTTGTTCTTTGTTGCAGCAAATCAGAGTTGTGTAGAATTTTCTGGTGGGCAGACCAGTAAAAGTGGCTGGCCAACCACTTTTTTTTGCCTGCAACAAAGATAAGTGGTCGGCAAGTGGTCTACACCACCAATAAGTGGTTGGCAATGCTCCTGGAGGTTCCTATGGTGGAGCAAAAGCTATCTGGAAGTCAGTACAGTGTTCTCAAATCAATTGCAAACAGAGGCAACTTGGGGCATCGCGATGGATTTCTGAATGAGGCGACCGAGCATGCATGCGCTTCTTGCCCCGAGGCCCCTTTCTATTTGCTTTACTTAGCTGATTTGCTTAGCTAGTTAATGCTTTGGTTTTGTACTTAAGTAGTTAATGCGCTTAACTAATCAATTTGTGTTGTAATAACTAATCAGTTAACTAGGATTAGTTAATTAGTTTTGTCTTGTAATAGTTAGTTTAATTAGCTTAGATTAGCTAGTTAGCTTATTATTCGGACCCTCCGTCGAGAGGGCACAACTATTGTAATAAGTGTGCGTGTGTGTGATACATGTCTTCCAACCCCCATTTCTTTCTGTCTTTTACTTAACCGCTTTTGATGGTTAGTTTTAGGGCATGTTTCAATTAGCATCCTTATGCTTGCATGCGTGCATCATTCATTTGTCTTGCATGCACCAGGCTCGGCACATCATACAAACTGCATTGTATTTCAATTCCAATTTGAATACATGTTATCAAGAGTTGCATTCACATGACATCTTAGAATAGCCGAGCCTATCTTAGTTGCATTTTGGCATGTGTTGCATTAGGCATTGTTGACATAGCTAGGATCATGCATTGATTACTAACTTGCTTCTGTTTTGGCTCGAAGTACTAGGTAAGCTTTTACACTTTAGCATACTGCATGAGATGTGTATGTTGCCATGATAGCATGCTTGCCATGAGGCTAAGTGCTTATATGATATAACTGCATGAATGCCTATGGATGAAGGCTTCATTGCTTGAATTGGAACAATTCATTGAAATGTGAGTTTTTAAGCCCACTTGAAGTGGCAAATCATCATGTTTTCTAAGCCCACTTAAGGGTGGCAAATCCGCGACTTAGCCTACTTGTGAGTAGCAACTTTCAAACGATTTTTAAAACAAACGAACATGAGATGTTTTGTTCCAACTTGAGCGATTTAGTCTATACTTGTATGTTGTGTGCATCACATAGTAATTCTAGATTAATAACCGGAATAAGAACGCGTGTGTTTTCAAAAATAACATATCATGTTAGTAAAGGCCGATCTATGATCGGGCAAGCGAGGGTGCTCATTGCATGACTTTCCCCTCTTGTACCCAAGTTCCCGAGCCGAGGCAACTTTGGTGATGACGGACACGTGGCCTTAGGCACGAGTCAGGGTTTCCTAAATTTCTCCAAAATAAAATATTTAGGCGGCGACTCTGAAATCTGGCAAAGCAGTCTACATTTGGCATTTTTTGATTAAAATCGATTTTCCAAAACGCAGGAAATGTGAGTCTTGAGTTACCTCGGACGCCCTCACAGTATCAAAGTACTGGCGAAGGTATGGCAAGGTCTCCCGGGGCCTCGGCTGGCACCGGCCGTCGAATCTATGCGAGAATGGCACATCAAGTGGTGTCTCGACCTCTGGCTCGGGGGCAAGCGTCGGGAAATAAGCGCATACCCACAGCTGTGAAAGGCAAGACAATGGCAGTCAAAATACAGAATACACAGAAAATACAGGATGTAGAGTGTAGAATGCGGAGTACAGAATGTAATGTGTGTAATGTGTTGAGTGTGCAATGTATAGGTAATGAAAAGCATAAATGTAAATCAAAAGGGTAGAATATACCTCCCAGGCTCTCCAGTAGCCGCCTACTATGTTCCCGCTCATGCGGGAGTCGAGCTCATATAGCAATATAGGGTAGCAAAGCCAGCGCTGCCCCAATCGAAGTGCCGAACCTGTGACAGGTCTACTAGAGCACTCAGAAGATGTAGCCCGACCGTGTTCCCCCAATCGGAGAACAATGTGGTCCCAAGAAGGAACATTACGAATCCCAGGGCGTACAACTCTGTGGCCTCAACAGTCTTGGGCACAGTCTTTCTGTACTACTCTGTGAACCAGGTATATCTAACTGTGCTCGATGAACGGTAGATCAGCAGATGGGCTCCGAGTAGATAGGTCCATGCTGCCTCCCACTCACCCATATCAGAGTCATATGGGATCGTGGGATCTTGGCGCCGCGGCTTCTGACCTCGCCACGGACTCCCCTCTTTTGTTTGTTGCAGTTCTAAATCTGAACCAAAGAGTCCAACTCTGGCAAATCGTTTTGAGAAAAAACATATTTTAAAAAGAAGTGCCAAACATGGACTGCTTTGCCAGATACAGAGTCGCCACCTAAATATTTTTTAAAATGGGAAATTTAGGAAACCCTGACTCGGTGCCGAAGGCCACGTGTCCGTCATCACCAAAGTTGTCTTGGCTCGGGAGCTTGGGTACGATCGAGGAAGGTCAGCTATGAGCACCCCCTTTCGCCCGGTCCGAAGACCGGCCTCTACTAACCGTGATATCCGATTTTGAAAACGTTATGTGTTCTTGTTCCGGTTATTAGCCTAGAATTACTATGTTATGCACACAACAAACAAGTATAGACTAGATCGCCTAATTTGGAAATAAGCATTGCATATCCGTTCGTTTTGAAAGCGCTTTGGAATTTGCTACTCGCAAGTAGGCTAAAACACGGATTTCAACGAGTTTTTCCAACTCAAGCAATCCAACCTCCACCCACAGGCATTCAAGCAGTTATATCACATAAGCAGCTAGCCACATGGTAATCATGTTGTCATGTTAACATTCACACGCATGCGATATGCTAAAGTATAAAACTCACCTAGTACTCCGTGCCAAAACAATAAACTAGTTAGCAAAAATGCATGCCCTAGTTCATGTTAGAGTGACTAATGCATCGCATGCAAAATGTGATTAGGATAGGCTCGGCTAACCCTAAAATGGCATGTGAAATGCAATCATTCGGTGCACGTATTCAAGTTAGATTTGAAGATACGATGCGGTTTGTATGATGTACCGAGCCCGGTGCATGTCAACAAATGTATGGATGCACGCATGCATTGCATAAGGTATGCTAAAATAAACGTGCCCTAATCTACCATCGTAAGCGGGTAAATAAAAGGGAAGAAAGAAGTGGGGGTTGGAAGACATACACACACTCACGCACACTTATTACAAATTCACCCTCGCTCGGAGGGACCAAAAGAATATACAGTCCCAAATAGTACAGTACGACTAATGAATAAATAAATCATTACAAAATTTTTAATTACTTAGTAAATAAATGCAAAAAGAAAGGAGGCCTCAGCCCTCCGCCTCGGGATGCGCGAATGATGCATGCTCGAATCCGACTCGCCCGGGAAACCCGTACCATGCCTCTGTTGCCTCTGCTTTTTATCACCGCTTTTCGAATCGCCAAAGTCCCAGAACACCTTTTATGCATGCTGCTGCACACCACCGGCTGGAGGAAACTCCCATCGGCCATCTAAAATTTCCATCGGCTTCTTAGAAGGTTATCGGCCACCCATATAGTGCCGGTCGGCACTCTATACTGCCGGTCGGCAAAGAATTCCTGCAGAAGATAGTTTTGACAGCAACAGCAGACAAGCAGTGCATGGTATGGGATTTTGAGCATATGCAAGCATGGCCAATGCTCCTTCTCATGTATGGGACTCAAGGAAGCATGACCCTTGGTTCTTGGGCCATCAATTATGCATCTTGGTGCATGATAGCTTAAGGAACCAAGATTGCATTTCAATGTCAATATGCATGCAACACACAAATGAGAACTAAGTCCCTATCATGTCAAGATCAAGGGCCTTAGTGACCAAGAGTTCAGACAAGTTGCATCACTTGTGGTATGAACTCCTCTCAACCCTTACACTTGGTTTGACACCCCAAACCAAGTAATGCAATGCATGTTATGCAAACATGGCTCAATTAATGCAACATGATGCTAAAATGCAAGGCATGCCAAATGTAATGCAACATGCGAGGTGCTACAGCATGCAAAATGCAAATACATGGCGAACATGGACAAATCATGCAATAGAACTAGTATGTAACAACATATTATGGATCAACCATGCAACAAGTATGAGACAATCACACAATGGTGGACTCAAGCCATGAGGGGCAGACCTCAAACCTCCCCAAAACAGTGGCAAAAAGTGCTCAAAAGGGGGGGACAATGATGCATGCTAACATGCAAACCAAAAGGGCCCAAGTCTAAGGCACAAAGTGGAGCATTCCACTACCTACTAAGATGACCATTCATGGCATGTATTAGATAAGCAAAAACAGAATTTTAGCATGCAAAAATACACCCAAACCCTTTGATATGGCAGCCCCAAAATACCTTAAACATACAAGCACGCACAAGGCCTATTTCAAGGCATAAAAGGGGACACCTTCAAAGCATGAGAGAGGTCACACATGCAAGCATACACACATGATTTATGGACTGAAATAGGATCCTAAATGATGCCAAAACAAGAGGATGGCCTAAGCTAAGCATGCTAGAGGCCAATACAACCGAGGCTTGCAAGCCCAAAATGCACAACAACCACATCAAGCACGCCAAACATGGCAAAATCAGTGACTCACAGCCCTTAAACATGACAAAATGAGGCTAATATCTTCATGGAGTTAAGCTAATACATGTGAGAATCATGGCCTAAACACAAGATGCATTTCTATGCCAAATAGAGGAATGCTAAGCAAGTATGTTAAGCATGCAAGAGGCCAACAAAACACCATTAGACAGAGATAGAATATGATCCAAAACACTCAAAAAAGTTCTAAAATGGCGCCAAAAACAAGCAAGCATGCATGTTCCCTTTTAAGCCAAAGACAAAGGCAAAAGAGGGACAAAGGGGAGAGGGGTGTCCCTTCCCTATACAAGACTTCAAACCACCTTCTTTACCACTAAGAACCCACTGGTTTTCAGTGGTAGGGAGACCAAAATAACAAAGCAAACAAAGCTCAAAAGTAAAGGCACCAAAGAGGCCAAAATAAGGCCTAAGATGGTGAGTTTGCACTCAAACCACAAAGTGACCTTAATGAAAGTTCAAAAGCAAGAAAATATAAGACTTTTTTCAGTTATACACAGAGCTCAAAACACAAAGCGTAAAGTGCTCACCTTTGAAGAACACTTGAAGAACAAGTGGTACAGCCCCCTTCTAATGATCAAAATCAGTCCAAAATCTCAACAAACAACCCTCCAAGTCCCTCAATCTCGAACTAAGGTGTAATGGTGTGTGTATTAGTGCAAAAATGAGGTAAAAACACACTATTTAGGCTTAAAACACACACACAAGGATGAGAGAGAGAGAGAGATATAGAGAGAGAGTATAACACAGATATATAGATATAGAAGCTCTGGTTTTTTTGCTCAAAAATGGCTAACCCCTTCCAATGGGAGAGGAGGGGTGCTTATATAGGCCAAGACAAAGCCAAATAACTTAATGGCTAAGCAAAGAGAAAGGTTCAAGGGGGGCAAAAGAGTCTAGGCTTCTTGGAGAAGCTAAGACAGCTGGCCAAGCTTCTCCAAGAAGCTTGGCCAAAGGTTCAAGCTTCTAGAAGCTTAGAGGGTTCAAAGGTGCAAAGTGGTCACTCCTATGCAGGGGGATGAGTGATGGTGTGTTCCAGCTGGCATGCACCATGCCTCAGGGGTTCAAAGGGTGCACCCCGGCCACCAAAATGGGTCACCGGCACAATAAAGTGCTGGTTGGCTAAACATAGTGCCACCGCCATTGTTTTAAGAAAACATTGCGGTGGTACACATGTGCGACGGTGATGAAAGAGGAGGGCGGTGTGGGGATGGCTAATAAGCCATTCTCGCCCTTCCAAGGCAAAACACAAGTGTTTGGTGCAAAACCAGACACAAAGCGGTCGAGTTTGAGATCCCGAGGCATGCTGAGTCGAGACCTCTGGGAACTCCAAACGAACACAAACATGGATAATCACCGAGTGTTCAAACGGTGACGTCCAAGTCTTGAGGACGGTCAAAAATGGGGTGTCTACAGTTGCCCCTCTTTGACAGAATTCGAAAGTCATAACAATGACGGGAGTGAATTTCAAAGCCCAGAGACGACCCATTTTTGACAAGGCCGAAGACTTGGACAAACATGCAAGACAAACAAGGTATGCGTCCGAAGGCAGGAGCAAAATGCAACTGAAAATGCAAGAAGCCAAGCATAACTTATGATCATGCAAAGAAAGCTGTAACGAAGCACACATGCAACAGTTTTAAGCTAGCATACACCAGACTACACTACAATGCAGAAAGGATGTAAGAGAATTAAGCAATTCTCAATACGTCTCACTCGGAGGATACAATACCTGTGCGGCTCGTCCGGTTGCACCGGCCTCAAATGAACCGTACATACAATATCGTGCCTGAAAAGAAAACAAACTTAACAGGTACAATGTCGTTAGCAACATGCATGACAATGCAGTCGAAAGTGCGTGGCATGCAATGTGTATAGCAAGATGGTGAGATTGAACACATGTGAGTAAAGCAATGTACGCATGCAAGCAATGTGTATATAAAGGGAGCTTGAACATATATAAGTAAATCAATGCACGCATGCACGCAATGTGTATATAAAGGAAATTGAACACATATAAGTAAAGCAATGCACGCATGCATGCAATGTGTATAAAAAAAGGAACTTGAACACATATAAGTAAAGCAATGCACGCATGCACGCAATGTGTATAAAAAAGGAACTTGAACACATATAAGTAAAGCAATGCACGCATGCACGCAATGTGTATAAAAAAGGAACTTGAACACATATAAGTAAAGCAATGCACGCATGCACGCGATGTGTATAAAGAAGGAACTTGAACACATATAAGTAAAACAATGCACGCATGCACGTAATGTGTATAAAAAAGGAACTTGAACACATATAAGTAAAGCAATGCGCGCATGCACGCAATGTGTATAAAAAAGGAACTTGAACACATGTAAGTAAAGCAATGCACGCATGCACGCAATATGTATAAAAAAAGGAACTTGAACACATATAAGTAAAGCAATGCACTCATGCACGCAATGTGTATAAAAAAGGAACTTGAACACATATAAGTAAAGCAATGTACGCATCCACACAATGTGTATAAAAAAGGAACTTGAACACATATAAGTAAAGCAATGCACGCATGCACGCAATGTGCATAAAAGGAAATTGAAATTGAACATGGTAAAACATGATGCGGAAATGCAACGTACTGCAACACAGTATGATTGATATGATTTACGGAATTCACAAGATATAAAAGGATACGGGAAGGAGCGTCCTTCGCATGTACCGAGTATCGCTCACAAAAGTCATGGCCTGAGGTCAACTCGAAGGTCCACTTGCATTCTGACAGTGCATTTTCTTGTAATGCCTTGAATGAGGAAGGTGCCAAACCACACAATTGACCCGAACAAGGGCGCGACAGGTACAATGACCACGAGGGGAGGTTACTGGTATCCATTCCGGTACCCTGCTACCCTGTTATTTTCCTACTTTACTTTCTTTTTTATCAAGAGTTTAAGCATATTGCATTGCCTCAGGCAGGTTCTATTTTTTTGAAATCGCATATTTTCTTCTTCTCTTTTTTTTAGAAATACATGACGGAAATGAAACAGCTATTTGTTCAAAAGGTGTTGCATTTTCACATTCTATGCATCGCATCGCAAGGCATCACATAACAATGTGAATCGAATTGACACTGTATTTTGAAAACGAAGCATTGCATCGTAATAATTAGGTAGTGAACCAATTACAACTCGATAAGCAAAGCAACGGATCTCGTTTCAACCAGGTGTAAGTACAACTCGATAAACAGCACAAAGACTTAATGAGAGTGAAATACAACTCGATAAGCAAATATACAACAACTCGATAAGCAAATGGGCGCGCCCTCGTGAGAATTGATCACTGGAGGGTATTGGAGGGTGGTGGGATTCTCCAATCCTTAGCATGGAAAGCTCATGGGACAAGGGGGAGAACCACCGGCCCAGCTAAAAGTTCACCGGCCGTGAGTAAAGGCCATCAGCCGAAATAATTATCCATCGGCCAAAACAGATGGCCGGTCGGCAATATATTTGTCCGGTCGGCAATCTATTTGGCCGGTCGGCCAAGAATGGGAGGAACCAGTAGAATGCTGACACCTGTCCTCCATTCAACCTTATCTCCTACAAAAGACCACAGCTTCGTAGTTTTTTTCATTTCCACTCTAATTTACTCCAAATGGAAGAATTCCTTCCCAAAATCTCGCAACTTGGATTAACAACTTGGATGGCTCGGAAAAGCTGAATTTCAGGGCCTTCGGCATAAACGCACTATTCACTTTGCGCCGTACCCCGCTGCATTTTCCATTTCTTCATGCCGCGGCAATGTTCTGGAATCCGGTGACACACGTCTTCAGCTTTAGCGGGCAAGAGGTGTGTCCTACCTTCGAACATTTCTAAGCTCTAATGGAATTTGAGCGTAATGAAGAAATTTTGCCCCAACTTCGTTTTGGCCATACCCAAGCCTTAGGGCAAATGTGTGGGCTTTCAATACCCGATGCTCGTTCTCTGATTGGTGACGGGATGCTGGATGTTCCGTGCTTGGTTTGCCATTTTTCTGAGACTGGTGATCCTGGTGACCATCACTGGCAAGGCTTCCGGCGACATGCCCTCTGTTTGTGCATGCTGTCTCATTTTCTGTTTGTCTCAGGTTCTGGAGGGTCTAGTGTCCGGTTGATTGAGGTTGCCCAAGGCTTGAAGGAGGGCAAAAGTTGCATCGCCATGATTATGGCTGAGACGTTGCTGGGCTTAGACGCCTTTTATCGTCGAGAGACGACCAGATTGGCAGGGAGTCCACTATTATTGCAGGTAATGTTTCCCACCCAATCTCACATATATGTTTGCTCACATCACTCGGCTCTGAGGCTCGGTTTTTCTCACAAAAACCCTTTTCTTACTTTTTCTCTCATCGTACATCTCTCTATTCTTTATTCTCTCATTTTTCATCCCTCCCCAGGTATGGTTGATAGATAAACTGCAGGTTGTGGACTCTTGCCCAAATTCAAATTTCGCGTTACTTCTTTCAGCAACGCCTAGTTGACGCCCTTGATGAGGATTGGTGGTTCGAATGGATGTGCAGTTTGTCCGCAGACCGTATTGCTTGGCGGTGCCCTTGGCTCAATCTCCCGGTAATGAGTTACAGCATGACCCGTCAACCCGGGATCCAATTGATTGGCTTGACTCACTGTGTCTTCTAATTTCCATTCCGTATCCTGCGCCAGTTCGGTCATGATCAGACTTGCCCACCGGAAGGGATAGAGTACCCGGCTACATTCCCGATTCGAGGCGCACAGTTGGCCCGATATGCCACAGCATGGAGGACGAGAGAACTCCTAGCCCCCGCTCCCACTTTCAATTGCACTTTGTCTGATGAGTGCTTAGATTGGCTTAATGAAGAGGCACAGGAAGGGCCCATTTTGGCATCAGAGGCTTCGACCAGCTCTGAGAGGGGGCGCCGGAGCACCTGACTTGACTATGCCCCGGATTTATTGCTTTATTAGTACTTTCAAGTTTTCTTTGTGAGTGTAATAAAAAGTAATTTCAATCGTATGCAAGAGCAAGAGAACTCTGTATTGAAATCAATGAAATTAAAGGTTGTGGTACTGAAAATTTTCCGTTTTTGGTCTAGAAATGGTCTTAGTTGTAAAAAGATTTATTTGAACAAAGTCATCTTCATTAAAACTTTTCAAAACTATTTTCGATATGGATCAGAACTGGACATGCCTGAGATCTGTCACCGAGATGCACAACCCCGAATCCTAGCAACTGGAAAGTTGCCCCTTGTTTGAACGGTACCACGGCACTATACAGCAACAGAAAGTTGTCCCTAGTCTGAATGGCACTGTACCGGAGATTGCAATAAATGCTGATGGACAGAGATGACCAAGATGATCAAATGGACAAAGTTGATCGGGGAAAAGTTTATGGCTGAACTTCAGGATAAAGCTGCCTATGTATCCCAAAGATGGGAATCAAGCCTTACGTAGTTCAGGCCTGGGTTCACTCGAGTATTTTCACTCTCCTTTTGCGCTCTAACTTTTGCCAAGGCCGCCCTTTGCGGGTTTTCAACCTTGCGAGCTCAATTTTTATATTTTTCTAATTTTTTTGTGCTCTGGATTTTGCCTAGGTCGCCCTTTTGGGTTTTCGGCCTAGTGAGCCTCTCAAGGGTGATATTTCTTCAACTTGTCCATGTTGATCGGTTGGGAGAACTCTAGGCCATCTAGGTCCATCAGAACCACAGCTCTACCTGACCAGATAGACTTGATGATATAGGGACCAGTCCAATTGGGTCTGAACTTGCCCCTTGGGTCGTGGATGGGAGCTCGGTTGTCTTTGAGTACCAAATCTCCTTCCTTCAAATTCCTGGACTTAACCTTCTTGTTGAAGGCCCGGGCAACTCTGCGTTGATATCCTTGGACATGGTATAGTGCTTTTAATCTCCTCTCATCAAAGAGCATGAGTTCCTCGACCGCTCACGCTTTGCCAATCCGCTTATTTGACACTCACCAATCTTGGTAAAGACGGAACCTCAATCTCTATAGGTAGAACGGCCTCCATCCCATAAACCAAGGAATACGAGTCGCCTTAGAAGTTCTAATTAAAGTTCGGTAGCCCCACGAGCAAACGCAACTTATCGACCAATCCCTAGGTTTCCACCATCTTCGCAATATGTGTTTGATGTTTTTGTTGGCGGCCTCAATCGCCCGCTGGTCTCAGGGTCGATATGTGGACGACTTATGAAAAGCCACATTGTATTTCTCCAACAACTCAATCACCTCTTTCTTGAAGTGGGAACCATTGTCTGAAATGATCTCGTTCGGGACTCCATAACGACAGATAATGTTGTTTCTGATAAACTTTGCGACATGCGAAGCCTTCAACACCGCATAAGATTGGGCCTCGACCCACTTCGTAAAGTAATCTATTGCTACCAAGATAAACTCATGCCCATTCGATTTCTTCGTAATGTTTCAATCACATCAATTCCCCAAACTGAAAACGACCATGGCGACATCATGTTATACAGCTTTGACAGCGGAATGTTCATGCGGTTTGCATGGATCTGGCATTTGTGGCATCGCCGAACAAAGCCGATACAATCCTCTTCCATGGTAGACCAATAGTAGCCTTGTCTGAGGATCTTCCGTGCCAGCATTACCCCATTCATATGTGCCCCGCATTCTCCTCCATGGATGGCCTCCATCAGGCGCTTCGACTCTTCAGCTTTTACACACAACTTGTGCATTCCCAGGTGACCTCTTTTGTACAATTTACCCCCGCTGATAAACCGAATGTACCATTCTTCTCGATTGCTTTTGTCCTTGGCATTTGCCTCGTGGGTATGCCTCCTTTTCCAAGAAGTTCCATATGTCATAATACGGGGTTGTTGTCCCGCACTTCATCTATGGCGTAGATTGACTCCGAAGGTGTGCAAATTCGTCAATAATGACTGGACGCATCCGGACTCCAGATGGGATGTCTATCATGGAAGATAGAGATGCTAACGAATCTGCGAACCTGTTGTTGTCTCTTACTAGGTGAGCGAAGTTTAACTTCTCAAACTGAGGAATTAATAAATCCAAGGTCTGGTGGTAAATTATCATCTTTTCCTCCTTGACTTTCCAGTCTCCTTTTGCCTGAGACACAACAAGGTTCGAATCCCCAATGACGTCCAATCGTCTTGCCCCTAGTTCTAGGGCAACTTCTAGCCCGGCAATACATGCCTCATATTTTGCCTCATTGTTCGAGACTTTGAACCGGAGCTTGAATGCTAAAGGGATACGGGAATCGTCAGGTGCTATCAGCAACACTCCTATCCCATACCCGTATTGATTTGACGCTCCGTCAAAGTACATCGTCCAAGTTTCATCTTCGATGTGCAAAATGGCTTCATCTGGGAATAGGTACTCAACCGCTTCATCCCCTTCAACCAGGTGGTGGCAAGGAACTCGCTACCGCTTCTCCTTTTACGGATTTTGCGTCACATACTTGAGATCAAATTCGAGAGCAACAAGAGCCAACGAGCTAGCCTACCCGTAAGTGCCGGTTTCTAAAAGATATTTGATGGGATCGAGTCGTGAAACCAACATTACAGAGTGAGCTAACAAGTAGTGCCGCAGACTCGGTAGCCCATACCAAGGCCAAACAAGCCTTCTCCAAATGGAGTGTAGCGGTCTCGTAATCCAAAGATCTTCTTGCTCGGATAGTAGATGGCCCTTTCCACTTTATCTTCGACTCTTGTGCGAGCATGCAGCCCATTGTAGTCTCGATTCTCGACAGATACAATATCAACGGTTTCCTGGCTTTGGTGGTGACAACGGCGGATTCTCAGAATACTCTTTAACTGCTCAAATGCGACTTGGCATCGGCCGTCCCATTGAACTTCTTTCCTTTCTTCAAGACCAAAAGTGGTTCACAAGTTAAGGTTAGTTTTGAGATAAACCGCCTTATGAATTGCACTTTACCCGTAAAGCCTCGACCTCCTTTTTCACCATTGGTGGTGGCATTTCTAAGATGGTCTTGATTTTGGAAGGGTCGACTTGATGCCCCTTTGTGTAATCAAATCCCAAAGATTTTTCCCAGAACACCAAACGACACTTCGAGGATTCACCAACCAAATTCTCGATCCTTTGGAAGAACTTTTGCAAGGCGTGTAGTGGCCTCTTTCTTTGGACTTGACAATCATGTCGCCCACGACACCTCGACCTCTTTATGGATCATGTCATATAATATTGTGGTTGCAGTAGTTGATATGTAGCCCAGCGTTCTTCAACCCAAATGGCATCACTCAGAGTAATATGTACCACGGGTGGTAAAAGCGCTTTTCCGGTCTCGGTGCCATTACTATCTGATTATAACCTGAGAAGCCATCCATAAATAAAAGCAAAGCATGCCCTGCTGTGAAATCTACCAACTCGTCGATATGCGGTAAGGGAAAGTCATCCTTGACCGGCTCGTTCAAATCCTCGAATCCACACATACCCGGATTCTCGCCATCCTTCTTCTAAGATCGAACAATGTTGGCCAACCAAGTCGGTATTCGGACACCAAAGAGAAGCTCGCGTCAACTGCTTGGTGACCTCTTCCTTGATCTTAATGGCCCAATCAGTATGATCCTCCGAGTTTCGCTTGATAGGTCGCCTCGGTCAAGAGGATCCGGTCAGTATAATCTCGATCGATTCTGTGCATGTCTTCGTAGGACCACGCGAAAATATCTTTAAAATTTTTTAATAAAGCAACTAAACGCTTGTGTTCCTCCAAAGACAACATGGACCCGATCTAGACCAGCCGCGTGTCCTTCTCAGTACCAATGTTCACGGAAGTGATTTCATCAATTAAGGGTTTAACAAACCTCTCCTGCTCTTGTTCAATTAGTCATTACAAAATCGGAGGAATTTCGTCCTCGTCGTTTTCATCAAAATTTTGAAAGTCCTGATTTAAGCAATAAATCAAAGGCACAGAAAAGTACTCGGAAACCACATTCACCTCGTTCTCATTATGTACTTCCAAACCGTCCAATTCTTCTGTTACAACAGACTCAAAAGAGAACGAAAAAGACGACCTAGATAGGACTGTGGCATCCGGGTTATCACCCCAGAATACCGGGACTCAGATTGCAACAGCCGAACCCGATTCGACTCACAAGACTCGGGAATCAGATTCTAGCTCACTACACCCGACTTGTCGCTTGACAAAAACCCCTCCTCAGATCGCCAGTGAGGGAGGGTGCGATGGATGCATCTAAAATAGCTGCTGGTAGGCCCGCAGCCATTTCATCTCCGATCATGGACACCAAGGAGTTATCGCCCAAGCACAACTGGTCGATCAAAGGATCTGAAAGTAGACATGCCAGCGCTACCCCAATTTCAAACTCTGTGTCCGCAGACTCTAATTCTTTGCTATGCTCATCCTCAACTATTGGGTGCATCGCTTTCAAAGAACATCATCCCCAAGCAAATCGCAGTCAAAGAAAATTTTGAACTCGCACACGCTTTTCTCTCAAGGTTCAACCACGGCTCCGGAAAACCACAGAATGGAAAATCCTCCCCCTCCCGGATGAAGCGTCTGTTTAGGGTACCCCGAATGGGCCGATGCATCAATTCAAAGGGTTTTCCCGTCTGTTTTGCTTTGGCTCTTCCAGCCATCTCTTTTCCTTTCCTTACCCAATCTTCCTTGGTGGGCAGATAACCCAAGCCGAAGGTATGGGGGTTGTGCGGCACTTCGGCCAATGCTGCAATGCCCTTACGGCCGCTCTTTCCTAATCCCATCCCGGGGATGTATTGGAGCTTGTCCATGAGATATACTGCTTGGGCGCTGACATACATCCCTTCATTAGCAGCCATGATATTCTGTACAACCTGAGCCTTAGCCAAGGTAAAACCTGATATGAACACATCCTCCATGCCATGCTCGATTTCTAGAACAGGCGTGGATACTTCTGGTGGTGGGTGGATTGATGAATTCCCAAAGACAATGGCTACTCCCTTCCCATAGGGGTATTTCACCATTTGATGCAAAGTAGATGACACTGCCTTCACCTGATGCAGCCACGGTCGCCCTAAAAGCAAATTGAAAGTTACGGGAACTTCTAGGACATGAAAATCTATCTCGTCGCCTACCACCTTTTGTCCGAACTTTAATCGCCCCTATTACTTCTCTACTTGTATTGTCGTACGCCCGGATGACCTGGGCTATTGGTACGAAATCTGCGGTTTTCAAGCCAATCGCATATGCTGTCCTTGCTGGGCAGACGTTGATGGCAAACCCGGTATCAACAAGTACCACCGGTATCCACTTTTCTCTACATTCCACGGAGATGTAGAGGGGTTTATTGTGATTTATGCTCAAGGGAAGTTCTTTGTCCGAAAAGGTTAATGTCGGAACCTCCTCCCGGAAACCAATTTCAACTAGTTGCTCTGGTGTAGTCTCTATAGAGAGCTTGGCCTTATCCATGGCCGTCAAGACAGCCTGCCTATGTACTCGTGAGGCCATGAGCAGTCCCCAGATAGAGATGTCTGCTTGTATCCTTTTTAGCTGTTTGAGTACGGCTTCCTCTTCAAGCTGCTTCTCCTTTTGCTTCTCAGCTTCTATATCCTTCCCCGAGGCCTCTGGCTGATCTAAGTGTGGGGGTTTGAAATACTGCCCACTCCGCGTCATGTGGTCGACCTCTCCAAGGTACCAGGTGTCATCAGGTTGGTTATTTCCCCAATCTTCATCTGTGTGGGCAAGACATAAGTCCTCATCTTCCCACCACATTTCATCAGCGGCTGACAGACACCTGTCCGGCTTTGGTATGGCTATTTTTGCGCTCGTAGCACCTCCCATCCACATGCCCGTAACATTCTCGGTTCCTGTGCTCACAGTAGTTTCAACTCCCACATGGGCCTTCGCCTTCTTGATTCTCTCGGAATCTTCAAAACTTGCCTGTTCTGACATAACTAGCTGTTCAATAATTTCCGCACTCAAAATGTTCCAATCTCGGGCGAAATTCTTGACACCAGTGCTCTCCGGCGATGTACTCTGCTCTTCGACCCTTCCGGCCGTCACTGATATTCTCAACCCTGCTGAGCCCTGTTCTAGCTGAAACTCTCCCATCACATCAGGTTGATCATCCAACCACCCAGTAACTTCTGCTAAATTTTCATAATCGAACCATGCGACTGCCGCATCCTCTGGGTCTTGGTCACTGTAAAATTGGAGATTGGCAAGGTCCTCCCCCACAGCTGTTACACCATCTGTTTCCTGTCTCAAACTATTCCCGTGAATCATACACAATTCTCCCTCTGTTGGCAATTCTACTTCGGGCCCATCTTGGCCTATTGATGAAATGTAGTCATCCGGACTATATGTCTTTTCAACATAATTCCTTGATTCCGCGGACTCCGGCTCGACGAACTATTTTTCCTTTGGGATTTCCTCTCTCTTGTTCTCGGTGGTCACCACCGCTAGCTTGGGTTGGGTCATGGAGATGTCCATCATGCACAAATTGGTGCAATCGGGAAGAAACACCTCTGGTTTAGGCAAGTGGGTAGGTGTGATATAGATACTAGGGTCGTAGGACACAACCCCAGTATGGATGAAATTGAGTCTTTTGGGTGGTGGAGCTTGGTTATGTGTGGGGAGAGGGTTTATGGTAACATTGGGTTTCTCGGGAGGCAAAATCACCTCGTTATCAATGAGATCTTGAATCTCATGACGTAACCGGAAGCACTGATCGGTGTCGTGACCATGCTGTTGGTGAAATGCACAATACTTGGCTAGGTTATGGGTAGGGGAAAGTTTTTCTGGTAGGGGCCTCGACTCCAGGGGCTTCAGATGCCCTTTTTTGATCAAAACCCCTAGAGCTTTGGATAGGGGCATATAAAGTGGAGCGAAAGTTCTGGAGTTTCTGGGTGGGTATTTAGCTGTTTGCGGGTTTCTTCCGGATGCACCGGAGAATGGCGTAACTGCCGTGCCTCTTGGTGGGGGGTTGGCGGTGACCATGCTTACTTCGGAGGCTCTCGTAGTAGTAGTGCCACTTGGGCCCGCATTAGTGTTGCGATTGAAGGTCCTTCGGGGTTGCTCCCGATCGTTATCAATCAAGCCTTGCTTCAAGGCATCTTCAATCTGCACCCCCATTTCGTGTAGGTCAGAAAAAATAGGGAAGGGGAGTACTATCATCTTTTGCATCAACTTCGGTTGAAGATTGCGCACAATCATCCGAATTTGGTCTTTGTCCGTAGGCCTCAAGGTCATCATCGAAGCCTTGGCCCTCCATCTGGTTACGAACTCTAAAAAACTCTCTTTAAGCTCTTGCCTAGTCGTCTTGAGATCACGGGTCGTAATCTCAATCTGTGTATTGTATGAGTACTACGCGATGAAGGCCTCGGCCATTTCGTCCCAATTCCTCTTAACGTCATCTTCTAGCTTGGCATACCATATGGCCGCCACACCGTGTGGTCCGCCAAATAAAGACAACTTCGAGCCACCGAGGCCCATTGGCCTTAGAACATCCGAAACAGTCTTTTACGTGCACCATGGGGTCCCCTGGACCACAAATCGATCAATATGAGGCATTTTGAACTGTTTGCAACGCCACTACATCGGTGTATCCATCTTCAATGTCGGGGATGGTCTTGACCCCTTGGGATCTCTTGAACAACTTTTCAAGCTTGCTCAACTTTAGCGCGGTGGGATCAGTCTCGAACTCAAAGGGAGAGTCCGGTAGGTTGGTGGGTGTTTTTGATAGCTGAGGTTGGATTTGAGGTAGGGTTGGAGGTGGGGGTGGTCCTGTGGGAAATTTTGTGTCATTCTGAACATTGGCTGTCTCCCCGAGGTTTGGAACTCCTGGTAGGGGAGGAACTTGATGCGACGCAGATGCTCCGGTTGTCGCTCTAGCCCGCAATTGTCTTCGCCTTCCTTCACCAAGGTGGCTGTTGTTCGCGAATTTGCTGACGAATGGCATCCTGCTGCATTGTTTTCATGCTCTCTTGAAGGTGGCGCACCATCTCCTCCAAACTAGCCATACTATTCTGCTCTGGTTGAATTACCGGTATATATTCTCTCTCTGTTGGTGACACGGAATCCTAATCCCTACTGAACATAGGTGGGGTAGATAAGGCCCTCGAATCGATCACAGTCGATGTCCTCTCGCCCGACTAACCTTCGCCTAGTAACCGGGGTAGTGAGTAGTACATCGTTGTCCGCTCACCGATCCTCGATCGATGAAGTCGACCTCTAGTCCAGAGTGCTTGGGGAGTATCCATCGGGTCAAGCAATCGTGCTCAACTACCTAGTAAAAAGATAAATAAAGCGTATAAATAAGCAGACAATTGATGACAACGGCATAAAATAAACATACAACACACGCTTTGATATCATAACACACCGCTAGTGAATCGGATACACTCCTCAAATATCGATCACGCTTCAATCATTGCCCCCATGTTCGAATCTGTACCCACAGATAATCGATTCCCCAAAATATTATTCGGTGCCCTCAGTCGGATACCAAAACTTGCAAACCGATATGCATTCCTCAGAGATACACTCTAAAAGCACATAACATGTAAAGAGAGCCAATACACCCCTATGTTGGGGTAAGGTTTCGTTCCTATTTTGTCGAGCTAGGGTTTCACTACGACGCAGCCGTTTCAAACAACCTATATCGGTAAGCAACCTGTCCTAGTTTGGAATGGTCACTATGGATTTCGATATGCACTAGGTCGAATGGTCAAAAGGGTGCCTGGTAAACTGGGTTTGTGTTCTATCTCGGCAGAGCTCAAGAACCGTCACCTTTATGGTCATGCCTTGACAAGACAAGCCTCCAAAGAAACCGCCAGAATAGCAGATGGCCAACACGGTGTCCTAGGTGCACTAATGCACATGCAATGCAAAGAAACACATAAGTGTAGTCAAACAGATATCATGAGTTCGAGTCAAGCTCTAAAATCCCCAAAGAGAGTCGCCAGAATCAGAATAAGACCATGAGGGACCTCTGCCACAGACTCCCCTCTTTTGTTTGTTGCAGTTCTAAATCTGAACCAAAGAGTCCAACTCTGGCAAATCGTTTTGAGAAAAAACAGATTTTGAAAAGAAGTGCCAAACATGGATTGCTTTGCCAGATACAGAGTCGCCACCTAAATATTTTTTAAAATGGGAAATTTAGGAAACCTGGACTGGTCAAGGCCACGTGTCCGTCATCACCAAAGTTGTCTTGGCTCGGGAGCTTGGGTACGATCGGGGAAGATCAGCTATGGGCACCCCCTTTCGCCCAGTCCGAAGACCGGCCTCTACTAACCGTGATATCCGATTTTGAAAACGTTTTGTGTTCTTGTTCTGGTTATTAGCCTAGAATTACTATGTTATGCACACAGCAAACAAGTATAGACTAGATCGCCTAATTTGGAAATAAGCATTGCATATCCGTTCGTTTTGAAAGCGCTTTGGAATTTGCTACTCATAAGTAGGCTAAAACACGGATTTCAACGAGTTTTTCCAACTCAAGCAATCCAACCTCCACCCACAGGCATTCAAGCAGTTATATCACATAAGCAGCTAGCCACATGGTAATCATGCTGTCATGTTAACATTCATACGCATGCGATATGCTAAAGCATAAAACTCACCTAGTACTCCGTGCCAAAACAATAAACTAGTTAGCAAAAATGCATGCCCTAGTTCATGTTAGAGTGACTAATGCATCGCATGCAGAATGTGATTAGGATAGGCTCGGCTAACCCTAAAATGGCATGTGAAATGCAATCATTCGGTGCACGTATTCAAGTTAGATTTGAAGATACGATGCGGTTTGTATGATGTACCGAGCCCGGTGCATGTCAACAAATGTATGGATGCACGCATGCATTGCATAAGGTATGCTAAAATAAACGTGCCCTAATCTACCATTGTACGCAGGTAAATAAAAGGGAAGAAAGAAGTGGGGGTTGGAAGACATACACATACTCATTCACACTTATTACAAATTCACCCTCGCTCGGAGGGACCAAAAGAATATACAGTCCCAAATAGTACAGTCCGACTAATGAATAAATAAATCATTACAAAATTTCTAATTACTTAGTAAATAAATGTAAAAAGAAAGGAGGCCTCAGACCCCCGCCTCGGGATGCGCGAATGATGCATACTCGAATCCGACTCACCCGGGAAACCCGTACCATGCCTCTGTTGCCTCTGTTTTTTACTGTCCTGCCTTTTTGGAATCTGCCAAAGTCCCAGAACACCTTTTATGCATGCTGCTGCACACCACCGGCTGGAGGAAACTCCCACCAGCCATCTAAAATTTCCATCGGCTTCTCAGAAGGTTATCGGCCACCCATATAGTGCCGATCGGCACTCTATACTGCCGGTCGGCAGAGAATTCCTGCAGAAGACAGTTTTGATAGCAACAGCAGACAAACAGTGCATGGTATGGGATTTTGAGCATATGTAAGCATGGCCAATGCTCCCTCTCATGTATGGGACTCATGGAAGCATGACCCTTGGTTCTTGGGCCATCAATTATGCATCTTGGTGCATCATAGCCTAAGGAACCAAGATTGCATTTCAATGTCAATATGCATGCAACACACAAATGAGAACTAAGTCCCTATCATGTCAAGATCAAGGGCCTTAGTGACCAAGAGTTGAGACAAGTTGCATCACTTGTGGTATGAACTCCTCTCAACCCTTACACTTGGTTTGACACCCCAAACCAAGTAATGCAATGCATGTTATGCAAACATGGCTCAATTAATGAAACATGATGCTAAAATGCAAGGCATGCCAAATGTAATGCAACATGCGAGGTGCTAAAGCATGCAAAATGCAAATACATGGCGACCATGGACCAATCATGCAATAGAACTAGTATGTAACAACATATTATGGATCAACCATGCAACAAGTATGAGACAATCACACAATGGTGGACTCAAGCCATGAGGGGCAGACCTCAAACCTCCCCAAAACAGTGGCAAAAAGTGCTCAAAAGGGGGGGATAATGATTCATGCT
This sequence comes from Camellia lanceoleosa, assembly GCA_025200525.1. Lineage (NCBI taxonomy): Eukaryota > Viridiplantae > Streptophyta > Magnoliopsida > Ericales > Theaceae > Camellia > Camellia lanceoleosa. Next base: position 134,658,942 of record CM045771.1, on the reverse strand, counting down.
AACATGCAAACCAAAAGGGCCCAAGTCTAAGGCACAAAGTGGAGCATTCCACTACCTACTAAGATGACCATTCATGGCATGTATTAGATAAGCAAAAACAGAATTTTAGCATGCAAAAATACACCCAAACCCTTTGACATGGTAGCCCCAAAATACCTTAAACATACAAGCACGCACAAGGCGTATTTCAAGGCATAAAAGGGGACACCTTCAAAGCATGAGAGAGGTCACACATGCAAGCATACACACATGATTTATGGACTGAAATAGGATCCTAAATGATGCCAAAACAAGAGGATGGCCTAAGCTAAGCATGCTAGAGGCCAATACAACCGAGGCTTGCAAGCCCAAAATGCACAACAACCACATCAAGCATGCCAAACATGGCAAAATCAGTGGCTCACAGCCCTTAAACATGACGAATGAGGCTAATATCTTCATGGAGTTATGCTAATACATGTGAGAATCATGGCCTAAACACAAGATGCATTTCTATGCCAAATAGAGGAATGCTAAGCAAGTATGTTAAGCATGCAAGAGGCCAACAAAACACCATTAGACAGAGATAGAATATGATCCAAAACACTCAAAAAAGTTCTAAAATGGCGCCAAAAACAAGCAAGCATGCATGTTCCCTTTTAAGCCAAAGACAAAGGCAAAAGAGAGACAAAGGGGAGAGGGGTGTCCCTTCCCTATACAAGACTTCAAACCACCTTCTTTACCACTAAGAACCCACTGGTTTTCAGTGGTAGGGAGACCAAAATAACAAAGCAAACAAAGCTCAAAAGTAAAGGCACCAAAGAGGCCAAAATAAGGCCTAAGATGGTGAGTTTGCACTCAAACCACAAAGTGACCTTAATGAAAGTTCAAAAGCAAGAAAATATAAGACTTTTTTCAGTTATACACAGAGCTCAAAACACAAAGCGTAAAGTGCTCACCTTTGAAGAACACTTGAAGAACAGGTGGTGCAGCCCCCTTCTAATGATCAAAATCAGTCCAAAATCTCAACAAACAACCCTCCAAGTCCCTCAATCTCGAACTAAGGTGTAATGGTGTGTGTATTAGTGCAAAAATGAGGTAAAAACACACTATTTAGGCTTAAAACACACACACAAGGATGAAAGAGAGAGAGATATAGAGAGAGAGTATAACACAGATATATAGATATAGAAGCTCTGGTTTTTTTGCTCAAAAATGGCTAACCCCTTCCAATGGGAGAGGAGGGGTGCTTATATAGGCCAAGACAAAGCCAAATAACTTAATGGCTAAGCAAAGAGAAAGGTTCAAGGGGGGCAAAAGAGTCTAGGCTTCTTGGAGAAGCTAAGACAGCTGGCCAAGCTTCTCCAAGAAGCTTGGCCAAAGGTTCAAGCTTCTAGAAGCTTCAAAGGTGCAAAGTGGTCACTCCTATGCAGGGGGATGAGTGATGGTGTGTTCCAGCTGGCATGCACCATGCCTCAGGGGTTCAAAGGGTGCACCCCGGCCACCAAAATGGGTCACCGGCACAATAAAGTGCTGGTTGGCTAAACATAGTGCCGGCCGGCCATTGTTTTTAAGAAAACATTGCCGGTGGTACACATGTGCGGCCGGTGATGAAAGGGGAGGGCCGGTGGTGTGTGGGGATGGCTAATAAGCCATTCCCTGCCCTTCCAAGGCAAAACACAAGTGTTTGGTGCAAAACCAGACACAAAACGGTCGAGTTCGGAGATCCTGAGGCAGGGCGCGTAGCCGAGACCTCCGGGAACTCCAAACGAACACAAACATGGATAATCACCGAGTGTTCAAACGGTGACGTCCAAGTCTTGAGGAAGGTCAAAAATGGGGTGTCTACAGCCGGCCTCCCACCTTGAGGCCCGTCAGCATAGCAAAGTCGTACGGGGTCATCGTCATGTCCTCGATAGTTGAGAAATGAAAGGAGTTGGTGGTGTCTCACCATCTCTTCACTAGTGCACCCAGGAGGGTCCTATTCGCCGCAAGATGCGACAACCCCATGCAAAATAGCCCGAACCCTGCCTCATCAACAATCTGCCGAACACCGTCAGGGAGCTCCATATACCAATCCCTCGCAATGATAGATCCATATCCCCGAATGGGACGGGAAGCTACCTGTGTTCAGAATGAGTAGAAATGCAGCATGTGAGTTGTGTTCAGAATGAGCAAAAATGCAACATGTGACTTGTGCTCAGTATGAGCAGAAATGCAGCATGTGAGTTGTGTTCAGAATGAGCAAAAATGCAGCATGTGACTTGTGCTCAGCATGAGCAGAAATGCAGCATGTGAGTTGTGTTCAGAATGAGCAAAAATGTAGCATGTGAGTTGTGAACAGAGATGCAATATGTGCGTTGTGTTCAGAATGAGCAGAGACGCCATGTGTGAGCCGTGTTCAGAATGAGCGGAAGCGTTGTGTATGTAAATGTGTTTAGAACAAGCAGACGAAATATGAAGCAAAAGCATGAATTATGCAAGAAATGTAAAGTACATCGCAGGAGATGTGAGAGTGCAGTATGTACCTCGGGCACATGGTGAGACAGGTGAGACTCCGGCTCCCGCAATAGAAGATCTACGGGAGCGCGCTGTGCAAACTTGGTAAAATGACGAGCTGTGCTGGGTGGTAGAATATGTACCTCAGAACGGTATGTCGTAGGATCGAAGAGCCGAGTCCTAGGTGGCAACGGAATGATGTCGGGCTCCTCCCTCATCCCCGGAGAACCCTTGTCATATGGAGCATCGTCAGCCATCTGAAAAGAAGGTAAAAAATGAGCAAAACGAGCAAAAAAGTGCCAAATGTCAACTCTCAGGAGGAGAAAAAAAAAGTCAAAAAGTGAAAGCCTGGGAAAAGAACGCCAAACTCAAGACAAACTTGGGGAAAACATACCTCAAATGTTGAAAATGGCGGAAAAGAGTTCGAAAGCAAGATTTGTTCGGTTCAAAGTGAAGGAAACCAAAGAGCTTTCATGAATCAACTTCGCGTGGGGCATTGGAAAACGCGTGTAAAGCTTGGATCTAAGAGGAAAAGAGGTCTAGGGAGGTAGAGGAATGATTTTCGGCCTTGGATGTGTGAGCATTTGTTATTTGGAGTTGTGGTTTTAAAGACCCGAGCCTTGAAAGACCAAACTGCCCCGAATTTTCCTAAACTGGTCGACCGACCAGATTTTATGGTCGACCGACCACATATGTGGTCGACAGATGATTTTGGTGGTTGGCAGCTCTTCCGGATGGTCGGCAGGCTCCCAATGTTGTCCCTATGTGTTTGTATGCTGATTGGAGTCCTTGGCCCTCCAGAAAGTCCCAGAACAGTTCATTTTTCGGCTAAAAAACCCCTGCGGGAATTTAAAATCACGTCTCCGATGCGTGACTCATCGTCAAGTCTTCATGAGCGAAGTGTATCCTTTTTGAATTCATTGTCACCCCTCCGAGAGGTAAATCGGACGTTGTATTTGAATCGGCTTTGTGAAGGCATGTTTTCTTCATTCGGTGTTTTGCATTGAATGTACACTTCTTCTTGATTATATCGCACTCTTGCTTCGCATAAGATATGCGTGTCTCTACTTGCATTGTTATGCACGTTTCCCTTGCATTGTGTAGACACCCCATTTTTGACTGCCCTTAAGACTTAGGCGCTACTGATAGTTTACTTGGTGATAAAAGATATGCAGGGCAAAGGTTCGATTTCTTCGGCAAGAGGAGAGTCAAATCCTAACCTCATACACCATTTTTGGACTAAAACTATTTTGAATGGTTTTTAGACCTCAAAACCCTCTCTTTCAAAATATTTTTGAAAAGAAGTTTCTACGATGTTCTAAGGCTCGCATTTTGTCAAATGTTGCACTTTTCGGTAAACTGGGCAAGGACAAAGTGGAAATGAATGAAAGAGAGATGAAATCTTTGGCAAATCTTTCAAAACACCTTGTTTAGGGGTTTGGAGGTGAAGAAAAGAAGAGGAGAGGGAAGAAACCTAGTTGAGGAAAAAGATGGGCATGAACCATTAAGAGAGAGTCGAACAACCCTCGCTAAATCAGGCCTATCCTTTTTTACACTAGGATTTAAGCTATGAGTTCACCACCATTGGAAACAAGACTTCCGGGGCTTCATTTTTCACTCAAGAATCTCCTAAAGCCAAGTCCAGATGGGGAAGGTATGATTGGTTGAAGTTGGGCATCAATCTGGTTGGACTGAAACTAAGCAGTCTTCACTAAAAGAGGGATATCTCTTAGCACACATGGAATTTTGATGTGAGGCTGCCATATTTGGAAAGAAGACTTCTGGGGCTTCAGTTTAGGCACAAGAATGACCTGAAAAGGCATCTAGATGAAGGAGTTAGGCTTGCTTCAAGCCGGGGACCAAGGTTAGTTTTGCCATCGGCCTCTATGGGAGTGCATCGGCCACAATTGGAGCTCATCGGCCATAGGTCACCCAAGAGTGAACCTATTCGGCCACAAATGATGGCTGATCGGCCAGAAATGTCCAGAAAGCCCAGAATTGGCAGATATTTTTCCTCCAGCTGTTTCCAGCTTGTGCCACCTGTCCTTGCTTAGATATTTTCGACCAAAGTTGATATTTTGCTATATATGAGAGCCTTATATCTCATATTCAAAGGGGTTAGAACATTGGAGAATAGATTAGGACAATTTTGGCAAAAGATTTGGGAGCCTCTCTCTCTAGAAACTCTCTCTAGATTTCATTCTCTCTAAGGATTTTGTGCTTGAAGGCTTGCATACATCCATCTTCAACCTATCAACCCTTAAGAGGACTTGATCACCATTGGGCTGAGGTCCCTTGGAACTTGTTTTAGGCTGCTAAAGCTTGGTTTTAACTCAGAAATCTTGTTGTTTTGCTGTTTAGCTTCAAGGGTAAGCACTTGCCCCTCTAAAGCTTTGTTTTGCATGCTTGTTTTACCACCTTTGCAAACTGTTTTTGGCTTGGTTTTGAACTAAAGAAAACTCTATTTTTCAGTCCTAAAAGTGGTGGTTTAGGCCTATTTTGTGTTAAGGGGTTGTCTCTCCCTTTTGTTCCTTATCTTGTATAGCTTTTGAGCCATCTTCCAAGGCCTTTCAAAACAACTTTTTGTGGCCTTTTAATCACTGAAATCCAAAGAATTTTCAGTGGTAAAAACCTTATTTTGAGGGCCCAAATAGGTGAGGGTGGTCCCCTCCTCTTGTCTTGCTTGCTAGTGTTGATGGCCAACCAAATGAGAATGTGTTTTTACTCCTTCATGGCTTTGTTTAGGCCCATTTTTGTGACTTCTTAGACCAACCATAACTTTGTTTTTGGCTTGTTTGATCATTGGTTGCATGCTTCATACACTTGTAGTGTAAATCCTCTTTGCTAGCCTTGCATGCCTAATGAGTTAGCTTGTTATTATAGCATGTGTTGGCTTAGTCTTAGCCCATTTTTGGTGTTATTTTGACATGCCATAACTCTATTTTTGGTTGGTGGAGTCACCTCTTGCTTGGTTTGTGCACTTGTAGTGCAATCTTGCCCGCTAGCCTAGTGTACTTGGTGTTTTGGCCCTTTATGCTAGCTTACCTTGGCTATACTCCATACATGTTTTAGAATTATTTTGACATGCTTTAGGACTATTTTGAGTTGTCTTGACCATATGGTTCATATATTGCATAGTTATAGTGCAAGTGCCTTAACTAGTCTTGTATTTTGAGCCTCATAGCATGCCATGCTCGTGATGATTGCATGTTTTGGCATCATTTAGCATGTAATTTCAGAGCTTATTACATCGTCACACTCGCATATATTCCACTCTTTCATTGTGTTTGAGAGTTGAGCTTTGTGCCTTGCTTGCGAGCCATCATTTGAGCATGCTTTTTCTTGCTTATCATGCTATCATTTCAGTCCATTTTAGCCACTGTTTTGGCATGCATGAGGTCTGTTTAGGGATGGTTTAGTCCATTGAGTATCATATTGCATGGTTCTAGTGTTGTGTCCTTCACTAGTTTCAATGTTTAAGTCTTCTAGCATGTTGTACATGAAATGTTTGCATGTTAGAGTCTTGTTTATCATGCCACTTTAGCACTGAAAAGCCTGACATCTCCCTCATTTCTTCATTTTTGATTTGTTTTGAGGATTGGTTAGTCTTGAGGTTGTGTTTAATGCTTGGGATTGAGGCCTATGCTTAAATGGCTTCAACCCTCTTTTGAGGGTTACTCCTAGTCAAAGGCATTGGTTTCTCCCATGCCTTAAACCATTCTCTTTGATAGACCTCTCTCTCATTAGAGGACTCTCATATTTGGACAGGTTGATTAATGAAGAGATTGGTAATGTTAAAATGTGTAAACAAAATCAATCAAAGTAAAACATGCCAAGATAACATGTTTGTATTGCATTGCATGTGTTTGGATCGGACGTTAATCCAAACACAAGAAACGAGGGGTGTTTTATACTTGATGTAATGAAACGTGCCTCATTTCTTTGTTGACGTCCCCCTTGATTTTCCATGATAGGGTGGAGGCCTCTCGAGTCTTGTGTGTTACTTGTGCATTCATCAACATTGTGAAAGCTTGACTCTTCGGCCATTATGCATTGAGATACGTGATTGATGGGTCGAGAGCCGAGCACTATACTCCTTTGAGTTTGTGACATGATAAGGAGTGTGGTGGTACACACATTCCCTTGCAAATACACTGCAATGCCCCTGTTTGTGCTCTATTGCAGCAAAAGGAGAAATTGCAGGAAGCAGTGGCCGACCGACTATTAAAGCTGTCAACCGACCACCAAGTCTGCCGATCGACTATCAGAAGTGGTCGATGGCCATCAACTCTGGCTGATGGCCACCATCTCTGGCCGATCATTCCTCAGAATGTTCTTGAGATGGGTCAAAAGCAATCTGGGAGTTGGTACAATTTTCAGAAGTCCAAAAGAGTGCAAATAGAGGCAATTGGTGGCATGGCAATGGATTTCCGAGCGAGGCAATTGAGCATGCATATCTCCCTCCCCTCAAGGCCATTTTAACTGCTTTGTTTAGCTAGATAATTTGCTGATTTTGTATTTAATTAGTTAATGTATTTTGCTAATTTATTTCAACTTTGTAATATTCTAATTGACTTAGTATAGCTAGTTTCAATTCGGTTTGTAATTAATTAGCTTAGCGTAGCTAGTTAGTTGATTTATTCGAACCCTCCGTCGAGAGGGCACATTGTTGTAATAAGTGTGCGTGTGTGTGTGTGAATGTCTTCCAACCCTACGTCTTTCTCCCTTTTACTTATCCACTTAAGGTGGTTAGATTAGGGTATATTTCAATTAACATACTTATGCTTGCATCATTCATTTTGTCTTGCATGCACCGGGCTCAGCACATCATTCAAACTGCATTGTATTTCAATACATATTTGAATATGTGTTTCAAAGCATGTTATCAAATTGCATTCATATGCCATTCTAGATAGCCGAGCCTATTTTAGTTGCATTTTTGCATGTGTTGCATTAGGCATCTTGTATGACTAGGGTCATGCATTGATTTCTAACATAGCTTCTGTTTTGGCTCGGAGTACTAGGTAAGCTTTTACGCTTTAGCATCCTTGCATGTGTGTAAGTGACTACCATGATAGCATGCTTGCCATGAGGCTATTTGCTTAACTGCTATAACTGCATGAATGCCTATGGATGAAGGCTTCATTGCTTGAATTGGAACAATTCATCAAAATGTGCGTTTCAGGTTTTCCTAAGCCCACTTGAGGGTGGCAAATCCGCGACTTAGCCTACTTGCAAGTAGCAACTTCAAACCATTTTTCAAACAACCAAACATGAGATGTTTTGTTTCAATTCGAGTGATTTAGTCTATACTTGTATGCTGTGCGCATCACATAGTAAAATAGATTAATAATTAGAATAAGAACACATGTGTTTTCAAAAACAACATATCATGTTAGTAGAGGCCGATCCTTTAATCGGGCGAGTGGGGGTGCTCATTTCAGGACCTTCCCCTCTCGTACCCAAGTTCCCGAGCCGAGGCAACTTTGGTGATGACGGACACGTGGCCTTAGGCACGAGTCAGGGTTTCCTAAATTTCCCAAAATAAAATATTTAGGTGGCAACTCTGAAATCTGGCGAAGCAGTCCATGTTTGGCACTTTTTGATTAAAATCGATTTTCCAAAACGATTTGCCGAATTTGGACTCTTTGGTGATTTATCAGTCTTACATTGTACTTTGTGAGATTAGATTCAGAACCGTGACAGGAGTCCGAACTGTAGTAGCTAGAACCACAATTCGCGCCCTCGCACACGGAGCGGAGTTCGGGGCGGTCTACACATTTTTATGCATGTTCCCCTTGCATTGTTATGCATGTTTCCCTCACATTGTTATGCACCGTTCTACTTGCATTGTTATGCACCGTTTCACTTGCATTATCATGCACATCTCCCATGCATTTGTTATGCATCCTTTCATTTGCGCATGGTATATGCATGCGTTATCTCGAATTGAAATTGTATCTTGATGTAACGTTGAACATGTGTTTTTACTATCTTGTACCTGTCAAAGTTTCTCTTTTGTGCAGGCACGATATTGTATGTACGGTTCATTCAGAGGTATTCCAGGTAAGATCTTTCCTGTCCTTTGAGTTCACCTCGTTGGTTAGAGACATTCGGGTATGCCCAATGCCTACACCGACACTTGTCTTTCCCTCTCTCGTGTGTGATACGCTGAGAGGTGCTTCATTTCCCTCTCTCGCGTGTGAGACACTGAGAGGTGTTTCCTTTCCCTCTCTCGCATGTGATACGCTGAAAGGTGCTTCCTTTCCCTCTCTCGCGTGTGATACGTTGAGAGGTGTTTCCTTTCCCTCTCTCGCATATGATACGCTGAGAGGTGTTTCATTTCCCTCTCTCGCGTGTGATACGCTGAGAGGTGCTTCATTTCCCCCTCTCGCGTGTGATACGCTGAGAGGTGTTTCTTTTCCCTCTCTCACATGTGATACGCTGAGAGGGGTTTCCTTTCCCTCTCTCATGTGTGAAACGCTAAGAGGTGTTTCTTTTCCCTCTCTCGTGTGTGATACGCTGAGAGGTGTTTCCTTTCCCTCTCTTGTGTGTGATACGCTGAGAGGTGCTGTCTTTCCCTCTCTCGCGTGTGATACGCTGAGAGGTGTTTCTTTTCCCTCTCTCGTGTGTGATACGCTGAGAGGTGTTTCCTTTCCCTCTCTTACGAGTGATACGCTGAGAGGTGCTGTCTTTCCCTCTCTCGCATGTGATACGCTGAGAGGTGTGTAGACACCCCATTTTTGACCGACCTTAAGACTCAGACGTCACCGATTGAGCGCTTGGTGATATTGCATATTGTTCCCGTTCAGAAGTTTCAGAGTCTCGGCTGCGAGCCTTGCCTCCAGACTTTCGGGCTCTTTCGTGTCTTGCCTCGGTTTGCGAACCAGGCTCCGTTTTCTCTGTTTTCTCTTCCCAAAGGAAGGGAGAGGTCTCATAGACCATCTCTCAGTGGCTGTAGGCTACATTTTGTGGTCGTAGGCCATTTTTCTCGTTTGGAGCCCGGTTTCCAGTTTTTGGAGTCGTCGGCCATATGTCTCGGTTCGGGACCGCTTAACCACCTCCGTTTGCTCCAGTTTTTGGCGCACACCTTCTTTCCTCCCTTTTGAGGAACACTGTGGCCTGGGAGACCAACTTTGTGGTCGTAGGCCATTTTTCCCGTTTGGAGCCCAGTTTTCGATTTTTGGAGCCGTTGGCCGTGTGTCTCGATTCGGGACCGCTTAACTACCTCCGTTTGCCCCGGTTTTTGGCACATACCTTGTTCCCTCCCTTTTGTGGAACACAATGGCCTGGGAGACCAACTTCGTGGCCATAGGCCATTTTTCCCGTTTGGAGCCCAGTTTTCGGTTTTCGGAGCCGTCGGCCGTGTGTCTAGGTTCGGGACTGCTTAACTACCTCCGTTTGCTCCGATTTTTGGCGCACACCTTATTTCCTCCCTTTTGAGGAACACTGTGGCCCGAGAGACCAACTTCGTGGTCAAAACGCCACTTTCGAAATTTCCCCCTTTGTTTTGCTCTATTTAAATTGGTTTTTCCCCCTCTTTTTTTCCCCAATTTTTTGGGTTTCAAAATGAGTTCCTCTATACAATACACCCTTGAACTCCATTTTTAAGGATTAGACACTTTTGGCTTAGGCTCATAACCCTCCTCCTCCTCCTCCTCCATAACTCTCTATTTTCATGTTCAAACATCCATTTTCTTGCACCATTTGCACTACAACCCCTAGCCTATCACCTCCATTACTCATTTCAGTACCTTGGAGGACATTTGAAGAGGTTGAAAGCTCAGATTTTTGGACTAAAAGCTGCTGGAAACTTGGTCTTCAAGGGTAAGTCCCTATTTCCCTCAAACTTGTATTTTTTTTGGTCCATTTATAAGCCATATTTGCTTACGTTTTTGGGCTCTGACCCAAACTTAAAATAGCATTATTTTGAGCTCTTTTTCATGTTTGTTTAAGGGCCTCTCACTGTTTGATGCTTCCTTTTTGCACTTGCTGCTTTACCTCTCTTGTATGCCTCTTTCTTGCATGGTATTTTAGACCTACTTATAAACTGTTTTGAGCTCTGTTATAAACTGAAAAGTGGCTTATTTTGAGCCCTTCTTCAACATTTTTGAAGGGCTCATCACTGTTTGAGGCTTCCATTTTCCACTTGCCTTTATATCCCTCTTTTGGCCTTATTTTTGCATGATTTGTTAGCCTCTTGTGCTTCTGTTTTTGGGTTCTGGTATGAACTATAAATGGCCTTATTTTGACTCCCTCTTCATGTTTCATTAAGGGTCTTTTTCTGTTTGAAGTTTCCTTTTTCCTCTTTGTGTTATAGCTCTCTTTTTGGCCTTACTTTGCATAGTATTTTGAGCATGCTTGTCCACTGTTTTGGGTTTGGTAATCAACTGTAAAATGCCATGTTTTTGGCCCCTCTTCAACATTGTTGAAGGGCCTTCATCTTTTTGAGGCCAGCAACCATCACTTGCTTCTTTGTCCCTCTTTTGGCCCATTTCTTGCATGAGAGTTTAGCCATACTTTTGTTTGTTTCTGTGGTTTGCTTTAAACTGTAAAATACCATATTTTGGGCCCCTCTTCAACATTGTAGAAGGGCCCTTCTCTGTTTGAGATCAAAAGCTGCTACTTTCTTCATTATCTCGCTTTCAGGGGCCATTTTTGCATGCCAACTTAGCCCCATTTGTGTTCACTGTTTGGCCTTCCTTAACACTATAAATATGCTTTTTTTGGGGCTTTCTTAATTCTTTCTTCACACTTCATGTTCAAATAATGCATGCGTTGCATAGCCATAGGTCATTCCATGCGCCTAATTTCATGTTTCGGGTCTCATTCCATGCTCCGGGTGCCATGCTTTCATGTTTCGGGGCTGTTTTGCATCACTTTTTGCTGTTGAAATTTGCATGCTAGTATGCCATATTCCATGTTTTGACATGTCTTGTTAGAGTGGCATTTCGTGCCTTAGGGTCGGTCCTCGGTTTGCGTGCACGCGTGCACGCATCTCGAGTTGTCTCATTTTCATCTAATGGCCTCTTATGTGAGTGTGGCTGAGGTCCACTTATGTTAGTGTAAGTCCATATTGCATTGTGTATGCCATTTCATTCCATAGCGTTGTGTATGCTAGGTTGTATGTTAGCGCATTGTGTATGCCATGTTACCTCGTGCATCGTGTATGCCATTTCATAGCATGTTGCATGTTAGGATGCATCTTAGTTGCATTTCATGCATGTCATGCATATTGCATTATGTTCGGGATAGGGGTTAGCCCGAGCACGGGAAACGAGGTATGTTTCGTACTCCGAGTGATCTTAATTTCCCTGTCACCGACACTCCGAATCATCCATGATGGAGTTAGGTCTTGTTGTGTTTTCTTGTGCATTCATTTCGTATTGAGTTGTGCAATTCGACTCTTCGGTCATAATGCATCGAGATGCGTGATTGGTGGCACGAGGATCGAGGCATGCATACATTTGTGAAAATACATTGCCATGCCCCTTTCTGCTCTCATAAAGAAATCAAGAATCAGCAGTCTTCCGAGGCTTGGCGCGTTTCCCAAAAATTATTGCAAAACAGAAGCTAATTAGGGCATCACAGTGGATTTCCGCGCAAAGGCAACCCGGATATGCATTATTCATCATCTGAAGAAGAGTCAAGGTGATCCTCGGCTTGCACGCCGCTTTATTGTTTTCTTAGTTAATTTGTTAATTAATTAGATTTTTGTACATATCGGGATCAGATATTATTTATTCGGACCCTCTGTGCGAGGGCATAATTGTAATAAGTGTGCGTGAGTGTGATGTATGTCTTCTAACCCCACGTCTTTCTTCCCTTTTATTTACCTGCTTATGATGGTTAGACTAGGGCATGTTTCAATTAGCATACAATGTGATAGCATGCTTTCATTCATTCATCTGTCTTGCATGCACCGGGCTCGGTGCATCATACTAACTGCATTTGTATTTCAATTCTAAGTTGAATACATGTCAGTTGTAGCATTCCATACGCCATGTTTAGAATAGCCGAGCCTGCTATAGTTGCATTTTTGCATGTGTTGCATTAGGCATTTCTGTATAGTTAGGATCATGCATGGATTTCTAATTAGCTTCTGTTTGGGCTTGGAGTATTCGGCGAGTTTTATGCTTTAGCATCCTTGCATGCGTGTGAGTGACTGCCATGAATAGCATGCTTACCATGAGGCTAACTGCTTATGTGATATAACTGCTTGAATGCTTGTGGGTGAAGGTTGGGTTGTTTAGATTGGAACGAATCATCAACTGTTTGTTTTAAGCCCACTAGATAGTGGCAAAAACATGTTTTCTAAGCCCACCCGAGGGTGGCAAATCCACGTCTTAGCCTACCTGTGGGTAGCACCATCAAACCATTTTCAGACAAACAAACATGAAATGTTTTGTTCCAATTCAGGTGACCCGGTCTATACTTGTATGCTGTGCGCATCACATAGTAAATCTAGGCTAATAACCAAAATAAGAATGCACAATGTCTTCAAAACTAGATATCATGGTTAGTAGAGGCCGATCTTTGATCGAGCGAGCGGGGGTGCTCACAAAGTGACCTTCCCCAATCGTACCCAAGTTCCCGAGCCGAGGCAACTTTGGTGATGACGGACACGTGGCCTGAGGCAAACGAGTCAGGGTTTCCTAAGTTTCCCAAAAATAAAATATTTAGGTGGCGACTCTGTATTTGGCAAAGCAGTCCATGTTTGGCACTTCTTTTCTAAAAATCTGTTTTCTCAAAACGATTTGCTGGATTTGGACTTTTTGGTTCAAGATTAAGAACCGTGACACAAAATCAAGTCCGAGCTGTAGCGAGGTCCCCCGCGGGCCTGTCTACAGTTTCTGGCGACTCCGCTGGGGATTTAGAGAGCTTGACTCGAACTCATGATATCTGGTTTTGATTACACTTGTGTGTTTCTTTGCATTGCATTTGCATTGGTGCGCCTAGGACACCGTGTTTGCCATCTGCTATTCCTGAACGGTTTGCCTAGGGCTTGTCTTGTCAAGGCATGACCATAAGGCTAACCGGTTACGGGCTTTGCCAGTATGGGAACACAAACTCTGGTTTTACCGGGGCACCCTTTTTGACCATTCGACCTAGTGCATATTCGGATCCATAGTGACCATTCCAAACTAGGACAGGTTGCTTACCCGATATAGGTTGTTTGAAACCGCTGCGTGTGTAGTGAAACCCTAGCTCCTAACAAAATTGGACAGGGAAACCCTACCCCAACATAGGGGTGTTTTGGCTCTCACTTGCTTGTTATGTGCTTTAGAGTGCGTCTCTACAGGAATGCATGTATCAGTTTGCGAGTTTGGACATCAGACCTGCGGGCACCAGTTTAATATTTTGGGTTTCAGTTTTACCCGAGGGTATCAGATTTGAGGCAGAATTTTGGGGGCAGAATTCAGTAGAGGGCACAGTTATCCTACTATGCTCGTATCTGTTTTGGTGAAGTTAATCGAGATGTCGTGATGTTTTCCTTTTGCTAGGTAGTCCCGAACCATAGCTTGAAGGCTCAAATCCCGGGTACATTGGACTAGTGCTGATAGACTTTGTTAGGTCAGAAATTCAATTCAAGGGCAACCAGTGTTCTTTCGCTGAGGCAAGGCAAAGAAGGGCCAGACAGGGCTCATTGGTTCATCTGATCCGACAGTCACCAGTCACATCATCAGTAGACCCGTGATGGCACAGGGTTCGGAAGAATTTGTGGCCATGATAGTAGCGCCAAATCAGGGAACTGCCATGCAAGCTGAGACCAGTATTGAAACACAGCGCCCATCTGGGGCATCTGCCTCACATCCAGCTTTAGGACCCCAGCCGAACTTTGACCCAATTCTGCCAACTAAAGATTTGCAGGGTCCAGATCCTCGAGAAGGGCTGGCTCAAGCCCAAGTTTTCAGACCCCTGGTGCAGCCTAATGAAAGGCGTTATCCCCTTGATGCTAATGACCTCAATCTGATCGCAGTGAAAATTGCGAACCTTGAGAAGCAATTCAAAAAGGCACAAGGCCTTAACTCCATTCCTGACATTGAGGATGGGCACACCGAGTTTGCTGTACGGCTCCCAGACAAATTCAAAATGCCACATATTGACCGTTTCGACGGGTCTAGAGATCCAATGGTACATATCCGACTTTTCTTGGATGTCCTGAAGCCGATGGGTCTGACTAAGCCACAAAAACTCTCTCTGTATGGAAGAACCCTGTCGGGTGTAGCAGCCACTTGGTACGCTAAGTTGGAGGACAAAGTGAAGCAAAATTGGGAAGAATTGGCTGAGGCCTTTGTCGATCAGTATTCCTACAATACCCAAGTTGAAATGACCATCCAAGAACTTGAAGCAACCCGCCAGAACCCAACAGAGCCTTTTGTGGAATTTGTTACAAGGTGGAGAGCAAAGGCAGCACAGATGACAGATCACCACCCTTCTGAGAGGGATCAAGTGCAGATGATGGTGCAAAACCTCGAGCATGATATGTTGCAAAAGTTGATAGTGGCTCCGCTATTCACTTTCAAAAGTTTGCATGAACTGGGGATTCAGGTCGAGAATGCGTTCAACAGTGAGATCATTCCCAGAACAAGGGAACAGACAATGAGGGTGATTTCAAGGAGTACCAATGCCGGAAGTAGCACTATTCCCGAACCCACTGAAATCAATACAGTCGTCATAGCCAACCTTTTTGCCAAACCAAGCCTACGACCAGCCAGCCCAGCCCAAGCTTAGGGTAGGACTTTCACCCCCCTCTATATGAGCCTGACTAGCGCACTAAAACTCCTGATGGAAAAAGGGCATCTCAAACCCCTCGATCCTCAACCTCTTCCCGACCCACTCCCAGCCAGACATAACCCCTCCAAGCATCAGATGTATTAGCAGCTGCCATGCCATGGCACCGTTGCTATACCGTCATCATGAGGTCCAAAATCTCATCGACAACCGGACGATAGCTCCACCTTCAGACCCCAATGACCAAACATCTCTTGTCTACCTCAATCTCATCCATATACTGCCATCCACCTATGACCCCAGCATATACATCACCCCAGCCCATCTACCCAAGCCTGAGGTGTTTATCCCAGAAAACATGGACTTATGCATGATGGGTGCACCTGAATCTCAATCATCTCAAACCCGTGAACCCACTACTTCTGAGTTGATGGGAATGATTAAAGATCTTCAAAGAACTATGACAGATCTGGCCTCCAGGACATTGGCTCCATCATCGACCACATCACATACTGGGAATTTCATGTCAAAAGGCTCCCCAGTCTTGGGACGGGCTGCATTTGAGGAAGGCCAATCCCTTGGCAAAGTGGAGGCGAGTGGAAAGAACAAGGTAAGGGCGGGCATAGATCCCTATGAACATCTTCTGTTCGCTGTTGAGGCTTTGAAAGCCGAGGGACTGAACAAAGAGCAAGTCCTCGCAATTGTTGTAAAAGCTGTGGATGACACTTTCGCTACTCAAGTTGGGGGCAGTCTGAATCAAAGGGAAGATCGGGAGAAGGGCCATCATACCAGAGACGATCCTGCTAGCTCTAATCCTCCACTCAGAAGAGATCAGCAAACCAGACCAGCACCTGCCAATCCCTTTGCTGGTGCGCCTAGCAAAAATCCACAAACCTTGAAGTACAAACCCCGAGGTTGGAGGGTCTTCCATGCCCTCTATATGCCTTTGTCCAAAGCTCTCCAAACCCTTGTTGGACAAGGGCATCTCAAACCCCTTGAGCCTCGGCCTCTCCCAAACCCTCTTCCCGCTACGCATGATGCTACCCAAGATCACTGCGTACCATCAAGAAACCCGGCCATACTACCGACGATCGCCTGGCTTTCGCCATGAAGTACAGGATCTATTTGACAATGGGGTCATCCTCCCGCCGAGCTCAGCAAAGTCTATCGGCACTGGATCGGTGAATTTGGGGAGATAATGTTATGTGCTCGGGGGATGAACCGCCTGCAGGCAGCGCTCGATTAACTCCAGACGTGGGAATGGCATGCACTGTTCTGAGCAATATCCAAATACCAGTTTTTGTGCTTTCTGACTTGGGTATTGGGTCAGTCTTGTTGTGTCGTACAAAGTCTTTTTTTATCGAGTCGATTAGGGTCTCTTGTTGTACCGAGTCGATCTGTTTTGTTGAGTCGGGTGATTTGTGGGCGTTACCGACATCACTTTCTTGTTTTGTGTTTTTCTTTTCGTTCTTCTCGAGTCTGTCTTTTAGAGCCAAGAATGCCAATAGATTTTGAATGAAACAAAGAAGGATTTTCACGCCTCGCTTGCTTCGCCTTGTGCGATTATCTTTGGAAGTTCTCGAAGAGATGCCAAGATTTGACTAAGAACTCGCTTTTTCTGCCTTGAAGTCATTGCATTGACCTAAGTTTTTCAAAACTTTTGAACATCAAGGTGAAAACAAAGAGGAAGGAATTCCTGGATTTGAAAAATTTGATCAATTGAAAGAAAGAGAGGCGCTAAGCCCTTAATGAATGAAATCATGCTTGTTAGTGTGAGTTGGGAAGGATTCGCTTGATCCATTGGTTCTACATCTTTTCAGCCATGAGCGATTTGTCGCTTTCTTAAAAACTTTCAAAAAATGTTTTACGCGGTCCTGCGAAGACCTATGTAGAATCGTTCTTGAGATTTTACAGCTTAGGATCGCTCTCAGCCTCGAGACTCGACCCCTCACTTTCAAACCTTGAACTAGGATTCAGAATGTTCAACGGTCACAATGTGAGGCCTGTGTGGCCAGATTTGAAGCAGCCCTCGAACAAGAGGCCAGGAAAGTCGAATTAAGAAGATCAGAAGAAGCTTGCAAAGCTAGAATAGAAGTACCCTTCGAACTAGGGGCAAAGATATCAGACATGCTCGAAGAGCTGAAGATGAGTCCTCTTGCAAATCAACAGCCACTCTCCTAGATACGGATGGCTTCGAAACCCTTCAACCATTTGGCATGGACCAAGCTACACTTTTACCCTTGAGAGGCTCGCTGGGCCGAAAACCCAAAAGGGCGACCCAGGCAAAAGTTAGAGCAAGAAAAAGAAGAAAAAGAACAAAAAAGAAAAAAAGAAGAAAAAGAAAAGAATATCAAAAAAAAGAAGAAAAAAATTGAAAAGAAAAAGAAAGAAGAACAAAGCTCGCAAGGTCGAAAACCCGCGACGGGCGCCTTGGCAAAAGTTAAAGCCTAAAAAGGAGAGGTTAATACCCGAGTGTACCTTAACCCTGAACTACGTAAGGCTTGATTCCCATGTTTGGGATATGTAGGCAACTTCATTCTGAAGTCCAGCCGTAAAACACTTCAAATTTGATTATGTCCATGCAATGGTTCTGGTCATCTTTGTCTTTTCTGTATCTGAGGATTTGGTTGTGTTCGTCACTCTGAGAACTGACTACAATGTGCTGCGGTGCCATTCAAACAAGGGGCAACTTTCCGTTGCCATTCGACGCACCGCAATGCCGTTCAAACAAGGGGCAACTTTCCGTTGCCATGTAGCTCTCTTCAAGCACGAGGCAGTTTTCCTTTGGATCTAAGGTTGTGCATCTCAAGAGTAGGTTCCTCGTCACGAAAGCAAAGGCCGCTTGCAAAAACAATTTTTGAGAATTTTCGAGGTTGACTAATTCTCTCAAAATTATTCCATTTTTCTAAAATCGACCACTTCCTTGGACCCAAAAAGGAAAATTTTCAGTGCTCATAACCCAACTTGCATGATCTCAAATCAAAAATCGAACAAGCATGTTAATCTAACTCTCATTTTGGTCAAAATTGTTTTAGTAGAAACCAAAAACAAAACATGGTCAACATGATGAACTAGGGGCACAGCTTGAGTTAGGTTCTTCGTTTTTCCTTTATCAACGCACTTGCCGAAAGGGCACTCTACTTGCGAAAAGGGCACAACCGGCTAACAACAAAGGGTGAAAGCTCTCACCCTCCAAGCAACGAGGTATCAAGCCACGTCTAACGAATCGAATGAGGCAAGATATTCCACTTCCTCATCTGGACATATCTGATCATGTCCAAACTCCCCGGCAGAGCATCGTCAACCGAGGTCAGCTGCAGATTTGCTACACACCCAGTTGTAGCACAGCCCCTCTGTGGGAGAAACTCACTAGCTGCGCGCAGAAGAAGAAGAATCTAGCAGAATGCTAGGGGGCAAGAGCCCGCAACTTCCTATTTATCCACTAACCACCCAGGGGAGGGATTGAAAAATGAGAGATTGAAGAATAGAGAGATGTGCGATGAGAGAAAAAGTGAGAAAAGGGCTTTTCAAAAAAAAAAAAAAAACAAAAGATTAAGTGCCGAGCGATGTGAGAGACACAAATAAGAAATGATGGAAAATAATACCCGGTGAAACAGGCTCCCTGTATACGTCTGTGTGTCGTGTCTTTTGTTTTGTTTGTCTCGATTCCTGCTTTAAGTCGTCCCGAGTGTGTTTCGTTGTGTTTAGGTCGTTTACCTTTTGTTTTTCTGTGTTGAGACGTTTTGGCTGTGGTCAGTTGTAAGCTCAATACCCGGTTAAGAACCCTTTTCTCATTTCAATTTCAAAAATCGTTGTGTGCTCAGAATGCCGTGTTGTTCTC
This sequence comes from Camellia lanceoleosa, assembly GCA_025200525.1. Classification (NCBI taxonomy): domain Eukaryota; kingdom Viridiplantae; phylum Streptophyta; class Magnoliopsida; order Ericales; family Theaceae; genus Camellia; species Camellia lanceoleosa. The sequence continues at coordinate 134,639,888 of CM045771.1, read as the reverse complement.
CACAATTGTGCAAAATAGGATTGGTTCTTTCATAAAACCGCAGGTTTCAACCCAAGTCATGTCAGAACAGTAAAACAAGGATCTATCTGAAGCTATTTAGGTTCCGGACTGTAAAGCAAAAGAAAAGAGGGAAAATTTGGAGCATCTTAGCATGTTTCAACCTTAGCAAAATCCGAGACTGCATCCCAGGTGCACCTTCTCAGGCCTCGCCGTTTCTCTGGAGTATAGTGTATCTCGACCCCAAGTGTAAGCCTACTTCAAGTCAGAATGGCAATCCAAGCAGCACCCGAGGGTTTCACATGCAGATGTTATCTCTCGCCAATATGAACAGGGTGTGCCCTTTTTTTTAGCTGAGTGTGTTGCAAAGTCCTCTAAGAGGCAAATCAGAGGCACCAGAGTATATATTTGATGCTCCTCTATTGCATAAAATGTGAACTTTCATATACACTGTTGTTGCATGCGTGCTGCACATCGTTATGATATGCTTGCTTTCGATTCCGTATAGAATATGCTTTGCTTGTTTCATGCATAGAATATGCTTGCTTTCAATATTGCATAAAATGTGCTTCCATACTTGCATAGAAAATGCTCGTATCTCTTGCATGGAAAATGCCCCCATACTTGCATAGAAGATGCATTTTATCACACTTTCTTGTGCATTTTATCTCGCTCGCACTGTCTTGTGCACTTACACATTGTATCTCACTTGCACTGTCTTGTGCATCTTGTGGTTGTATCTCACTCGCACTATCTTGTGCATTTCAAATCACTCGCGCTATTTAGCGTATCGCGCTGTTTAGTGCATTTCAAATCAATCGCGCTGTTTAGCGTATCGCACTATCTTGTGCATTTCAAATCAATCGCGCTATTTCGCGCACCTCCATCGCCATGACTGCGGGTTTATCACTCGCTATTTTGCGCGCCTCAATCGTGACTGCTTTTGTGCGGTTTACATTCGCGCTATTTTGGCGCGCCGCTTACGTGTAGTTTATCATTCGCGCTACTTTGCGCACCTCAATCGCACTGTTTTGTGCAGTTTATCATTCGCGCTATCTTGCGCACCTCAATCGCACTATCTTGTGCATTGCATATCATCGCGCTATTTTGCGCACCTTAATCGCACTGTCCTGTGCTTTGCATATCACGTCGCACTATCTTGTGCATTTCAAATCAATCGCGTTGTTTAGCGTATCGCACTATTTTGTGCATTGTATCATTCGCACTATCTTGCCCGTCCCACCTGCACTTGTTAGTGCATTACATTTCACTCGCGCTATTTTGCGCATCGCACTATTTTGTGCACATTACTTGCATTGTGCATGCATTTTATCGTGCTATCTTGCGCATCTCACCTGCACTTGTTAGTGCGTTGCATCGCGCTATCTTGCGCACCTTATTTGTATCACACTGCTTTATGCATTCACCCTACTCGCACTGTGTTGTGCACCTCCAGCTCGCATTGTCTTGTGCACTCTCTGGTCTAGGAGACCTTAAATCCTTTGGTCTAAGGAGACCTTAAATCCTGCATCATCATTCATGATCGTGACTGCATTTACTTGCATTTCATTTGCAATCGTCTTGTGCACTTTCTCGTCTAGGAGACCTTAAATCCTCTAAAGGTGCAATTCCTTTGGTGTTTGTCGTGTCTTAACGACTTAGGTGGTCCGGTATAGCCACCGCCTGTTTGCAAGTGAGTTCCTAGGAGACCAACTGAGACGGTGGAAACTAGAGTTCGAATGGCTCATGCCTAGAACGCAAAGGTTCGGGATTTCCGAGACTAAAGTCTGGTTTAAATACCCAGGGGTATATCCTCGGCTTGAAATCTGTATGGCAGCCCCATAGATTGAGATAGCATCTGTATGCGCCTCAATTCTGGATACTGATCCAACCTAGTCTGTCACCCTGTTGGAGAATAGGGAAAGTTGCAACCATAGTCAGGGAGAAAAGTAGCGCCGGTGGTTCGACCAAGAAGAAGCGAGAGATCCCCAGCACCATGAGGCACGATATTGTATGAACGGTTCATTTGAGGCTAGTACGACCAGACGAACCGCACAGGTATTGTATCTTCTCCGTGTGAGACGTGGCGAGAATTGAATAATTCTTCGCATTCTTAACTGCATGAAATGTAGTTGTTGCTTTGCATTCTTGCTTAAAACTGTTGCAACTATTGTGAATATGTGCTTCATTACAGCTTGCTGCATTTGTATGATCATTAAGTCACCTTCGGCGTCTTGCATTGCCGGTTGCATTTTGCCCCCCTGCCTGCGGTCACATCTCTGTTTATCTCACCTGTTTGTCTGAGTCTTCGGCCTTGTCAAAAATGGGTCGTCTCTGGGCTTTGACATTCACTCCTGTCACTTATGACTTTCGAGTTCTGTCAAAGAGGGGCAACTGTAGGCACCCCATTTTTGACCGACCTTTAGACTCAGACGTTACCGATTGAGCGCTCGGTGATATTGCATATTGTGCCCGTTCAGAAGTTTCAGAGTCTCGGCTGCGAGCCTTGCCTCCGGACTTCCAGGCTCTTTCGTGTCTGGCCTCGGTTTGCGAACCAGGCTCCGTTTTCTCTGTTTTCTCTTCCCAAAGGGAGGGAGAGGTCTTATAGACCATCTCTCAGTGGCCGTAGGCTACGTTTTGTGGTCGTAGGCCATTTTTCTCGTTTGGAGCCTGATTTTCGGTTTTTGGAGCCGTCCGCCGTGTGTCTCGGTTCGGCACCGCTTAACCACCTCCGTTTGCTCCGATTTTTGGCGCACACCTTGTTTCCTCCCTTTTGAGGAACACTGTGGCCTGGGAGACCAACTTTGTGGTCGTAGGCCATTTTTCCCGTTTGGAGCCCAGTTTTCGATTTTTGGAGCCGTCGGCCGTGTGTCTCGATTCGGGACCGCTTAACCACCTCCGTTTGCTCCAGTTTTTGGCACATATCTTGTTTCCTCCCTTTTGAGGAACACTGTGGCCTGGGAGACCAACTTCGTGGTCGTAGGCCACTTTTCCCGTTTGGAGCCCAATTTTCGATTTTCGGAGCCGTCGGCCGTGTGTCTCGGTTCGGGACTGCTTAACTACCTCCATTTGCTCCGATTTTTGGCACACACCTTATTTCCTCCCTTTTAAGGAACACTGTGGCAAAAGAGACCAACTTCGTGGTCAAAACGCCACTTCCGAAATTTTCCCCCTTTGTTTTGCTCCATTTAAATTGGTTTTTCCCCCTCTTTTTTTCCCCCTCTTTTTTCCCCCCCTTTTTTGGGTTTCAAAATGAATTCCTCTATATAATACACCCTTGAGCTCCATTTTTAAGGGTTAGACACTTTTGGCTTAGGCTCATAACCCTCCTCCTCCTCCTCCTCCATAACTCTCCATTTTCAAGTTCAAACATCCATTTTCTTGCACCATTTGCACTACAACCCCTAGCCTATCACCTCCATTACTCATTTCAGTACCTTGGAGGACATTTGAAGAGGTTGAAAGCTTAGATTTTCAGACTAAAAGCTGCTGGAAACTTGGTCTTCAAGGGTAACTCCCTATTTCCCTCAAACTTGTATTTTTTTGGTCCATTTATAAGCCATATTTGCTTACATTTCTGGGCTCCGACCCAAACTGAAAATAGCATTATTTTGAGCTCTTTTTCATGTTTGTTTAAGGGCCTCTCACTGTTTGATGCTTCCTTTTTGCACTTGCTTCTTTACCTCTGTTGTATGCCTCTTTCTTGCATGGTATTTTAGACCTACTTATAAACTGTTTTGAGCTCTGTTATAAACTAAAAAGTGGCTTATTTTGAGCCCTTCTTCAACATTTTTAAAGGGCTCATCACTGTTTGAGGCTTCCATTGCCACTTGCCTTTATATCCCTCTTTTGGCCTTATTTTTGCATGATTTGTTAGCCTCTTGTGCTTCTGTTTTTGGGCTCTGGTCCGAAGTATAAATGGCCTTATTTTGACCCCCTCTTCATGTTTCATTATGGGTCTTTTGCTATTTGAAGTTTCCTTTTTCCTCTTTGTGTTATAGCTCTCTTTTTGGCCTTATTTTGCATAGTATTTTGAGCATGCTTGTGCACTGTTTTGGGTTTTGTAATCAACTGTAAAATGCCATTTTTTGGGCCCCTCTTCAACATTGTTGAAGGGCCTTCATCTGTTTGAGGCCAGAAACCATCACTTGCTTCTTTGTCCCTCTTTTGGCCCATTTCTTGCATGAGAGTTTAGCCATACTTTTGTTTGTTTCTGTGGTTTTCTTTAAACTGTAAAATACCATATTTTGGGCCCCTCTTCAACATTGTATAAGGTCCCTTCTCTGTTTGAGGTCAGCAGCTGCTACTTTCTTCATTATCTCGCTTTCGGGGCCATTTTTGCATGCCAACTTAGCCCCATTTTTGTTCACTGTTTGGCCTTCCTTAAAATTGTAAATATGCTTTTTTTGGGGCTATCTTGATTCTTTCTTCACACTTCATGTTCAAATAATGCATGTGTTGCATAGCCATAGGTCATTCCATGCGCCTAATTTCATGTTTCGGGTCTCATTCCATGCTCCGGGTGCCATGCTTTCATTTTTCGGGGCTGTTTTGCATCACTTTTTGCTGTTGAAATTTGCATGCTAGTATGCCATATTCCATGTTTTGACATGTCTTGTTAGAGTGGCATTTCGTGCCTTAGGGTCGGTCCTCGGTTTGCGTGCACGCGTGCACGCATCTCGAGTTGTCTCATTTTCATCTAATGGCCTCTTATGTGAGTGTGGCTGAGGTCCACTTATGTTAGTGTAAGTCCATATTGCATTGTGTATGCCATTTCATTCCATAGCGTTGTGTATGCTAGGTTGTATGTTAGCGCATTGTGTATGCCATGTTACCTCGTGCATCGTGTATGCCATTTCATAGCATGTTGCATGTTAGGATGCATCTTAGTTGCATTTCATGCATGTCATGCATATTGCATTATGTTCGGGATAGGGGTTAGCCCGAGCACGGGAAACGAGGTATGTTTCGTACTCCGAGTGATCTTAATTTCCCTGTCATCGACACTCCGAATCATCCATGATGGAGTTAGGTCTTGTTGTGTTTTCTTGTGCATTCATTTCGTATTGAGTTGTGCAATTCGACTCTTCGGTCATAATGCATCGAGATGCGTGATTGGTGGCACGAGGATCGAGGCATGCATACATTTGTGAAAATACATTGCCATGCCCCTTTCCTGCTCTCTGTTGCAGCAAATCAAGAATCAGCAGTCTTCCGAGGCTTGGCGCGTTTCCCAAAAATTATTGCAAAACAGAAGCTAATTAGGGCATCACAGTGGATTTCCGCGCAAAGGCAACCCGAATATGCATCATTCATCATCTGAAGAAGAGTCAAGGCAATCCCTGGCTTGCACGCCAGTTTATTGTTTTCTTAGTTAATTTGTTAATTAATTAGGATTTTTGTACATATCGGGACTGTATATTATTTATTCGGACCCTCTGTGCGAGGGCATAATTGTAATAAGTGTGCGTGAGTGTGATGTACGTCTTCCAACCCCACGTCTTTCTTCCCTTTTATTTACCTGCTTATGATGGTTAGACTAGGGCATGTTTCAATTAGCATACAGTATCATAGCATGTTTGCATTCATTCATCTGTCTTGCATGCACCGGGCTCGGCGCATCATACTAACTGCATTTGTATTTCAATTCTAAGTTGAATACATGTCAGCTGTAGCATTCCATACGCCATGTTTAGAATAGCTGAGCCTGCTATGGTTGCATTTTTGCATGTGTTGCATGTGTTGCATTAGGCATTTCTGTATAGTTAGGATCATGCATGGATTTCTAATTAGCTTCTGTTTTGGCTTGGAGTATTCGGCGAGTTTTATGCTTTAGCATCCTTGCATGCGTGTGAGTGACTGCCATGAATAGCATGCTTACCATGAGGCTAACTGCTTATGTGATATAACTGCTTGAATGCCTATGGGTGAAGGTTGGGTTGTTTAGATTGGAACGAATCATCAACTGTTTGTTTTAAGCCCACTAGATAGTGGCAAAAACATGTTTTCTAAGCCCACCCGAGGGTGGCAAATCCACGTCTTAGCCTACCTGTGGGTAGCACCATCAAACCATTTTCAGACAAATAAACATGAATTGTTTTGTTCCAATTCAGGCGACCCGGTCTATACTTGTATGCTGTGCGCATCACATAGTAAATCTAGGCTAATAACTAGAATAAGAATGCACAATGTCTTCAAAACTAGATATCATGGTTAGTAGAAGCCGATCTTTGATCGGGCGAGCGGGGGTGCTCAAAAAGTGACCTTCCCCAATCGTACCCAAGTTCCCGAGCCGAGGCAACTTTGGTGATGACGGACACATGGCCTTAGGCAAACGAGTCAGGGTTTCCTAAATTTCCCAAAAGTAAAATATTTAGGTGGCGACTCTGTATCTGGCAAAGCAGACCATGTTTGGCACTTCTTTTCTAAAAATCTATTTTCTCAAAACGATTTGCCGGATTTGGACTCTTTGGTTCAAGATTAAGAACCGTGACACAAAATCGAATCCGAGCTGTAGCGAGGTCCCCCGCGGGCCTATCTACAAGGTGTTTCATTTCCCTCTCTCGTGTGTGATACGCTGAGTGGTGCTTTGTCTTCCTCTCTCTCGCGTGTGATACGCTGAGAGGTGTTGTCATTCCCTCTCTCGCGTGTGATACGCTGAGAGATGTTTCGTTTGAGACTCCGGGTATCCCTGGTAGTTGTTTTTGGCCTTTCTCACATGACGCATGGTGGGAATTGTATAATCTTCTTACATCCTTTCTGTTGGAATGTGTGAGACTGTTGTTTCTTATTTGCTTGCTTAAAATGTTGCATCTATCGTGCCTAGTATTTGCATTCAAATGTTTCATTACAGCTTTCTTTGCATGATCATAAGTTATGCTCTTGCATCGTGCATGTTCATTTGCATTTTGCCCCGGCCTGCGGGCATATCTATTTGTTATCTTGCCTATTTGTCTAAGTCTTCGACCTTGTCAAAAATGGGTCGTCTCTGGGCTTTGACATTCACTCCCGTCATTTCATGACTTCTGAGTTCTGTCAAAGAGAGGTAACTATAGACACCCCATTTTTTATCGTACTAAAGACTTGGACGTCATCGTTTGAGTGCTTGATGGTTGCGCTTGTTCGCGCTCGTTTGGAGTCCCCGAGGTTTTCGACTGTGCGCCTTGCCCCTGAGTCTCTGAGCTCTTTTGGTTTTGTGCTTGTTTTAAGCCAAACCTTGGTGCCCCCTTTTGCCTAGAGCAAGAAATAGAGGTGTAGACCACCTTTCTCCCATGCTAGCCAGTTTTCTCCCCTATAGACCACTTGTGGTGGTCGGTCAGCTAGGGTGGGTGGTCGGTCGACCACCTCAAGTGGTCGGCAGCCTGCCACCACATTCTTCTCTTTGTGTAGACCACCTTTCCCCCCTTATCGACCAGTTTTTGTCCCTGTCGACCACTTTTGGTGGTCGGTCGGCTAGGTTGGGTGGTCGGTCGACCACCTTAACTGGTTGGCGGCCTTTCTGCACTTTTTGCAGATATTTTTGGTGCCAGCTGTTAGGCACATAATGCATCCTCCCTACACGTGTAGGAAGGGATTTGAGCAAGCTTTTGCTTGCATCTGTATATAAGGGGAAGTGCTTCCCCCTTAGAGAGGGTTCAGATTTTTTGGAGCAAAATATCTACTCTCTCTAGAATTCTCTCTCTCTCTCTCTCTCTCTATATATATATATTTGTGCTTGAAAGTGGGAGTTCTTGGTGGATTTGCAAAGGAACTCTTGATCAAACACCACCATCATTGAGCTAAGATACTTGAGAGCCTTATTTGAGTGACTTTGACCTGATTTTTCCTCAGAAGTGGCTGGTTTTGAAGATTCGGCTTCAAGGGTGAGTAATAGCCTCTTTAAAGCATTATTTTCATTGCTTATTTAGCCACCTTTGCATGGGCTGGTTTTGAAGATTCGGCTTCAAGGGTGAGTAATAGCCTCTTTAAAGCATTATTTTCATTGCTTATTTAGCCACCTTTGCATGCTATTTTAGGCTTAGCTTCCAACTGAAAAAAGTTCTATTTTGAAGTGTTTAAAATGATTATTTAAGGCTTTGTTTGAGTTAGGGGTGGTTTACCCCCTTTTGTGGCTTGTTTTGCCTTGTTTTGTGCCATCTTTTAAGGCCTTTGAGAACATCTATTTTTGGCCTTCTCACCACTGAAACTCAGAGGAATTTCAGTGGTGGAAAAGTGGTTTTGAGGTCCCAAATAGGTGGGGGTGATCCCCCCTCCTCTTCTCTTGTTTGTATGTGTTGATGGCCCTCCAAAAGAGCATGTGTTTCTACTTCTTAGAGGCTTTGTTTAGGCTCATTTTTGTGACTTTTTAGACCTTCCATAACTCTATTTTTGGCTGTCTTGGGCACCTCTTGCATGCTTCTTATACTTGTAGTGTAATCCTACTTGTAGCCTTGCAAAGTAGCATGTCTTTCTAGCATGTATTGGCTCCATTTCAGCATGTTTTTAGCCATTATTTGACATGTCATAACTCTATTTTAGGTTGGTTTGGTTGCCTCTTGCATGCTCCTCGCACTTATAGTGCAATTTTGTTCACTAGCCTAGTGTATTTGGTGTTTTAGCCTATTGATCTAGCATGTGTATGCTCTACTCCAGTAAATTTTTGGCTATGTTTTAGCATGCTTTAGGTCTAATTTGAGTGGTTTTGGTTATGCATGCTTAGCTTTGTATAGCTATAGTGTATTTGGCTTCACTAGCCTTGCACTTTGAGGGCCTTAGCATGCTATATTTGTGATGTGTGCATGATATGGCATCATTTGGTAGGTAATTTCAGAACTTATATTTCTGCCATACTCTTATGTTTATCACTTTTTCATTGTGTTTAAGAGTTGTGCCCTTATGCCTTGTTTGTGAGCTAATACGGGAGACTATCTTTCTTGCCATCTATGTTGCAAGTCTAACATGTTTTTGCTACCATTTTGACCTACCTTAGGTCTATTTTGAGTGCTTAAGGCCATTTGAGCATTGCTTAGTACGGTTGTAGTGTAAAGCCCTTGACTAGCTTTGTATTTCAAGTCTCTTGGCATGCTTTATTTGAGCTATTTGCATGATATGACATCACTTGGCATGTAATTTCAGCGCATATGTCATTGCCACACTCTCACATTTTCCACTCCTCCAATGTGTTCGGGAGTTGTGTCTTCATGCCTTATTGGCAAGCCATCAAATGTGCATATTTTTATTGTGTCATATGCCTTAATCTTAGTATATTTCAGCCACTGTTTTGGTGTATTTAACCTCTGTCCAAGGTTGGTTTGGTCATTTAGGCTTAGTATTGTATGCCTATAGTGCTATGCTCTTTTCTAGCTTTAATGTCTTAGCTTCTAAACATGCCATGCATGCATTGCTTACATGATAGAGCCTTGTGCATGCCACTCTAGTATTAATAGATAAGCATGTTGTTTGCATGTGTGTTGCATTGCGTTGCGTTCGGTTCGGACGTTAATCCAAACATGAGAAATGAGGGGCATTTCATACTTGAAGTGATGAAACGCGCCTCATTTCTTGGTCACCGTCCCCCTTGATTGTGCATGATAGGGTGGAGGCCTTTCGAGTCTTATATGTGCATTCATTGAGTTTTGCGGAAGCTTGATCCTTTGGCCACCATTCATTGAAAATGCTTGGTTGTTGGCTCGGGAGTCAAGTGCCATACTCCTTTGAGCTTGAGATATGATAAGGAGTGCGGAAGTGCATACATTTTCTTGTAAATATGCTATCTTGCCTCTGTCTATGCTCTGTTGCAGCAACAAGAGGAATTTCAGCCCTCAAGGTGTTCTTGAGATCAGAAAGAAACAATTTGGAAATCGGTGCAATTTTCAAAGATTCAAAAGAGTGCAAACAGAGGCGTCTTGAGGCAAGGTGGTGGATTTTCGGGAGAACGCAATCGAGCATGCATATCTCCCTCGTCCGCGAGGCCATTTATCGCTTTTGTTAGCTAGTTGTAGTTAATTACCTGTGCTGTAATTAATTTAGCTTAATGCTTTGTAATATTCTAATTAGCTTAGATTAGCTAGTTATTCAATTTGGTTTGTAATAATTAATTAGCTAGAATAGTTAGTTAATTAGTTGGTTTGTAATAGTTAGCTTAATTAGCGTAGCTAGTTAGCTCTCTTTCATTCGAATCCTCCGTCGAGAGGGCAAATGTTGTAATAAGTGTGCGTGTGCGTGTGATGCATGTCTTCCAACCCCATTTCTTTCTCCTTTTTACTTATTAGCTTTTGATGGTTAGATTAGGGCATATTTCAATTAGCATACCTTATGCTTGCATGCATGCATCATTCATTTGTCTTGCATGCACCGGGCTCGGCACATCATTCAAACTGCATTGAATTTCAATACTTACTTGAATACGTGTTTCAAAGCATGTTATCGAGTGTTGCATTCATACGCCATCTTAGATAGCCGAGCTTACTTAGTCGCATTATTGCATGTGTTCCATTAGGCATTGTTGATATAGCTAGGATCATGCATTGATTACTAACTACCTTCTGTTTTGGCTCCGAGTACACTGTAAGTGTTTATGCTTTAGCATACTGCATGAGTGTGAGTGATTGTCATGTTTAGCGTGATTGCCATGTTTAGCATGCTTGCCATGAGGCTATCTGCTTAAGTGTTTAACTGTCTGAATGCCTGTGGATGAAGGTTTCATTGCTTGAATTGGGACAATTCATCAAATGTGAGTTTTAAGCCCACTTGATTGTGGCAAATCATGTTTTAAGCCCACTTGAGGGTGGCAAATCTGCATTTTAGCCTACTTAAAGGTAGCAACTTCAAACCATTTTCAAAAAATAAACATGAGATGTTTTGTTCCAAATCGAGCGATTTAGTCTATACTTGTATGTTGTGCATATCACTGCAGATGCGCTCTTGGGCCTCATGCTACAGTTCGGACTCAAATGTCACAGTTCTTAATCTGATCTTGCAAAGTGTAATGCAAGACTGATAAATCACTAAAGAGTCCAAATCCGGAAAATCGTTTTGAAAAATTGATTTTTAAGAAAGAAGTGTCAAACATGAACTGCTTTGCCAAATATAGAGTCGCCACCTAAATATTTATTTTGGGGGAATTTAGGAAACCCTGACTCGTGCCTAAGGCCACGTGTCCGTCATCACCAAAGTTGTGTCGGCTCGGGAAGTTGGGTACGATTAGGGAAGGTCATCTATGAGCACCCCTGCTTGCTCGATCAAAGATCGGCCTGTACTAAGCATGATATCTTGTTTTTGAAAACAAATGCGTTCTTATTCCGATTAATTAGCTAATTTTACTACGTGATGCGCACAGCAAACAAGTATAGACTAGATCGCCTAATTTGGAACAAAGCATCGCATATTTGTTTGTTTGAAAACGGTTTGAACTTTGCTACTCGCAAGTAGGTTAAAACATGGATTTTAATGAATCGTTCCAATTCAAGTAATCCAACCTTCACCCACAGGCATTCAGGCAGTTATATCATATAAGCGATTAGCCTCATGGCAAGCATGCTGTCATGGAAAAACTCACACTCATGCAAGATGTTAAAGCATAAACACTTACAGTGTACTTCGAGCCAAAACAAAAAACTAGTTAGAAATCATGCATGATCCTAGTTCATGTTAAAATGGCTAATGCAACACATGCAAAATGCAAATAGAATAGGCTCGGCTATTCTAAGATGGCATATGAGGTATGACAACTCGATACATGTATTCAAGTAGGGATTGAAATACAATGCAGTTAGTATGATGCTCCGAGCCCGGTGCATGCAATACAGATAAATGGATGCAAACATGCGAGCATAAGGATGTTAAATGAAACGTTCCCTAGAACTAACCATCGTAAGCGGTTAAGTAAAAGGGAGAAAGACGTGGGGTTGGAAGACATGCATCACACACACGCACACTTATTACACAATTGCGCCCCCTCGACGGAGGGACCGAAAGAATAATACATATTAACTAATTAACTAACTAACAAGCTAATTAATCAATTACACAACCAAATCGAAATAAATAACTATTCTAAGTTATTAAAATATTGAAATGGCCTCGAGACGAGGAATGAATGCATGCTCGGATGGCTGCGCTTGGAAATCCATCGCCATGCTTTATGTTGCCTCTGTTTGCACTGCTCTGTACCTCTGAAAATTGTGCCAACTTCTGTGACACTTCTAAACCACCTTGTGGGCATGCTGTGAGGCCATCGGCCAAAAGATGAGGCCATCGGCCAAAGTAAACTGGTCATCGACCAAAAATAGGGCTCTCGGCCAAATGTTTGTTGCCGATCGGCACTGAACATGGTCGATCGACCATCTCTTCCTGTAAAAAGCTCATGTTGCTGCAGCATAGGACAAACAGAGCATGGCAATACATTTACAAGACAATGTCTGCACAACTACACCCCTTATCATATTTAGGACTCAAAGGTGTGTAGTTCTCGACCCTCAGACCACCAATCACTCATTTCTATGCATGATGGCCAAAGAAGCCAAGTGTGCAATTCAATATCAAATGAAATGCATAAAACACATAAGGGGCCCCAACCTCTGTCATGCTTAATCAAGAGGCAAGGGATTGCACACACAATGCAATGTAACCTAAGGATGCAAGCAAGCTAATGCAACATGAGCATGCAAGCAAGCGATATGCAACCTAAGCATGCAAACATGCATGCATACAATGTAATAGGCATGCAACAACAATACCGATAACAAACATGCAACAACATGTGATCTAACAAGTATGCTAGATGGATGAGCATGCAACAACATGTCAATTAGCAAGCATGCAACAAGCATGTAAGCATTATGTAATAGGACTAGCATGCCACAACATATAATGTACCAAGTACACAACAAGCATGCGACAACATGTGAGGTAAGCAACATGCGAAAGGATGGACTTAAACTAAAGTGGACAGCTCTTACACATGCCCAAATCAGTGGCCAAAATGCTAAGAAATAATGGACAAAAGCACATACAAACATGCATGTGTAGCAGCGCCCGCAAGGGACCTCGCCGTGCTACAGTTCGGACTCCCCTTTTTTGTTTGTTGCGGTTCTTAATCTGAACCAAAGAGTCCAACTCTGGCAAATCGTTTGAGGAAACAGATTTTTTTGAAAAGAAGTGCCAAACATGGACTGCTTTGCCAGATACAGAGTCGCCACCTAAATATTTTTAAAATGGGAAATTTAGAAACCCGACTCGGTCGAAGGCCACGTGTCCGCTATCACCAAAGTTGTCTTGGCTCGGAGCTTGGGTACGATCGGGAAGGTCACTATGAGCACCTCCTTTCGCCGTCCAAGACCGCCTCTACTAACCGTGATATCCGATTTGGAAAACGTTATGTGTTCTTGTTCCAATTATTAGCCTAGAATTACTATGTTATGCGCACAGCACACAAGTATAGACTAGATTGCCTAATTTGGAAACAAGCATTGCATATCCGTTCATTTTGAAAGCTGCTTTGAATTTGTTTGCCATAGTAGGCAAAAACACGAATTTCAACGAGTTTTTCCAACTCAAGCAATCCAACCTCCACCCACAGGCATTCAAACAGTTTATCTCATATAAGCATTTAGCCACATGGTAAGCCTACTGTCATGTTAACATTCACACGCATGCGAGATGCTAAAGCGTAAATACTTACATCGTACTCCGTGCCAAAACAATAAACCAGTTAGCAAACATGCGTGTCCTAGTTCATGTTAAGTGACTAATACATCGCATACAGAATGTTATTAGGATAGGCTCGGCTAACCCTAAAATGGCATGTGAAATGCAATCATTCGGTGCATGTATTCGAGTTAGATTTGAAAACACAATGCGGTTTGTATGATGTACCGAGCCCGGTGCATGTAAGACAAATGTATGTATGCACGCATGCATAGCATAAGGTATGCTAAAATAAACGTGCCCTAATCTACCATCGTAAGCGAGTAAATAAAAGGGAAGAAAGAAGTGGAGGTTGGAAGACATACACACCACTCACACACGCTTATTACAGATTTGCCCTCGCCCGGAGGGACCAAATAAATAATACAAATTAACTAACTACGCAAGCTAATTAAATATTACAAATTAATTAAATTAACTAAACAAATTAATTAATCTAATTAAAACAGTAAAGCCCTCGGGAAGCGGGTCAGATGCAGCGCATGCTCGGGACTTGCTCGGAATCGCACTGCCATGCATAGTCTGCCTCTGTTTTCCCTGCTTTGCTCCTCTGAAACCGCCAAAGTCTCGTGAATGCCTCTCAGATATCTTTGGGGATCCCACCGGCTGAAAAGGAACACCACCGGCTGAAGAATGTGGTCATCGGCTGCAAATGAGACTATCGACCACAAATACATTGCCGGTCAGCTGAAAATGTCTGCAGGACCTGCAACTCACAGCAGCAGAGGGCAGAATCTTGCATGGCAATGCTATTCAAGCTATGTATACACCAATCACACTCCCTATCATGTTAATGACTCAAGGGAGGATGTGCCTCGATTCTCGGGCCACCAATCACGCATTTCCATGCATGACGGCCTAAAGAATCGAGTGTGCACTTTCAATTTCAAATGCATGCAAACCATATAATCACACAAGGAAGCCTAACCTCTATCACACTCACTTCAAGAGGCCAAGCATGCACAATGCAATGCAATCCTAGACATGTTGGCTAGCATGCAATATGGACAATGCAAGGCACTTATACAAACATACAAGCAAGCATGCAAGGCAAGCATGCAAACCAAATAAAAGAGGGACTTAAACATGAATTAGGCAACTCTAAATAGGCCTAAAACAATAGCCAAAGTGCCCAAAAATGAAGGCTAAGCACACACACACGCATGCACATGTTAAGGCACAAACCTAAGCATTAAACAAGCAACTCTCAAACACACTTGAAAGAGGCTAAACATGGACAATTGGCATGGAATGAAAAGCTTTAAAATCATGTCAAAATGTGGTGCCAAACCAACCCAAATAAGACAAGCATAAGCATGCAAGCATGGTCCAATTACTTGAGGCAAGTCATGAAGCTTTGAAGCACATTTAGCATAACAAACATGGCATGCATTAAACAACTAAAAATAGATTTTTAGCATGTTAAAACAAGGCCAAAGGACTACTTAGATGGCATCTAAGTGGCTCAAATTCAAAGGCATGCATAATGGTTAAAACATAGGGCATACAACACATGCTCTCAAAGCAACAAAGAGGCAACTAAGGCAAGCATATGAGCATGCCAAAGGGACTGAAATTACATGTTGGATGGTTCCAAACCACCAAAATGATGCAATCAACACATGCTACACATTCACATACTTGAGGCATACAAGCCCGACAAGCCACAAATGCAAAGGAACTATACTAAGCATGCCAAAATCGATCCAAACAACTATGGATAGACCTAAAGCATGGCAAAATAAGCACAAAACATTCACAAGGCTAAGCCTAAAACATGCTCGAACAAAGGCTAACAACCTAAGGCATATTAAGGCAATTACAAGGCATTACATGGTAGGTATGCTAAGCATGCATGGTGTACCAAAACCAACTTAAAACCATGTTATATTATGGCAATATAAGCATGAAAAATAGTCATGGCATGCTCAACACACACTCAAACACAAGCTCCCTTAAGAGACCAAAAATGGTCCCTTTCAAGGACAACAAGGAGAGGGGGTGGCCCTCCCCTTTTGGAGACTTCAAGGCACCATCTCCACCACTGAAATCCCTCAAGATTTCAGTGGTGAAGAGACCCAAACACCAAAGTCTCGAAACTTGCACAAAATGGCACAAAACAAGGGCCTTACAAGGCCTAAGAGGGGTCAAACTTCCCTAAAGCACAAAACACTCTTAATAAACTATCAAGAGGGCCTAAAAAAAGAACTTTTTTATGTTATACACTAAACATAAAAACAGCTTTAAGATAGGTAGAAAATCAATCCAAAAATGGGGAATAAAAGGGAAGTTTCTTACCCTTGAAGACCACCTTCACAAATGGTGCTCCAACAGCCCTTCTTGGCTTGAATCCACCTCCAAAACACTCAAACAAGCCTCCAAGGGTCTCAAGTCCAAGAGATGGTGTGTTAGTGTGTGTATGTGAGCAAAAGTGACACAAAACACACACTTATAGAGATAGGAAATATTTCTAACCCTAACCCTAGAACTCAAGCTTCACCAAAGCTGTCTAAAATGTCTCAAAAGTGTCTAACCCTAATGCCAAGAGAAGACTCTCTCCTATATAGGCAATTCCCTCTTGTAAAGCTTACAAAACAAGCCATCCAAGAGGGAAATCCCTCCATACACGTGTATGGAGGGGAATGGGGTGTGTGCCAGCTATCACAGTTGGCAAGAAATATCTACAAAAAGTAGATGAACAGTGGCTGGCCACGCAAAATTGTCATTTTGACAAAATTGATGGCCGACCGGCAACAAATATTGCCGGTGGCAAGAAAAACCAGCCGGTGGCCTCTAGCTAGTGCCGGTGGTGTGTGGGGATGCCTCAAAAGGCATTCCCTGCCCTTCCAATGCAAAACACAAGTGTTTGGTGCAAAACCAGACACAAAAGCATGAGTTCGAGATCCCGAGACAAGGCGCCAGAGTCGAGAACTCCGGGAACTCCAAACGAACACAAACATGGATCATCATCGAATGTTCAAACGGTGACGTCCAAGTCTTGAGGATGGTCAAAAATGGGGTGTCTACAGCATGCCAATCAGCCTATCACCTAGGCATAAAAGGGAAACTTTCAAGAACACTTAAAATGAGACAAAGCGTGCAAGTATGACAATACTACAAGCTCTAAAATGATGTTAGGAATGATGCCAAATCACACAAACAAGCCAAGCAAGGCATACAAGCAAGCCTAAAACTTAAGGCTAGGCAAGGAGCCCAAACCATGGCTATGCAAAACATGGAGCAAATGGCAAGTATAATCCAAAACAGTCCTAGATCATGCCAAATGAGCCTAAAACATGCAAGGACGAAAGCCAAAATAAGCTAGAATAAAGGGCCGAAAGCATGAGGCATGCAAGGCTATAAAAGGGGTGTTACACTACACCTATCAAGACCAAACATGGCATGACTTAAACTAATAAAATCAAAGTTATGGCATGTCAAAGTAATCCCAAAAACCCACTTTGATGGCATCCCAAAGACATAAACATGATGGCATACACAATGGCCTATTCATGAGGCATAAAACATTAACCCTTTAAAACATTAAA
Organism: Camellia lanceoleosa; assembly: GCA_025200525.1. Taxonomy (NCBI): domain Eukaryota; kingdom Viridiplantae; phylum Streptophyta; class Magnoliopsida; order Ericales; family Theaceae; genus Camellia; species Camellia lanceoleosa. The sequence goes on along the minus strand of CM045771.1, from coordinate 134,622,657 downwards.
GGAGGGACAAGTGCAAGTATATGAGCATACTATGTGGACTGAAATAACATAACAAGTGATGCCAAATCATTGAAACGGTCCAAGTAAAGCATGCTAGTGACTTGGACACTTAAGGCTAACAAGCTAGAATGCCTTATGGCTATACAAAGCATGGCATATATGGTCAAAACAACTCAAATCAAAGCTTAAACATGTTACAACAAGGCTAAAAGCTTCATGGAGTTAAGCCAAAATCATGCTAGAAACATGGCTTAAAGCATGATGCGTGTTAAGGCAAATGAAAGGATTGCAAGGCAAGTACATGGTGCATGCAAGAAGCCATTAAACCAACTTTAGACAAAGGTAAAACATGGCAAAATAACACCAAATACTTGCTGAAATGGAGCTAAAGCAAGCTAAGAAAACATGCTACCAATGTAAGCCATTTATACTAGCATTCAAGACAACAAGGAGAGGGGGTGACCCTCTCCTATTTAGGACTCCAAAACCACCTTCCCACCACTAAAAATCCTCTAGATTTCAGTGGTAGAAAGGTCATGCAAAGCTAAGAACAAGGGCCAAAAGGGATGGCCTAAAAGAAGGCCTAACAAGGCCTAAGAGGGGGGAAACAACCCCAAACCAAAAAGTGATCTTAAAAAAAGATCTAAAGCATCAAAAATCAGAACTTATTGTAGTTTAGAGTTAAGCTTTAAACAATAAGCAAGAAGGTCTAAAAGCTTAAGCAAGAAAGGGGTATTAAAAGCAAGAATGCTCACCCTTGAAGAACATTTTCAAGAACAAGGCTCCAGCAACTTTTCCAAGCTTAAACCACTCCAAGAACTCTGAAACTAACCTCAAAGGACCTCAGCTCCAAGACGATGGTGTTCTAGTGTGTGTTTGTGTACAATAGTAAGACAATGCTACACTTTTGAGTACAAAACAAGGCTAAACAAAGAAAAATAGATACAAAAGTATATCTATCCCTCAAGACTCAATTTTCTGAACCCTTGAGGAGGGAGGAAATGGTTCTCTCTTATAGAGAACCAAAGGCAAAGCTTCTTCAGGAAGCTAAGCAAAGGGGCAATATGGAGGGGGTGAATTGTGCATGCCAGCTATAATAGCTGGCATAAAATATCTGTATAAAGTAGATGAACAGGGTTCGGCTAGAAAACATGGCCGATTGACCAACATAAGTGCCGGCCGACCAAATAATGTGCCGATCGGCCAAAACTTTTGGCCGATGGAAAGAAAACAAGGCCGATGGCTTCAAGCCTTGGCCAATGGGTTCAGGGGATGGCAAACAAGCCACCGTCTTCCCTAAGAAGCAAAAACACAAGTGCTTGGTCCACAACCAAGCACAAAACAGAGAAGTTGAAAGATCCTAAGGTAAGGCGCGTTGCCATGACCTCCGAGAACTTAAAACGAACACAAGCATGGATGATCATCGAGTGTTCAAACGATGACGTCCAAGTCTTGAGGACGGTCAAAAATGGGGTGTCTACAATCACATAGTAAGCTAGCTAATAAATCGGAATAAGAACACATGTGTTTTCAAAAACAACATATCATGTTAGTAGAGGCCGATCTTCAATTGGGCGAGTGGGGGTGCTCATTTCAGGACCTTCCCCTCTCGTACCCAAGTTCTCTAGCCGAGGCAACTTTGGTGATGATGGACATGTGGCCTTAGGCACGAGTCAGGGTTTTCTAGATTTCCCAAACAAAATATTTAGGGGGCGACTCTGAAATCTGGCAAAGCAGTCCATGTTTGGCACTTTTTGATTAAAATCGATTTTCTAAAACGATTTGCCGGATTTGGACTCTTTGGTGATTTATCAGTCTTACATTGCACTTTGTGAGATTAGATTCAGAACCGTGACAGGAGTTCGAACTATAGTAGCTAAGAACCCAATTCGCGCCCTCGCGCGCGGAGGAAGTTCGGGCGGTCTACACCTCCCCCTTGTTTGAGGTTCAGAAATTTTGGAAGCAAATTTTGACTCTCTCTCTAGAATTCTCTATATATATATATTATACTCTATAGTGCTTGAAAGTGAGTGTTCTTGACATATTTGCACACAACCCTTTTAGCCAAACATCTTGACCTTGGAGCTGAGATTCCTTAAGACTTGTTTGGGCCTCCTAAAGCTGGTTTTTGGCTCAGAAGTTGTCCTCTTGCTGCTGTGCTTCAAGGGTGAGCATATTCCTTTTTTAAGCTTATTTTTGTATACCATCTTAGCCACTTTTGCATGCTATTTTAGGCTTGGTTGTTAACTACAAAAGGCTCTATTTTTAAGTTTTAAAAATGTTGGTTTGAGTCCTTGTTGGAGTTAAGGGTGGTCTAGCCTCTTTGGTTGCTTATTTGCTAAGTTTTTGTACCACCTTTTAAGGCTATTCAAACTATCTCTTTTTGGCCTTTTAACCACTGAATTCCAAAGGAATTTCAGTGGTGGAAAGGTGGTTTTGAGGTCCCAAATAGGAGGGGGTGGTCCCCTCTCCTCTTGTCTTGTTTGCATGTATTGATGGCCCACCAAATGAGCATGTGTTTCTACTTCTTTGTGGCTTTGTTCAAGCATATTTTTATGACTTTTTAGACCTTCAATAACTCTGTTTTTGGTTTATTTGATCACTAGTTGCTTGCTCTTTGCACTTATAGTGTACCCTTGCTCACTAGCTTTGCATGCTTGCTACTTTAGCCTATCATTCTAGCTTATTTTGGCTATACTCCAGCATGCTTTTACTCATGTCTTAGCATGCTTTAACTCTATTTTGGGTGGTTTAGGTCATATGAGGCTTGTTTTGTATGGCTATAGCATGATAGGCTTTAATAGCTTTGTGTTTTGAGTCCTCTAGCATGCTTTGTTTGGGTTGTTTGCATGATTTGACATCATTTAGTATGTGATTTCAGAGCATATATCACTATCATACTCTCATATGTATCACTCTTTCAATGCTTTTGAGAAGTTGAGCCTCATGCCTTGTTTGTGAGCCAATACATGAGCATATCTTTCTTACCATCTATGCTACAAGTCTAGCATGTTTTTGCTATTGTTTCGACCTGCCTTAGGTCTATTTTGAATGGTCAAGGTCATGTGAGCATTGCTTAGTATGGTTGTAGTGTAAAGGGCCTTGACTAGCTTTGAGTTTCGAGGCCTTTAACATGTTATGCATGTGATGTTTGCATGGTATGACACCATTTAGCATGTAATTTTAGTGCATATAGTGTAGTTACACTCTCATATACTTCACTTCTTCATAGTTTTTGAGGGTTGTGTATTATGCCTTACTTATAGGCCAACATGTGTGCATGTTCTTCTAGCGTTTTGAGCTCTCATTTCAGCATGTTTAGACCATTATTTTGGCATGATTGAGCTCTGTCCAAAGCTGGTTTGGACATTTGTGCTATGTATTGCATGCCTCTTGTGTATTGCTCTTTACTAGCTTTGATGTTCTTGGTCCTCAGCATGCTATGCTTGCATTGTTTGCATGCTTTAAGGTCTTTAGCATGCCATTTCAGCACTAAATTTCTACCACCACCCTCATTTCTTCATTTTTCCATTTCATTTGAGAGTTGGTTGACCCTTGAGTCTGTGTTTGAACTTGGGATTAAGGCTCGTGCTTAAATGGCTTTAACCCTCTTTTGAGGGTTCCTCCTAGTCAAAGGCATGGTCTCTCCTATGCCTTAAACCATTCTTTTGGTTGACCTCCTCTCCTTAGAGGACTTGCACATTGGACTTAATCAATTAAAGAATGGATTGGTAAAGTAAAATGTGTAAACAAGAATTGAATCAACTAAAACATTCCAAGATAACATATGTGTGTTGCATTGCATGTGTTTGGAGTGGACGTTAATCCAAACACAAGAAATATGGGACGTTTCATACTTGAAGTAATGAAATGTGTCACGTATCTTGGTCGCTAACACCCTTGATCAAGCATGATAGGGTGGAGGCTCTTTGTGTGTTGTTTGTGTATTCATAAACATGGTATAAGCTTGGTCCTTGGCCACCATGCATTGAAAATGCTTGGTTGGTGGCTTGAGAGCCGAGTGCCACGCTCCTTTGAGCTTGAGACATGATTGGGAGAGTGGCAATGCCTACATTGTCTTGCAAATACATTGATGTGCCTCTATTGTTCTCTGTTGCAGCAAAACCAAAGGCCTGGAGAAGCAACTAGCCAACTAGCCAGTTTTACTAGCCGACCGGCCAGTTTTAGTGGCTGGCAGCCACTTTTTCTGGCTGGCAACCCACCAGCAGAGTCCTATTTTAAAGTAAAGGCAGTCTGGAGGTTGGCACAATTTTCAGAGATCAAGGCAAGTGCAAACAGAGGCAATTGACAGCATGGTAATGGATTTCCGAGCGAACGCCAATCGAGCATGCATCTTCAACCTCTTGGAACAGAGCTGAGGTAGTATGATTTGTAATTAGCTTTACTTGTTAGTTAGCTTAAATTGGTAATTTAATTAATTAATTTGTTAATTATTTAGTTGTTATATTAATTAGTTGTTTGCTAATTATTCCATTTGGTTGTGTAATAATTAGTCTAATTAGTTTAATTAGATTGGTTAGTTAGCTTAGCTTAGATTAGCTTAGCTAATTCATTCGGACCCTCCATCGAGACGACAAATATTGTAATAAGTGTGCGTTTGTGTGTGCATGTCTTCCAACCCCACTTCTTTCTCCCTTTTATTTAACCGCTTAAGATGGTTAGTTTAAGGGCACGTTTTGATTAGCATATCTTATGCTTGCATGTTTGCATTCATTCATTTGTCTTGCATGCACCGGGCTCAGCGCATCATTCAAATTGCATTGTACTTCAATACACCTATTTGAATACGTGTTTCAAAGCATGTTTTTAATTGTTGCATTCATATGCCATCTTAGATAGCCGAGCCTATTTAGTTGTATTTTGCATGTGTTGCATTAGGCATCTTGTATAGCTAGGATCATGCATTGACTTCTAACTAGCTTTTGTTTTAGCTCAGAGTACACTGGAAGTGTTTATGTTTTAGCATCCTTGCATGAGTGTAAGTGTTGCCATGATAACATGCTTGCCATGAGGCTATTTGCTTACTTGCTTAACTGCATGAATGCCTGTGGATTAAGGCTTGATTACTTGAATTGGAACAATTCATCAAATGTGAGTTTTAAGCCCACTTTACAAAGTGGCAAATTATCATGTCTTAAGCCCACTTGAGGGTGGCAAATCCGCGCTTTAGCCTACTTGAGGGTAGAAATTCCAAACCATTTTCGAAAAACAAACATGAGATATTTTGTTCCAAATTGAGTGATTAAGTCTATACTTATATGTTGTGCACGCCACATAGTAAATTAGCTAATAACCGGAATAAGTACACATGTGTTTTTAAAACAACATATCATGCTTAGTAGAGACCGATCCTTTGATCGGGTGAGCAGGGGTGCTCATTTCAGGACCTTCCCCTCTTGTACCTAAGTTCCCGAGCCGAGGTAACTTTGGTGATGACGGACATGTGGCCTTTCGCACAAGTCAAGGTTTTCTAAATTTTCCAAAAATAAAATTTTAGGTGGCGACTCTGTAATCTGGCAAAGCAGTCCATGTTTGGTGCTTTTTGATTAAAATCGATTTTCCAAAACGATTTGCTGAATTTGGACTCTTTGGTGATTTATCAGTCTTACATTGCACTTTGTGAGATTAGATTCAAAATCGTGGCAGGAGTCTGAACTGTAATAGCTAAGAACCCAATTTGCGCCCTCTCTGAAAGGGGGGCACGCGGAGGAACTTTGGGCGGTCTACACTTCCCATCAAATACGGTCCCATTATCAACAGCTATAGTTTGCGGGATGCCAAATCTGTGGATCAGATCTTTAATGAATCCAATAACTTTGATCTGGTCTACAGCCTTATATGGCTTAGCTTCGACCCACTTAGTGAAGTAATCTATGGCCACTAAGATGAAACAATGATGCTTCGAAGAGGGTGGGTGTATTTTTCTTATCATAGCCATAGCCCATCCCCTAAATAGCCAAGGCTTCACAACCGTATGCAGATCAATTATGAGTACATAGCTTATTGTGCCATGCTTTTGACATGCTTGGCAACCTCTAGCATATTCTATGCAGTCCTTAAGGATGGTTAGCCAATAGTAGAAATGTCTTCGAAGTAGCCATCTCATCTTCACACCAGGCTGATGAGTACCACAAATGCCTTCATGAACTTCAGCCATGGCTGTCAAGGCTTCCTTTGAACCTAAACATTCAAATAATAACCCATCTGCCCCCCTTTTGTAGAGAGCATTACCATACATTATTTATTGCATGGATTGCAATTTGATTTTTCTGTTGGCTTTCAAAGATGGGCCAGCTAGATACTGCATTATTGGATGCCTCCAATCCTGTTCTTGTAAGTCATTATGATTGACTTCTAAGACCACATTCCTTTTATTTAAGGGTGGTATTACCTTTTGATATGTTGTTTGGCTTATGTCCATTTGAGTGTTATCCCTTCTCTTGAAATTCGAAGTTTTTTGAGTCACATCATTAGCTTTATTATTCAAGAATCTTAGAACATAAGTTACATTTGCTATTTGAAATTGAGAAAGCATATGTAATCCAACAACATAGTATGGCAACATGCTTACACTTTGACATTTGAAAATCCCTTTTACCTGGTTAACCACCAATTGAGAATCTCCAAATATATCAACTGCATGAGCTTCTAATCTAATAAGTGTTTCCAGTCCCATTATTAAAGTTTTATATTCAGCTTGATTATTGGAACAAGTAATTTCATCCACTCTAAAACCATGTGTGGTTTCTACCCCTTGTGGTGACTTAATTACCACACCAATTCTAGTTAGACCATTGGCTTTTGATTCGTTGAACCACATTTGCCATGGTTCAACACTAACCATACCAAGTTCTATTATCTCTTGGCTTTCTATTTGACACGGATGATCTGCCAAGAAATTAGCTAAAACTTGCCATTTTATGGCCTTTTGGGAAGCATATTCTAGATGAAATTTTGATAAAGCTAGTATCCATTTGCCAATTCTTCCTCTTAACATAGGTCTAGATGACATGTATTTGACCAAATTTGTAGTTGCAATTACCAAGACAGTTGTAGGCAAAAGATAATATCTTAATTTCATTGCAGCAAAATACAATGCAAGGCACAGCTTTTCTACAGCTGAATATTTACATTCACAAGAATTTAGAAACCTACTAAGATAATAAACTGCTTGCTCTTTGCCTTCTTCATTGTCCTGGGCTACGAAAACTCCCAGTGAATCTCCTACTGCGGCTATGTACAACTTCAAGGGCTTATTACCCTTTGGTGGCATCAGCACTGGAGGTTTGGCCAAGTAGGCTTTGATTCTTCGAAAGCAGTTTGATGCTCTGCTGTCCACACAAATTCATCTTCATCTTTCAACCTTAAGAAAGAAGAAAATACTTTAGTTTTCCCTGCAGTATTAGAAATAAACCTTCGAAGAAAATTAACATGCCCAAGGAATTTTTGTACTTCTTTCTTACTTGATGGAGGTCTGACTTCGATGATAGCTTTTGCTTTGTTTTGATCAATCTGTATTCCCTTCTTGTGAACTACATAGCCCAAGAAGTTTCCAGCTGATACACCAAAAGCACATTTGAGAGGATTAAGTTTCAACTTGAACTTTCATTCTTTCAAAAGCTGCTTCTAAGTAAAACAAGTATTCCTCCATGGATTGGGACTTTACTACAATGTCATCAATGTAACACTCTAAATAACCTCCAATGAGATCATAAAAAATAGTGTTCATAACTCTTTGGTATGTAGCCCCAGCATTCTTCAAACCAAATGACATTTTAACCCATTCGAAGGTACCAATGTTCCCAGGACATCTGAATGATGTCTTGTAGATATCCTCCTCTACAATGCAGATTTGGTTATAACCAGAGTGTCCATCCATCATTGATAAAATCCTATGCCCTGCTGAACTATCCACCAATAAATCTACTATGGGCATGGGGTACTCATCTTTTGGAGTTGCCAAATTCAGGTTTCTAAAATCGATGCATACCCTCATTTTACCATTCTTCTTAATCACAGGCACAATAATGGATAGCCATTCAACATACCTGGCTGTCCTAATAAAGCCTGCCTTAAGGAGCCTAATAATTTCCTCCTTGACCTTCTGAATTACTTCAGGACTCATCCTTCTTAGTTTTTGTTTGTATGGCTTGAAATTAGGCTTCATGGGGAGCCTATGTTCTACTAATGACCTATCCAACCCTGGTAGTTCATTATAAGACCATGTAAAACAATCTTCATATTTCTTTAAGACCACTAACAACTGGTCCCTGTCAGAAGCATTCAACAAAGCACTAATGTAGGTAGGTTGTTGTGTAGAATCTTCCCCGAAGTTAACTTCTTCCAAAGGGTCTTGTATCTGAGAACTTACTGATGCTTCTTTTTTTATTTCTCCTATCTTCGAAGCAATTTCCTTACTTTGTTCTGCCCCCAGCTTCTTTGATTCAACATCTTTGCAGTCCTCCTCATGGACAAAGTCTGTCCACAAGGCTTCTTCTTCCTGTATCTCCTGGACTTTTGTTTCAATGTCCAATGCACAATATTTATCCAAGGCCAAAACCCTGACCTATTGTTGCTCCTACTTACAGCCAATTGCCATGGCTTCTTTTTCTTACCTTTGCACCTTCTGGACTATTGATTTTATGTCCAATACTGAGAACTTAATTAAAGCCAAAGATCTGGCCTCTTGCGTTTCATCTTTTCGCCTACAACCAGGCATCATTGTCATCTTTCGTGACAAATTCTTCATCAGCACTTTCCTGGACTAAGTGCTTCAGGTGTGCTAATTCCTCATCAGCCGTCACTTCGGCTAACCCATTAGGTTTTCTCAGTACACTAAGTAGTGCCACTCCTTCAGTATACAATTTGGCCTCTGCAAAGTCTGCACAAGCTATGAAGGATTGAGGATCCGCACTGATTTCCTCTGTCTCTCCATTGCCCAAAGCCATCATTATCTTCTGATGCAGAGAGGAAGGCACACACTTGTTAGTGTGAATCCAATCCCTACCAAGCAAAGCATTATACTTAGCATTGCTGTCGATAACGAAGAATGCCGTCATACAGTCCCTGGTTCTCACACTCAGGTTTATGGGCAAAATGCCTTGAGCCATCTATTTGTCTCCAGCAAAACCAGTAATGGTTGTACTGGTTGGGATTAGTCTAGGGTTTCTCTTTCCTAGTTTCTTTGAAGAAGATTTCAGAAGCAGATTCACTGTTGCCCCATTATCCACCAATACCCGATTCATCTGTATCCCATTGAAGAAGGCCCCGATATACAAAGGCTTGACATGCTGTGTCATGGATGTCATGGGATACTCAAAAGGGTATGAGAGGTTAATACTCACCTCTTCCTCACTCTCATCTTCAGCTTCCATTGGTATAGCCACTTCGGATTCATCTTACACCATACTCACTTGTGAGTCTTCACTAGAAACCAGAATTGGGTCAATTTCCTAACCTTCTTGGTTTTCTTCTTCAGCTTGAAATTCTTGTGGTAGTATATGTGCCATATTCACTGATACTCGAGGGAACGAGCCAAATTGGATGACTGGCTGCACCTGTTTCTCTTTCTGGCCAAGTTGTTCAATTACTTCAGAAGCATCTTCCATGCTGCATTCTAGCACTTCAGTACTAGTAACTTTCTTCGAATGATCTATTTCTGCTAGTTTTTCGACCAAAAATATCTGTTCAGCCATAAAGGCTTCAAACATCTCTTCCTTGACCATCTCCTTCTTTTGGCCTAGGCTAATTTCTCTATCTGTCTCACTATCACTTTCTATCAAAGCTTTTTCCAATCCTGCCAAATTGGATCTTTCATTAGCTTTCAATTCGGAATGAACTTTGGCTAATTGCTCTCTGCTGCAACTCCTTTTGCCTTGAGGAATTGATTTTGGATTATGATCTAACTTTGAACTTTTTTCTCCCTCTGTCTGGCCCTTTGACTGGACCAATGAAGAGCTTTCTCCACTTTCTTCCAGATCCTTCTGGTACTGAGTGTACCTTCGCTAGATCTTCCTTCTCTGGGATCTAGAAATCATTGGGACCATACTTGGTTCTTTGTCTTTGGATGCTTTAACAACACCCAATTATTCGAAGCCACCAAATGAGGTTTAACCATCCTACCTTGGTCTCCAACAACATTTCTTTGGGTAAACATTTCCCTAGGTTTGTTCTAAATGACAAACCAATCTGAGACTCCAGGTACCCATGAACCTACTCGTCCAGTTATTGAACTGTCTCTTCCTTCCTTCGAAGCCATCTTCGAAGCTGGCTGTGAAGGCCATTGCTTGGCCCTGACTCCCTGTTTTGGGCCTAATTCAGGCCTTCTATAAAGGTGGCTACTTTCCATCTTGTGTGAGGCCGGTCTAGGGGGCCAATCCCTGGCTTTGATCCCATAACCTGGATCCTTTTCAAGTCTCCTTTTAGGATTATTGCCCTACATTCTGTAATAGTTAGGTGGTCTGGATTCATGTAGAGATCTCTTGCCCTTGGAGTGCACTCCAACGGCTGTTGGCTCAGCCATTAATGGCTGCTGCCTAATACTAGTTGGATATGGCCTTTTGTTATAAGCACTGGTTGGTTTAGGACGTCTCTGCAAATCCTTGTAATATTGCTTCCAATCAATCGAAAGCCCTTTCAACCACTTGTAGCTCAACCTGCATCTAGGACACATTCTCTGCACAACAGCTGCCTCTAAAGAATCATCATCCAGTGCCTCTTCATCTGAGTCTTCCCTCTGGTCTGCAAAACCTTATCCAACAGCTGGTAAACTTCTAGTGTCCTTCTTGACAGTAGTCTGGCTGGCAACATGCATTTGCACATTGACCTCTTCCAATTCTTTCAAGGACAAGTTCTGAAAGTCTGACATAATAACATTGGCTGTCACTTCTCCAATTTCTGGGAATGGATTTGCGTCAATTCCCATGGCCTTTTCTGCTTTAGATGGGAATTTTAAACGCCCCTTTCGAATCTGCTCTTGGATCTTGTCTCGAAAAATAGTGCAGTTTTTAGTTGAGTGAGATCAAGAATTGTGCCATTTACAATACACTTTTCCTCTAAGTTCCTCTAGAGACGGAATTTTGACTCCTTTTGGTAACTTGAAAAAGTTTGTCACGAGCAAATGATCAAAAATGTCATCTGCCTTTGTTAAATCAAAAGATTATTTCCTATGAAGGTCTTTCTTTTTAAACTGCTGGTCAATTGTTGTATCTTTATGAATTAATGCCTCACAGATCACAGGTTCTTTCCCTACAATCTCTGCTGCATCAATCTCATAATTAGGATCTCTATAATACGTCTCGTATGACGTATTACTTCAATCTTGTTCTTCCTCTAGTAATGCTTCATACCTAGACACCTTATAAGTTTGTTCCACTAAGTCTCTAAACTCAGTTGAGTCAAACTTCTTTCGAAGCCTAAACTCTAAGCCATTTTGAGCTAATCTCACGAATTCTGGCTCTAGTAGGATGATCCTACATTTGTTTCGTGCTCTTTTGAATCTGATAATAAATTAAGCAGCCTTTGACTCAACCTTGCCAAATCTGCCATGAAAAGTTCTGGCTCCGTTTGGAAGAATTGGGCATGAAATGCCTCCTCCATTTTTTGCCAAGTCTGAATGGAGCTAGGTGTAAGGTTAATATACCATACGAAGTCTGCCCCAGTAAGAGAATTTGGGAACAATCTTAACTTTATGTAATCATTATTGGTAAATTCACCACATTAAGCAGCGAACCTAGCAATATGCTCCACCGTCGACTGGTTTCCATTCCCATAAAAAAAGGCAAAGTCTAGTATCCTGAACCCTCTTGGGTATTCATGTACCCTATCCACCCATTCTGGATATGGTTTCCTGTACACAGGAGTTTGAACCCCCCGAGTCATCGGTCTACACATTTCTCTAACAATATCAACAATTTGGTCCCTAAGGACCATATTTTGTGCTTGTTGAACCATTACTGGAGGAGCAAACACAAGATTTGGTGGACAACCTTGTGCCTGAGGTCCTCTTGGTCCATAGGGCGGTATATTTGGGACTGGTTGTCCCTGTGGTGCTGGCTATTGTTGAGGGTATGGGTGACCCCTCTGAGCCTGTCTTACGAAAGGACCTGCAAAAGATGCTGGAACAGGTGTTGTGTCTCTTCCAATTGCAGGAAACCCTTTCAACCCCCTGAGTATAAATTCGAACAAGGGATTAGTGAACCCCCTAGTGCCAGGTATGGCTTCGAACATGGGATTTGGAAGCATTCTCATGCCATTTTCTTGTACTGGCTCAAATCCACCAATTTGCATGGTTTCATTGTTAAGTAATGAGGCATTTTGATTTGTCATAGGCCTTGAAAGAGGCTCATACCAAGACTGAGGTGATGGTCTCTCATAGTTTTGGTTACTAGTCTGACCATTAGTGTGTCCATTACTCTGCACAAGCTGTTTATCTCTAGCCAATCTTTACTGAGGGACATTTGAATTTTCCTCTATGTGCCTTGTGTTAGTTGGTTGATGAGTATTCATTTGATCCAAAAAAGATGTTGCCCATCTTTCCATTGTGTTCATTAACTGCTGTCCCATTTCATCTACTAGACCACCCCATGATTTATTGGCTGAGTAGATGGAACAGTGGATGGTCCAACTGCTTGGCCTCGTCCAATATTTTGAACATGTGGTACTTACTCCAAAGTGCTGGTCTGTTCGACCATAGGTTATGATAGAACAAGTATTTCCACAGGATGTGTTATTATCCTCTGGATTAGGTATTTCTACCTCTCCTTCCATGCCTTCTTCCAAGCGTTCATTTTCTCCTTGTCTCCTACGTCTAACCATTTCAATTAGTCTCACTAGGCGTGCCAAAAATATATGTTGGCTTTTTGGCTTCCGAAGGTTATTTTTATAAATTTTAAACGTGCCAGCAAGGATCAATTAGTCCTTACAGAAAATTAATTGCCAACCAATTATCAAACGATTGTGTTTTAGTTCTTTCTGCCTCAATGAAAAGGACTTTTACTGGTGGCTTTGTTTAGGAGAACTAAGCAAATAACGATCAAATGAAGAACAATTGTAGCATTTCATTAAGTAAAAAAAAAATGAAAGACTTACAATGATCCAATTCAGCCTTGTAAAGGTTTACAGCGACAAACTACTTGAAAACTACTCCTATGAACGAAATGCAGTGTAGGAATTTGAAGTACAGAAATGTAAAGAGTTAAAAATATAAAAATTGGAAATAAAGTAGAATAAAACTGATTTTTGTGATCTGAGTCTGGCCCTCTTTCTAGTGCCTTATCTGCTATTTATACTTCTTAATGGCAACCGTCGAAATGCATTTCTAACCGTCGAACCATCCCTCCATGATCGCTGATCATGTTACCTTACAGTTAGCTCCACTATGCCTTATCTGTAGTTAGGCTTCCCTTCTGATTTTGAATTTAAATATGAGTAACTGTTGACACCATGTCATTTTGCATCTCTTTGTTGATCCAGTGTTATGCAGATCCACAATAACCAATACTAACTGCCACGTGTGTGATTACAATTGAAGATTTGAATTGTCTTTCCATATTACCCTCATTTTGCCACGTGTAGAACTGTGATTGGCTTATACAAAATATATAGCCAACACAAACGCTATCAAATCCCCACTTTACCGATAGCTAACCGAAAGGCACGTGGTATCTTCTCGCTCGTGTTTTCGGTCTTTTACCATAGACACTCAGACCAACTTAACCAATACCAACTACATCCCCTATCCGGACTTACCAACATATTTACTTCAAAACAAATCAATATGATCTTGTTTCACAAAATAATTCACTTTCAAAGCAATAACTTTCCAATGCAAGGTTCAAAATCAATTTCAATAACGATTCAATGGAATGACAATGCAAAATGTACAAGCATTTATATTATTCCATTTTCAAATTCTATCACACAATCCTCCATTGTGATCAATTTTCATATCTCTTATCAGTAATATCATGATCAATCCCAAGAGATAATACAATAATATCAACATTCATGTATTCTCTACATGTTAAACATCATTTCCAATTTAATCATTTCAAGACAAATCTATAATTTACTATATATCAAACTTTCAAAGTTCCAACATTTCTCATCCTTCTAAAAAATCCCTCATTTAATGCAAATATGGTAATCCTCCACTGATAACCAAAATAGTTATCTCTAATGTATTTATTAAAAGATAACAACATGGATATACAATCTAACATACAACCATAACTCAAAATTTCCCATGATTCCCAACATTTGGAAACAATTCATATTTCACATTTTAAAAACAAATTTTCAAGACTTATATAACTTTCCATTGAACTCAACATTTCAAAGGAGTAACTAATACTCGATATTACAAAAGTTTCATAAGTGTTTTCCAATCAAATCCTCAATTTTAAAACCAATCCTCAAAGTTTCATAAGTGTTTCACTGTACCTGCATGTCTTTTAACGTTATAATATGAGATTGTTTGGTGAGCTAGTGGTTTGCTTACCCCCTGTCTGTACATCTGTACAAACAATGCTTTTCGAATTTGAAGATCAAAAAGTTAGTTTTACCATTTCATAAGTATAATGTAGTGATGAATTGTAATATTTCATTTGTTTATTTGGCTTAGTGTTATTTTTTTGTAAAGAGTAGTGTTTTCTCTTTTATTGTAAGCTTTGAGGCATTCCATTTGTAATGATTATGCTATATTAATTGTAATACACGGAGAGTGGGATTAATGTTATTTCTTGTATTGACTTGTGAGGAGTAAAGAAAATGTTTAACAAAAAGAAAAAAATGATTTTGATAATTAATTGAATGAGAATGGATTTTTTTTCAAAAAACCTCACGCTTAGATTAATTAGTTTCCACCTAATTAATCTTTGAAATATCAAGGTGTTACATTTAATATTTTAGCAACATTTATCAATATACACAAATGATTTAGTCATTGAAATGTGTTTTCTGGATGTATATATACTTTTTAATAGTTTATGTAAAATTATATCATAATACATTTCTCATCTATATACATATTTCAAATTTCAATAAAACTATATCATAAACTTTAAATAATACATATATAGAATCAATATATGATTTAGGGGTTTAAAATTTCAAATTTAAACTTTTAGTCACGAAGATAATTATAATATATATATATATATAATTTAGGGAATTTTTTTGTAAAATAAAAAACTTAATTAATAAACATCACCCTAACTATATAGGATATTCAAAATTCCTTTATAAAACGAACAACCTATGTAAGAAGCATGTCTCACTACTTTTATATAAATTAAGATCTCTCAAACATATTTTCCATTGCTTCCCTTCTACAAGAAAAAGTATCCTCCCTATAATTTCATTTGGTTTTTCGCCCTCATTTTTCCCTTCTTTGGAGGCAGTCTTTAGCTCCTTCTTCAGATACCTCCTTCAACGTCTATGCTAACTAACAAATGACTGTAGACTTCAATGCCCAGATAGATAGAAGGGTGTCAAAACTTTAAAATATTTATTGTGCCTAAAATATATTTTGAGTTATTTTGAAGGTATGTAGAATGATTTGAGTTACTGGACTTTGTGACTATGACTATATTTTTTTTGGTTGTTCATTTCATCAAAACAATTATGAGTTGTGATTGATTAACTCAGCTAAATGGATTATAAAAAATTTGTATCATTTATTGATTCTATATATGTATTATTTAAAGTCAATAATTATATATATATTTTTTAATTTTTTATAATCTTTGATTTTAATTCTATTTGGAATTTAAGTTGTTACACTCTCTCTACTTTTTTTTACATATTTTATCATAAAAAATAAAAAAATCAACTAAAATAGCCACTTCTCAAAGAGCTCTTAGTCATTGAAATGTGTTTTCTAGATGTATATATAGCTTATATTTGGTAAGATGGTTTTGGGGCTTTTTTGGTTAAAATAGCCACAAAAAATAAAATAAGCTTTTTAGCCCAATAAAATATAACATTACATCCAATTCATAATCATTACATTCTTTTTCTCACAAAAAAACTAAAAAAAGCCAAAAGTCATTCCCAAATCAGACTTTAACCCACTTCCCAAACGACACCATACTTTGTTATAGCTTATGTAAAATTACATCATAATACATTTCTCATCCATATACAAATTTCATAAATTAATCAAATTTATTTTTAATATCATCTGTTGACCTAAAACAACACTAATGTTATGTTGTGTTTCGTACACTAAAATGAAAGTATAATGGAATAGAATGGTTATTCTTTAGTCTATTTAAAGAATAATCATTTCTTTACAATGTGATTGATGATCAATTTTAAGAATTTACTTCTTTCACTAAATATTATATTAACTTTTTTAGATACCGTATATAAATATAATTAAGGATCCAAGACTCCTTTCAAAAGTCTAATGGATTTGGGTAGAAATTTTGAAAGGAAAAGAAAAAAAGTGTGTGAAATGTAGGTGAAATTTAGTTATATTTTATTAATATATGATAAATTAAAATTATAACTATTATATGGTAGATTAAAATTACAAAACTTATAAAACCAAATGTATTTAAATTTTATTTTAAATATAACTTTTGTAATTTATTATTTAATTTTAAGGAATTAACTTATGACATGTATTTTTTTATTAAAAAATTAGAACACATTAGAATAAAAAAATTCTTCTTTTATGTTAATTCTGATAAAAATAAAAAAAATTAATTGATTATAAATTATTTTATTGCATATTTTAGATAAATTTTATATTATTATTAA
Organism: Camellia lanceoleosa; assembly: GCA_025200525.1. Taxonomy (NCBI): domain Eukaryota; kingdom Viridiplantae; phylum Streptophyta; class Magnoliopsida; order Ericales; family Theaceae; genus Camellia; species Camellia lanceoleosa. The sequence continues at coordinate 134,605,869 of CM045771.1, read as the reverse complement.
ATTTTAAAAATTAATTTTTAATTATTTAATTATACCCGTACATATCACGGGTAATATGCTAGTCTACTATTATATCTCAACCTAAATTCAATTTCTAATTTTCCTCCCTTAATATTAATACTCCAAAATATTAACAACACCAGTTTTTAAGTCATTTAAAATAATGGATATATATTTATTTATATATTTATATATTATATAAGAAAAGGGGTTTTTAATAACATTAATTGTGAGAGCTCCAAACTCCTAAACTAATTTTGTTAATTTGTTATTTTTAAAAGAAATATAAAAAAAAATCTATTGGTTAGTTCCTTAAGTCAAAAAATCTAAAAACAAAAAAAGGCTTTAATTATCTACGATTTTGAATTTTAAAATTCAAAAAAATATGATAAATCACCCATACTTTTTTCAAAAATAATGTTGATCAAAACAATTCAAATAAAGAAACAATAAAGGCATTAATTATCTATAATTTTGAATTTCAAAATTCAAAATAATATGGTAAGCACCCTCACCCTTTTCAAGAATAATATAAATCTAAAACTATAAAAACCAATTAAATTAAAAATTCAATACAATTCTCTCTTTAGAATACCTAATATTTGATCATTTTTCAAGAACGACCAACTCTTCTCCAAATGTAATGATGCAAAGGTTAGTCTCTTTCTTTGCCAATAGTTCAAACTTAGTTTGTATGTGATTTTTTTTTTTTTTTTTGGTGTGTAAATTTCTATTTTTGTGTAAATAGTTTTCCCCACTCTATATGACTTTTTTTTTCCAATGTATTTTTTTCCAACTAAATTGACAATAAATATATATATATATATATATATTTGTTTAACTATCTTTGTTTTGGGAGTTGATTTGAATTTTTATTTTTATTTTTTTTGGGTGGATGTTTGTGTATTTTTTATATTGATATATGTAAATTGATAATATAGTTATAAGGTTTTTTTTTTTAAGAATAGGGCGTTTTATATTGTTTTTTATGATTTGGACATTTTTTTTAATTTTTTAAACAAAATTTTCAATTTTTTTTATTTGTAAAAAATTAAAAATATTTAATTAACTTGCCCATCAACAAATAAAATTTTAAATAATGAATATTGTTCCATAATTTATGGATTTAAAAAAAAAATTAACACTAATATATGGAATAAGAAAACCTAAAATCACGCATTTTTTTTTATTTATCATTTTTAACTTTTTAAAACTCTAACGGTATCTTTTTATTTCTTCAACATTGTCTTTTTACATTTGCAAAAATAAAAAACTAGATTGAAGTTGCATAGTAGTTAGCAGAGGTGGTGAGCATGATAACAATAAGGATAATCCCCGGGTAGGGATAGGTTCCAAGCCATTTTTTATCACTCTTTCTGGGATATTGTTGGGGGGGTCTGTGACTGAGTTCGTGTGCAATTGTTTCTCTTCTAGAACCATTCCGCCTGTTATTAATAGAACTCTTATAGCTCTCATACCTAAAGTTGAAAACCCCAAAACTGTCCAGCAATTTCGTCCTATGTAATGTCACATATAAAATCATTACCAAGATCTTGGTGGGCAGATTAAGACCTCTTTTTAATACTGTTATCAGCCCTAATCAAAGTAGCTTCATTCTAGGGTAACCTACAAGTGATAACATTATTATAACTCAAGAAGCTATTCATACTTTGAGGAAGATGAAAGGTAAGTTAGGGCACATGATTTTGAAGATTGATTTGGAAAAGGCTTACGATAACATTTCTTGGGAATTTCTTGAACAAACTCTCCATGAGTTCAACTTTGATCATAAGTTTGTAGAATTGGTGATGAACTGTGCAACTACCTTGAACACCGCTATTCTTTAGAATGGTGAACCTCTTGATGAATTTAAACCTAGAAAGGGCCTTCAGCAAGGAGATCCTCTATCTCCTAACTTGTTTGTCTTATGCATGGAAAGGCTATCAAACCAGATAAACTAAAAAGTAGAGGCTAAGGAATGAAGGGGTCTATCCATTTCAAAAAAAGGGCCTAACATCTCTCACTTATTCTTTGCAGATGATTTAATTCTTTTTGCCAAAGCTGATGTAGTGAATTGTCACACCATTACTGAAGTGCTGACTGAGTTTAGCATGATATCTAGGCTGAAAGTTAATCTCACCAAATCCAAACTCTTTGTTTCCCCGAATGTTGAAAGGTGAATGGCTAAAGAGTTGAGCAATTTGTGCAGCATTCAATTAACCCAAGACCTGGGAAAGTATCTCGGAGTTTCTCTCCTCCACTCCAGAGTCAATCAAAACTAGTTCAATTCCATTCTTGAGAAAATGCAAAAAAGACTTGTTGGATGGAAGACTGGTGTTCTTTCATTGGCTGGGAGGGCCACACTGATTCAATCAGTGACTAATGCACTCCTAGCATACACCATGCAAACGGTGGAAATTCCGCGTAAAGTGTGTGATGAGATTGATAAAATCAATCGGAACTTCCTATGGGGTGATTCTGCAGAAAGAAAGAAAGTGCATCTTGTCAATTGGCAAACAATTTGTCAAAAAAAGAAAGATGGTGGTCTAGGGATTAGAAGGGCTAGGGATCAAAACCTAGCCTTACTATCCAAACTTGGTTGGAAATTGTTGAATGAAGAGGAGGGCCTTTGGTTAAAAGTTTTAAGACAAAATACTTGGGTAACATTTCGTTTCTTAATAAGAGAAAAAGCAGGACAACTTCGCATATCTGGAAAGGTATTTTAAATACTTGTGACCTCCTAACAAGAGGGGTGTAGTGGACCATTGGTAGGGGTTCTAAGGTGAGAGTTTGGAAGGACTGGTGGTGTGGTGATAAGGCTTTCACTACAAAAAAAAAAAAATCACTTTTGGCAACTAAATTTTTAGTCGCCAAAAGTCAATTTTTAGTCACCGAAGGGCTTTACCAACTAAATTTTTTGGTCGCAGAGTTAGTAGCCGACTAAATTTTTAGTAGCCAAAAGATTGTAAAAAAAATTAAATAACACATTTTCGGCGACCAATTTTTTTGTCGCCAAAAGCCTCAATTATTGTTAATGACCAAAGATTTAGTCGTGGAAAAAATTTACACCTACTAAATATATTGGTCGCCTAAAGTAAATACTAGTGTTTTGGCTACTAAAATTTTAGTCACCTAAAGTCAAATTTTTTTGGCTACTAAAGATTTAGTCACCTAAAGTGCCATATTTTTAGCTACTAAAATTTTAGTCAGCAAATAGTTTTTGTTTTGGATACTAAAGATTTAGTCGCCTAAAGTCCCACATTTTTTGCTACTAAATTTTTAGTCGGAAAAAGTTTTGTTATTTGTGTTTAGCTACGAAATATCTTAGTCGGCAAATGTTTGATTTTCTTTTGGCTACAAAACTTTTGATTGCCAAATGTTTTCTTTTCTTTTGGCTACAAAACTTTTAGTCACCAAATGTTTGATTTTTTTTTTTTTTTGCTACAAAATTTTTAGTGGCCAAAAACATGATATTATGTTTTATTGCAAATATTGTAATTTCTTCATAACCTATCTATATTCCATACAACCTGTAATACGTATATAAACAAAATGATACATATACTTTCAATCATTCCACAAGCTGCATCCGTATACAAAAAATAAATAACTTTAACTGTCAAAGTCCATACAAACCAACTATTGTCCAAACTAAAATAATAATTCCATACAAAATATAGAATCATACAAAAATCAAAGCCCTCCATATTCAAAAATTACATTTACTACCATGTAAAATGACCATTTGGCATGGTACAAATTACTATCGTTATCTGTACCACGACAAAAGGTGATTTATGTACAAAGACAAAAGTACATCTATGTACCACAAAAAAAAAAAACTCATATATATGTACGACGACAGAAGGTGAACTGTGTACTATGCCCATAATTATCTGTTGGCTGCCAAAAGTTTTCTGTATTAGTAATAGTGAACTGCACAAAAGCTGGGGACGACAAAAGTATTATATTAGTTCTATACAAAAGTGAAATTTCTTCTCCACAAGTCTACGCAACAAAGTCATCTACAAAAAAAAAAAAACATTAGAATTAGACCCAAAAATGCCCAACTTCATGAATGAATTTGGCAACAAGTGACACATAACATATCAAAGAAGCAACCTTCCATGATGAATCAATTGTCAGTCTTTCTAAAGTCTTTTGTTATAAGGAACATTGTTAAATGCCGAACAAGCATTACTAAATCTGTCATTACTAACATGAAGATAATGTAACAATATTCTATTTGTATGCAACATCTATCCAAATTCTGTGGCTAAACCAACATCAAAGCCCAATGTCAATAAAAGTATTCTTTTTACCAACTTCTTCATTAATTGTTTACAAAAGGCATTTGAATCATTAGATTGGATATAAAACTATCCCTACTTATTAATGTCTGTCAGTGCCATTTCATTCAAGATACTGTCCGTGAGAGTGACACGGCCATTCGGGGGCTATTTTCAATTTGAGCCCCTGAAAAGCCCTTTTTCGACTAAGTTTTGGGCGTATTCGGCTCTAACTCCCAACCTACGGGTCCGAATTACATTCCATTAGTTGTTGCAAGTCATATTTGTCATGGGGAAGCTGCCTGTGTGAGCCACACAGTGGTTTGGGGGCTGTTTTGAATTTTCGCCCTCAAAACGCCCTTTTTCGACTAAGTTTCGGGCGTATTCAGCTCCAACTACCAACCTACGGGTCCGAATTACATTCCGTCAGTTGTCATAAGTCATATTCGTCATGGAGAAGCTGCCCGTGAGAGGCACACAGTGGTTCGGGGGCTATTTTGAATTGTCACCCTCGAAATGCCCTTTTTTGACTAAGTTTTGGGCGTATTCTGCTCCAAATCCCAACCTATGGATCCGAATGACGTTCCATCAGTTCTCGTATGTCCTATTTTTCATGAAAAAGCTTCCCATGAGAGCCACACAGTGGTTTGGGGGCTGTTTTCAATTTTTGCCCCCGAAAAGCCCTTTTTCAACTAAGTTTTGGGCGTATTCGGCTTTAACTCCCAACCTACGGGTCCGAATTACATTCTATCAGTTGTCACAAGTCATATTTGTCATGGGGAAGCTGCCCGTGAAAGGCACATAGTGGTTCGGGGGCTGTTTTGAATTTTCGCCCCTGAAATGCCCTTTTTCGACTAAGTTTCGGGCGTATTCGGCTCCAACTCCTAACCTACGGGTCTAAATTACATTCCGTTAGTTGTCACAAGTCATATTCATCATAGAAAAGCTTCCCGTGAGAGGCACACGGTGGTTTGGGGGCTGTTTTGAATTTTCGCTCCCGGAACGCCCTTTTTTGACTAAGTTTTGGGCGTATTCGACTCTAACTCCCAACCTACGGGTCCGAATCACATTCTGTCAATTGTGACAAGTCCTATTTGTCATGGGGAAACTTTCTGTGTGAGCTTGATGGTGGTTCGGGGGCTGTTTTTAATTTTTGCCCCCGAAAACCCCTTTTTTGACTAAGTTTCGAATTCGGCTCCAACTCCCAACCTATGGGTCCAAATTACATTCCGTCAATTGTCACAAGTCACATTCATCATGGGAAATCTTCCCGTGAGAGGCACACGGTGGTTCGGGGGCTGCTTTGAATTTTCGCCCCTGAAATGCTCTTTTTCGACTAAGTTTAGAGTGTATTCGGCTCTAACTCCCTGCTTACGAGTCCGAATTACATTCCGTCAGTTCTCACGAGTCCTATTTGTCATGGAAAAACTGTCCGTGTGTGTCACATGGTGGTTCGGGGGCTGTTTTAAATTTTCATCCCCGAAACGCCTTTTTTCAACTAGGTTTTGGGCGTATTCGGCTCTAACTCCCAACCTACGGGTCCGAATTACGTTCCATCAGTTGTGACAAGTCCTATTTGTCGTGGAAAAACTACCGTGTGAACTAGAGGCCGTTTTGAATTTTCAGGAAGGTGGCTGTGACATCCATACGGTGGTTTTGGGGCTAATTCGCATTTTCACCCCTTTAACGTTTTTTGGTTAAGTTTAATGCATTTTCAGCTCTAACTCCCAAACTACGTGTGCTAATGACATTCCGTCTGTTATGACAGGTCCTATTTGTCACAGGGAAGGTGGCCGTGACATCCGTATGGTGGTTCGGGGGCTGTTTCCCATTTTCAGCCCCTTATCGCCCTTTTTCGGGTAAGTTTAAGTCATGCTAAAGTTCAACAAAATAAATGTAACTTAACCATAATAATAACTTAGCCAATACAGAAATGGAATAAAGGAAAAACCTTGGGAGGAAGCTTTTTGAGAAGGACCATCAATGTTTGAGAAATCAAATTAGAAAACCGAGGTCCAATTGCAACATACTCCAAAGAGCTTTGCATTAATGAATCTTTGAAAAGACTGATTACCAATGGAATGTAAGGACAAACATATTGCAGAACACAAACTTAGAATAAGCTGAATGTTACCTCTCAATGTCATCTAGGATAATAATGCTTAATGGTGACTTATAAGCATCCTCAAATACCGTCACAATCTGAGCACATTTATTGTTTTCACTAAGCCCAATCATTGTTTCAGCTGATATCTGTCATAGGCAAAAAAGTAGAATTTAAAAACATGAGAGAGAAAGAGAAGGATGGAGGGCAGGCTATGAGGATTACTCACTATCTTGACATAGGGAAAATCGCTATCAATACCAACAGTAGCTGCCATTGCAGTCTTACCACTGTCCAAAACAAACAAGATTTAGAAAATGATCATTAGCTAATGAGGACAAGAAACCAATGCATTTTTACCTGCCACTTGGACCTTCTAGAAGACAAGTAACAATTGGGCTTCCTTTACTCACTCTAACTTGCTCAGTCAGTAGCATTGTTCTCTTATATATGTGCTCATGTCGTGCACCACAATTGACCACGCCATTCAGTCCGCAAATCTCATTCAATAGTTGCCAATAGAATAAATTTGTTTACATTTTTGGCTACCAACATATAAAACTCAAAATTAAGTAATCTTTTCAAATTAATCATTAGTTTTGCATACTTGAATAAATATTAAATAAACATTTTGAAAACTTGAATGCATATTTTAGGCAACCAGTAATATTTTACAAGTATTACTAGTTACAATTTTTTAAAGTGAAACACCAATATTTCACACCAAAAATATTGGTGTTTCACTTTAAAAAAAAAAAAAAAAAGTGTTTTATTGGTGTTTACGAAATGCGAGAAATAATGAATGTAATGTAAGCAATAAGCATATCAGGAAAAACATAGGCTATAGCAATGAAATTAAATTGATGAAGCATTCTCAAACTTCATATCACTAAAATAAAAGACATGGTTACAATTAACCATATTAGACGGCCCATACAATTAATTATCAGAGTCCTCATCAATATTATAATTATCAACCAAATATCAAGGAAAAAGATTTACAAAATCTCACTTGCCATGGCCAAACTATAATTTACTGGGAATCCATTTGTCATCCAAAACATTTTGCAGCTTTTGTCATAGTAGATCTATTGTAATTGATATGAATAAGGCTTTGCCTATGGGGACAAAGTGTTTGATGTTTCATTCTACATTAACTGACAATTTGACAATATATACATGTATGTGTGTAGGTGAGGTGCGAGTTTGAAACTGTTTGGTGTCATCATCCAAATTGAACGGAGTCAAATTTTGAGGACTCCTTCAATTTGTAAAGATATTGTGAAGGTTGTATTTAAAAAAAAAAAAAAAAAAAGAAATTCTAAATCACCAAATTCACTTATCTCAACCCGACAAGCTTTTTTTCTAAACATCAACCATCCATATAATATGCAAATAGATTTTCTTTAAGTATTGACTATTTAGTAAATGAGAATACATCATTGGCGGATCACACAAATATGCATCATATTGTAGCAAATTTATTGAACTAAAGCTAATAATGATCTAAACTAACAACCATTTCACTTGTAAAATCATAACACGGGTACACTAAATCATAACTTTCAAGGAATTCGCTACTCATACACAGAGAGAAATTTCCTTCTAACTTTCAAGGAATCTTGCTTTTCCAAAATAAAAAGATTAAATTGTTATCAAATTTGAAATTAGGAATGAATGTTAATGCATCTTAATTCAATGACATCTACATCACATCCATAAGCTTATATATTCATGGTACTCACCATGAAAATTGTTCACAGCTTTATTGGCCTCCTCAGGTGTTAAGAAACAGACAAACCCAAACCCCCTGCTGGTTCTTTTTTCATTTTGCCACAAGTCCTGTGTGTGTGTGTTTTTTTTTTTTTTTTTTTTTTTTTTTTTTAGTTTAAGGACGTTAACTACCCATCTCTTCACCAACCTCATCATTGACCTAAGACTATCACACTCCCATAAATTTACTTAATTCTACATCTCGAATTTGAGTAAAAATGAACACATGCACGCACTCACAGATTCTTTTGACCTTATATTTATCTAAGGTTCATATGTTTCTTAAAATTTACAACAATTTTCTGCGTATGATGGCTCAACTAGTTAACCCACCAGTCAAAACAATGACTAATGGGACTTGTTCCTTAATGGTTAATGTCAGGCCAAGTTTAAAAATTATTATTATTATTAATTTTTTTTAATGTCAGCAATACCCTATATTTTCATATTTTTTATTATTATTATTATTATTATTATTATTATTATTATTATTATTATTATTATTAAAAAGGTCTAAAATCATATGAAATTATAGTAAATAATGACGAAGCTATTCTTCTTTGATTAATGTTGTATGTCAAAAGTGATCCTTAATAGAAACCTGTTGGAAATTCCACCAGAAATTTGTAAATAAAGTACACTGCAACAGAAAAATATGGACTGCTAGATATGGACAATTAATTTTTATCTGAAATCATAATTATATTTGTTTCTGTTGCTCTGGGCAATCACGCTAAAGACATATCCTGCTGAGCTCTCCCTCACTGCTTGAATATGCCAATTAGGAACAGCTCAGGGGGCCATAGTGGTGCTTATAATGGAGAAGGGAAATGCTAGCGTCTGGTCTATAAGCTGGGGCACCAAACTCTATTCACTTTTTTTATCTTCATCTTCCAAGTAGCAAATCCTATTTTTTAAATTCTTTTAGCACTATTAATCTTAAGTAACATTGTAACAATCTGCATGCACCTAGTCTCACAACAATCAGCATTCCTCTTTCTTCTTGAGACTTATAGGGGTGATGGGATTCATCACTCTATACTATCACTTCCTGTAATTTATTCATAATGGAATTGGTCTTGCAGTCTCTTCTTTTCAAGTCGTTGCTTTGTTACGCCTATTTTATTACTTTGTTGAACTCAACGAGATGGAACTCTTTCTATTTCTATGATTGGTTGAAGAACTTTGACAATTTGATTAATGGTTACTAGAACTCACTGGGCTTATTTTCAGAGTTTGGAATTATATTTGGATTACAGAATTACTGCCTTGTAGACAAAATACTAGTTGTAGTGGTGGAATTATGAGGCCTCATGGGATTTTAAAACAGCCATTAATGGCTTAATTTCTTAATTTTGTTCTATGGAAGAAAATGAATCAGGCCATGTGCTAGCAAATCATGGACATTCTCTTGAAGAAGATAGGGTTTGCTTTGGACTTCTAGGATGATAAAGTTGAGGATTCAAGCATTCTATATCTTTTGCTGAAGTTAGGTGTACAGTTGTATTGTATGCGTACACATGCATGTGTCAGAGTCTTCAATTCCTCTAACATGTCACATTCACTAGATATGTTACATGGACTTCTCTAAAAGCATGAAGTAGCTGTGTTAGACATGCAACACTTGGATAAGGTACATGTGTTTGACATGACTAACTGGACATGCCTCGAGCAAACATGTCAAGTACACATAAAACTCTATAGTGCAACTCATAAACTAATAATGGGGCTTTTAGTTATTATTTAACTCAATATTCTATGGTTGTTATCCTGACTTGCAGAAACACTAACTAATAATCTAGGAAGTTCAAATTTTAATGTCTGAATGACTTTTTCAACAGCCAATGAATTTGATTAGCTTTCAAAAAATATACTATACTTACTCATATCAAATTGCTAGTATTATTCTTAAAATAAAATACATACAACTAATTGAATTTTTTTTATTATATGTACCCTTCTTCTTTTTTTCCTTTTTTTTGTAGAAAATTTGCTTGAAACTAAACACCATCAAGTCTGCTGAAGCTGAAATAAATAAATCAAACAATAAAAAACAAAAATTTCTCCAAAGATTGAACTAGCAAAGAATTTGACTATGAATTCAGTAATCAATATGCTCAAATTTTTAAACAATACTATGAACTAGCACTAGTTTTCTTTCTAGAAACAAGAAATCAAAAGAAAAATTACTAAGAATTATTGTATATAATCTGTCTATCTCCTAACAATTCATGTGTATAACATATATATACTGATAAAATTCGTCACTATATTATTGCCCTTGAATCCAAAGTCACAGAGAGGTAGAGAGAGAGAGAGAGAGAGAGAGAGAGAGAGAGAGAAAAAAAAGAAAAGCCCACCACTCAAATATCCTTGTTTTTGGCCATGTCTGTGTCTACATCTCCATCTTTAATGGCATCAAAATCAGCAACCTTTCTCCTCCGAAGATGCATCTTGACATAGAAATTAAGAAACAATAATAGAATAACAGCATTGAGAACCGAATTGAAGCCCCAAGCCCCAATTCCATTACACCCACCTTTCAAAAAATGAAGCAAAAGCACACCCACATGGCACAAAACATTACAACCGAGAAGAACAATCTGACAAGTGACCACAAAGGGAAAACAAGCACCAGGCAAACCAATGGCAGTCCAAAATCTGTAGCCATAAACAAGAGAGTAAACAGAGGTGGCAATGAGAATGGCAAGAACTTGAAAAGATTGAGAGAATTCGAGCCAGAGAAAGGACATGAAGATGAGAATGGAGTGGTTGAAGAGGCGGAAGAAAGAGAGGTGGCGGCCGTGGAAGATGGAGAAGAAGGTGCGGAAAGTGTGGAGGAAGCGGGAGAGGTAGAAGAGGTAGGACCAAAAGAAGACGCGGCCGGAAGGGCGGGTGCCCAGGGGGAAACAGAGGAGCCATTGGAAAGGGGTTTTGGAGTTGGCCTAGAACCAGCGGGTGTCGCAGATCTCGAAGGTGGAGGAGAAGAGGAAGCTGGTGAGCTGCGGTGGCGATGTTCGACGGTGGAAGATTGACGGACACTGGTTATGTGCGATGCTGAGATGAGGAGCGGTGGTGATTGATTCTCTGTGTGACAGAGAGAGACAGAGGGAGAGCAAGAGAGAGAAAGAACCATGTGAAGAAGTAATAGATTTGGGCAAAAATTTAGGCGCCAATATGAAATATTTCCCAGTAAAATTTTAAACACATCTGTCAACTAAATTTTAGTCGCTGAAGATAGGTTACCAAAGATTAAAAAAAAAAATTTATTTGGTGACTAAAATAATTTTTTGTCGCTGAAAGTAAGTTTTTGGCGACTAAAACTTTAGTCGCCAAAGAGAAAAAATAATTTTTTTTAATTTTCCATTCGGTGACTAAATATTTTAGTAGCCAAAATCAATATACGGCGACTAAATTTTCTTTTGTTGCTGAAAGTAAGTTTTTGGAACTTTAGTCGCCAAAGAGAAAAAATAATATTTTTATTTTCCATTCGGCGACTAAATATTTTAGTAGCCAAAAGTCAATATACGGTGACTATTTTTTTTTTTTTTTTTGTCGTTGAAAGTAAGTTTTTGGCGACTAAAACTTTAGTCGCCAAAGAGAAAAAATAATTTTTTTTATTTCCCATTAGGCGACTAAATATTTTAGTATCCAAAAGTCAATATACAGCGACTAAGTTTTTTTTTTGTCGCCAATTCTGACATTTTTAGCGACTAAATTTCTTTTTAGTCGCCAATAATGAATATTCCCTGACACTATAACAAAAATATACTTTAGTGGCATTACACTAGTGGCATATTTTTAGAAAATGCCACAAAAAATGATATTTAGTGGCACGTTTTTTAAAAATGCCACAAAACGACAAACATAAAAGGCTCTAGTGGCATTTCAATGAACAAGTGTCACAAAACTACAACAAAAACATACTTTAGTGGCACTACCCTAGTGGCATATTTTTAGAAAATGCCACAAAAATGATATTTAGTGGCATATTTTTGAAAAATGCCACGAAACGACAAACATAAAAGGCTCTAGTGACATTTCAATGAACAAGTGTCACAACACTACAACAAAAACATATTTTAGTGACACCATACTAGTGGCATGTTCTTAAAAAATGTCACAAAAAGAATATTTGGTGGCATTTTTTAGAAAAATGTCATAGAGCCACAAACATACAAGGCTCTAGTGGCATTTCAATTAAAAAAAGTGTCACTTCACAACAACAAAAATGTCACTATAACAAATTTACACTTTAGTGACACTACACTAGTAGCATGTTTTTAGAAAATGCCACAAAAATAAAAATTGGCATTAAATATTTTAGAAAAATGCCACAGAACCACAAAACATATAAGACTCTAGTGGCATTTTAATAAAGAAATGTCACATCAATTTTATGACATTTTATAAAATAATGACACAAAAAATTATGTTCGTGACATTTACCAACAGATGCCACTAAACTTTAGTTGCAATGGCATTTTTTAAAAAATGTCAGGACACTAGGTAGGTGCAAATTACTTTTTATGGCACTTAGGTGAAAAGTGTCATAAACAAATATTTTATAGCATTTTGAGAAATGCCACTAAGCCAAAAACTTTCCAAGCTTATAATGACATTTTTGAAAAAACAAAAAATGCCAATATATTTTCTAAATTTTTAAAATGCAGTAAATGATTAAAAATAAATGAATTAAACTCAATATACACTACAGGAAAAAGCATATTCGGCGACTAAATTTCCTGACCAAAAAAATTTGGTCGCTGAAAGTATAGCTTTCAGCGACCAAAACAGCATTAGTTGCCAAAAGTAAAGCTTTTTGGCGACTAAACAATTTTAGTAGCCAAAAGTCTACAATTGGCGACTAAAACTAAGTTTGGTCGCTGATGATATGGGTTTTAGTGACTAAAAAATTTTGAGTAGCCCAAAGTAAAGCTTTTTGGCGACTAAAAAAAAGTTTGGTCGCTGATTATATGAGTTTTACCGACAAAAAAAATTTTAGTAGCCAAAAGTAAAGCTTTTTGGTGCCAAAAAAAATTTTAGTAGCCAAAAGTCTACAATTGGCGACTAAAAAATAAGTTTAGTCGCCAAAAGTGGTCATTTTTAGCGCGGGAGAACTAAAATCCTAAGGCGGGAATAAAATTTTTTGGTGACCAAAATTTTGGTAGCTGAAAGTGCATCTTCGGCATGACAAAAGTTAAGTTTATTAACAACTAAAAAACAATTAGTAGCCAAAAGTATAGAATTGGTGACTAAAAAATATTTTTAGTCGCCAAAAGTGGTCTTTTTTTTATTTTGGTAGAAAAAAGTTTATTTTACATAAATTATGTTCAATAAAATAATTATGTTTATACATATACTTTTATATTAATATGGATGTATGTACTATATAAATAATATATGTTGCATATATAATCATTTGGTGCTATAGAGGTGTAGTAGGAAGAGTTTGGTGTATATGGTTTATGGTGCGGAAGGTTGGCGGTTCGAGTCTCCGCAAGAGCGGATCAAATTGTTCTACAACGAATTATCGTCATGAATGGCACTTGATAACGTCACGAATAGTGCCTATCATGACATTAAAGTGTCACTGAAAGGTTTTAGTCTTGATGGTGTAATGACACTTACAAGTGTCACCAACTCTTTTTTTAATGGCACTCGATAGTGCCACAAATAATATCTACCATGACATTAAAATGTCATTGAAAGTTTTTAGCCATGATGGTGCAGTGGCACTTGCAAGTATCTACCATGGCACTCGTATCTACCGTGGCACCGATAAAAGTGGCACTTGTTCAAAATGCCAGAAGACAAAAAAATGTCATTAGAAGAATAGTTTTATGGCACTTTCAAATGTCACTAAACTAAGAAAATGTTGTAGTGTGACTAAAAAAAATTAGTAGCTAAATATTTTACTTTTGCCGACTAAAAAAAATGTTGGTCGCCAATTCCATAACTTTTGGTGACTAAATTTTTTTTAATCGCCAAATGTGCATTTTGTTGTAGTGTTTTCTGAGGCTAGCATCACCCAAACTAGTCAAGCCAGTGATTTTGAGGATATCACTGTAGGCTCTCTACTGGATGATAATGGGGATTGGAACCTGAATCACATTTATAGCACTTCCTCCTTGCCTATTGTTTCTGAGATTCTGAAAATTCAACCTTCCAGAAATAATGGTGGTAAGGACGCACCAAAATGGAGGAAATCCCCTGATGGGGATTTTTCTATATCTAGTGTGTATGATCTTATTATGAAACCTCAAGTATTGAAGGGTGATTGGAATTGGATCTGGAAACTAAAGCTTCCTTAGAAGCTTAAGAGTTTTATGTGGTTAATTCTGCATGGAAAAATCCTGACTAATGAGCTGAGGCACAAGAGGGGCTTTGCCGAAAATCCTAATTGCCCCTGTTGTGATATAGTGGAGGACCTTGACCATTTGCTTCGGGTCTGTTCCAAAGCAATGAGTGTGTGGCAGCAAGTGTATGACCCAGATTGGTACTTGAGAAGGAGTTTAATTCCTTTTAAAGTTTGGATCAGATTGAATGGGAAAGGGAGGAGCTCTCAACCTCAGCTTTTTGTTATAACACTATGGATTATTTGGAAAAATATAAACAAACTGATTTTTGAAAATAAACAGCTGAGCTGCCATGCAAGTGTGAAAACCATTTTTGATTATTCTAAAGAAATTAACCAAGCTTTTAATTCTATTATTACAGCACCTTTACAAATCAAAAGCTCAGTTATGTGGTTGTGTCCACCTGCAGGAAGAACTAGGCTTAATACAGATGGCAGTCTCAAAGGCTAGCATAACAATGGGGGATTTGGAGGCTTGTTTCGTGATGAGAAAGGAACGTGGATCAGCGGATATTATGGCAGGTTGGAGAGGTGCACTAGTTTGTTACTTTTTTTTTTTTTTTAAAAAAAAAAAAACATCTATTGGTTAGTTCCTTAAGCCTGTGTTTGGTTGGAAGATTTGAGAAGATATTTGAAAATGAAAAATGAAAAAGTGTGTAAGCCTGTGTTAGGTGAAATGTAAGGTTATTTTATTTATATTTCACCTACTTTTTTCCTTTTCTTTTCAAAATCTCTTTTCAAATCCTCCCACCAATAAATCAAAAAACCAAAATATAAAAAACAAAAAAAAGTCTCTAATTATCTATGATTTTGAATTTCAAAATTCAAAACAATATAGTAAATCACCCTCACTCCACTCTCACCCTTTTCGAAAATAATATAAAACCCAAAACTTTAAAAACCCAACCAAATTATACAAATTCATATAATTCTCTATTTAGAAGATCCAGTATTTAATATTTTTTCTAGCCCGGCCGCTCTGAATGTAATAGTGCAAAAGTTAGGCTCTCTCTTTCTTTGCCAATAGTTCAAACTTATTTCCAGTTTGTTTGTTTGGTTGTGTTTTTTTTTTTTTTTTGTAGATTTCTATTTTCATGTAAGTATTTTTTTTTTTCTTTATATGACTTTTTCTTTCAATGTTTTTTTTTTTTCCCCCAACTAAATTGGTAATAAAGTTATATCCGTTTAGCTATTTTTATTTTGGGAGTTGATTTCAAGTTGTATTTTTATTTTTATTTTTTTGGGTGGATGTTTGTGTATTTTTTATATGTTTATTTTTTTATTGTTTATATTTTTGTTATTATTTCTTTTGATATATGTAAATTCATAATACAATTATGAGTTTTTCACCGAACATGACATCTTACATTGTTCTTTATGATTTGGTCATCCTTTTTAATTTCTTAAACAAAAATTTCAATTTTTTTATTTGTAAAAAATTAAAAAATTTAATTGACTTGCTCATCAATAAATAAAATTTTAAATAATGAACATTGTTCCATAATTTATGGATTTAAAAAAAAAAAAAAATATCACCCATATATAGAATAAGAAAAACTAAAACCTGACATTTATTTTTTATTTTTAAGTCTTTAAAACTCTAACGGTACCTTTTTATTTCTCCAACATTGTCTTTTTAACTTTGCAAAATAAAAAGCTAGACCGAAATTGCATAATGGTTAGCGAAGGTGGTGAGCATAGTAACAATAACGATGATGATAAGCTCAGCCAAAGTATTATTTGGGTAGGTTTTGAAAATGTGAATATTACTTAGAAGAATAGTAGATAGTTTGAGTGGTGAATTGATTTAGAAAATTAATGTGTGGTTGAGATTAAGCGTGAATTTTACTATATAAAAATTGAATATGGATCATATATATATATATATAATTTTGGGTACTTTGTATAACTATAAAAATTTATTGTGATCACATGTTACTTATCATCTGATGTGTTATTGTTGTATTATTGTAATGACTTTTATTATTAATGTCTATAGAGGAATATTTGACTTTTTGTTATAGGTTATAGGTTTTTTAATTTTTTTAGTAACTTTTCGACTTTTAAGCTAAAACACTCGTATGCCAAACGAGGCTTTTTTATTGTTTAATCCAATATTAGAACTCCCACATTAGCTCATATCAATAACGAACTGATAAATTATTATATAATTTAAATATATTAGGATTAAAATATGACCTACAATTTAGAGTGGTTCTATCTTAGATAATTTTTTCATACATAAATATATATAACTATTCATTCAATTGTTTTAAACATAAATATATAGTTTGTTTTTTTTTTAAGACTAAGTTGAAATTTTTTAATAAGTATGCATAAAATATGTTTATATTTCTTATTTTTATTATAAAAAATACTTAAAAATATCTATTTACTAATTTAATAAATAGATAGGTCAAATGATTCATATAACTTGGGAATAGACCAAGACAATTTTTAATGATTAGGTGAAGAATAAGTTGGCGTAAATTTAATGTTAAGCCCAAATTTAATATCACAAGTGAATCAAAATTCATTTTTACGCAAATCTTATAACATAAGACAAATTATAATGTTTTTGCTAGACAAATTTTTAGACTTCACAAAATATAAAAAAAATTAATGATAAATGTAATTTACCACTATCATATGATAAATTAAATTTAAGAAACTCATAAGATGAAATACATTTATATTTTATCATAAATATAATTTTTATGATTTATTTTTTTAATTTTTAACAATTAAATTATAACATGTATTTGTTATTAAAAACTTAGAACATGTAATTAATGACATAAGAATATAAAAAAAAAAATCTCTTATATGTAACTGCGATAAAATTGAATAAAATTTAATTGATTCTGAATCATTTTTACAAAATATTCTAGATAAATTTTCAAAATTATTATTTAATTTTCAAAATTATTTTTTAATTATTTATTTATACCCATACTAACACGGATAATTATGCTAGGCTTATATGAACAGAAATAAAACATTTCTACAACTAAAACTTTTATTTTTCGAATGAATTTTAAATAGTCTTATCTATTTGTACGCTCCATGTGGCCCAAGTTTGGACTAGGTTTGGGTGGCCCAAATATTGACTTCGTGGACACATCACAAGGCCTAATTGGCTCTCCTAATCGCCGTTCAAGGCCATAATACGGACAAGCCCACAACGGGAAGTCCATTACGCCCACGTGACCTAATTGGCTCCCCTAATTTTAGTCACATGATTTGACGCAGGCCATTTCTTTTAGAATTAAGGTGGGTGTGACACCCAAAGAATGTCACATGCTGTAATTATATTCACTTTGCTTGTTTTTGATTTTTTAAAAAGTTTTATTTTTTTATTTTCATATTTTTTTATTGAATTTTTAATATTTTAAGTAATTTTTTTAAAAAAATTTTTAGACAAACCGAATATAAATACACATAAAAAGTATAATTTTTGTGAAAAAAATATTTTAAAATTTCACTAAATATCAAAAATATAAAAAAAAAATACGAAATTTCAGTATATTTTTCATATTTTTATGTATTTATTAATTTTTAAAAATATTTTTTTATAATTTTTTTACTTTTTAGATACATCTAAATAAGGTGCATCTAAAAAGGTAAAAAAAAATGCTTAAAATTTTAAAAATATTCACTAAAAACAAAAGAATACAAAAAAAATTAAAAACTCAATTCTTAAAAAATTTAATCCAAAAAACTCAAACCAAACATGATAATTATTCAATCTTAAATATTCTAAGTTAAATAAATTATTTCATTACACAAAATATTTAAGGTAAAGCTTAGAAATGAATAGTTAGGAAGCCTTGAACATAAGAATCTCACTTTCACCTGTTAAGACATAGGAACTAATCATCCCTTCAACATAGCAAGCAAGTGCATATCACATCAAAAGTGCTTTTACAAGACATGACCGAATACCTACCTTAATTTGATTACCTAAATATACTCTAGAGATAGAAATATGAATTGATAAAATGAAAACTTAGAATATGAGTTCAATTGGTAGAAAACTTAAAAGTGAAAGACATGCCTTGATGGGCTCCAAAAAAAAAATGCCTTAATAAAACAAATTTAGAAAGAGAAATACTTGAAGATTACTAAGAGTTAGGAGATACCTTAACTTTAAAAATTGTGAATACTAGGATGTGTCTATGCACCAATGGAGGAGCTTAAAGGGCTTAAACTAATGTGCTTGTCATTTTGATGCTAAGTATTATTTTTGCTAATTAGTATTAGTGTTAATTAAGTAAGATTAGTGAGCCTTAATCAAGATTAATTAAGTTAAGTAAGGTTAAGTTTAACCTTATTAATTAATTAGAGACTAACATTGATTAATATAACTAAGATCGATTAGTTAAACTAATGATGGAGATTAAGGAATTGATGAAGCAAGCACATAGGTGATGCAAACACACACCTTCCCTTTTTGTCTCAATTAGCCTTTTATCTCACTTGTAATATAAGATGAAATCAAAGAAGAGAAAATCTGCTGGAGAAAGAAAGAGCTAGAAGAAAGGAGAAGAAAGAAGAAAGAACAAAAGAAAGGAGAAAGAAGGAGAAAAGAGAAAGGTTTCAAGAAATCAACCTAGAACACCACTTTTGATCATCCAAAAGGTAAGTTTGAGCCCTAATTCTTGTAATAAACCTATCCAGCTTCTATGATTGAACATAATTTGGATTTAATTGAGTTATTAATGAAGAAATGAATGAAAATGAAATGAATAGGTTGAAGAATGAACTAGGTGATGAGAATTCTTGTTATATTGACCACGATTTTGATATTTTTATTGCATATAAAGCAAAACCCTCATGTTCTCTTATGATTTTTCAGAGTTTGGCAAGATTAAATTCATATTTTGGAACAAACAAGAAAAATGTTGGAAAAGAAAATAGGTTTTGAAGGTTTGTTGTGAAAATCAAGTTTTGATTCAATTTGAACCTTGAATTCTTGCATACAAATGTTTTTCCATGGATTTTCTATCATTAATTTATGTTTTGAGACTTAAAATATCATGATTTGAAGCTTTGGGTGGAAAAGAGTGGAAGAAAACATTAACAACACCAAGTACACAAACTAATCCATTTTGCCTGCTTGAAACCGCTCGTGTGGATTTAAATTCCACACGAGCAGATTGAATTGCGCAGTTGATGGTAGTCACTGCCTCAATCTGCACAAGTGGATTTTCCAAGCTTAAGAAATCTGCCCGAGTGGATTTCCCAACACATTCACCCAATTTCATCATTTTCGCTTGTTTTGATGCACCAGACCTCATTATACTCTTTTAAGACCTAACATAGGATTGAATAAGGCTTAGAAACTAACTTAAAGTAAGAGTGGCTAAGGAAGAAAATCAAAGTTAAGTTGACACATTTGTTTTGCATTTCGCTTTATCGATGTTTGTATGATTGTTTGTGTAGGTCAAACACTGAGGAGGAGAAACCCTTGTTCAAGAGCCATTTGTAAGTAGTAGTACACTTGTTTGATAAATTATGATTCATAATGCAAAAATTATTTATGTTTACGAAGGCTATGCTATGGTTTGTTATGAATGAACATCCTATATTCTTTTATCATATATTAAGATGACATTCTTGTCATGTCCCAATATTAGAGGAATAACCAATCATGTCTTGATGGTCGAGCTTACAAGCCACCTTTGAGTGGGTTGTTTAGCCAGTACCCAGGCCAATTAAGGACCTTGCAATCCTTGATATGTTCATCATTATGTAAATGTTTGCAAGTCAAGTTATGCAATGTCTTACTTAAGTCAAAGCTATGTTCAAACTATGATTTGATATTATGTTTTAAATCTTGTCAATGTTCATTTATTTACTGCGTTACTGTATTACTATTCACTGGGCAATGGCTTATCCCTCTCCCTTATATATATGTAAGTGGTGAAGAGTTTGATTACAAAGAGAATTTTGAATAGATACCGGTCTTGTATGCTTGTACTAGATTTGTAAAGCCTCGTCATATGTGTTGTATTTTACTTTTGTCATATGGATCATGTAATAATGCAAAGATAACAATCTAAGAAGAATGTATGCTTTCATTTCATATAGTTATGCACTGCTTTGAATGGATGTTTTCAAATGGACTCAATATAAGAAATAATAGCTTCCGTATTTGAAAATGGAAAATTTATCCCAATTATCATATTAGTCCGACTTATTTTGTAAGTTAGGCCTTTGGTAGTCCACGATTATCAACTAATCACCACACCATCCTATTTAGGGTGGGATAGGGTTGTGACAGTGGGATTGCAACCTATCTAAAAAAAAGTTGGGTGGGATTGTTAGTGTGGAGATTCACTTCTTTTTAGAATTAGGTTGGGTGTAAAGATGGTCATGAGTCGAGTTTGGAGCGGGTTTATAGAAAATCGCCCCAACCCTATATTATATCGGAGGTGGGGCAAATCGAGGGTGATGAAAACAGGGCGGGTACGGGGTGAGAGGCAGGCTAATTTTGTATGTTGTAAAATAAAAATTGTAAATAATATAGTATATTACAAATAATAATTTATACTTAATGATAATAATATTAATAAGATGGAAAATAAATGAATAAAAATTAATATGAAGTATAATATTTTACTGTTTCAATTTTATTATAATGAATAAATAAAATCGGGGGGCGAGGTTCGAGTGCAACGGGATAGAGGAAGCAAAACCCATTCTCGCTCCACTTCTTAATCGGCGCAGGAAACATCCGTGTAGAACGGGCACGGGGGATGCGGGTATGGAATGGGGCAAGGGAAAATGAACATTCTTAGTTGGGTGGGATTGTTAGTGTGGAGATTTTTTAATGTAAGAATTGTTAGTAAGTGAATTAAGAGAAATTGTATTTCTTTGATGACCACTAGACTAGTAAGAATTCATGTTTGTTTTGTCATTCTACGATGGGATTAATTATATGACATTTCATTAATACTTTGATATATGTTAATATTAAATTTTATTTCATAAACATATAATTTTTTTGGTACTATATTATTAATTTTTACAATAAGAGGGTAAAATAGTCTTTTTCAAGCTAATCCCAAGGGCTTCTTATGCCATCTCCCCTCCTCACTACTAATCCTGAGGTGAGAGGCCCCTATGAGTCCATTGTTATAATTTGAAAACAAAGATGATGGACCATTTTATTTGAATCTAAAAACTATCTCAGCACGCTCAACTCAAATTTTAAGATTTTAATTCCTATTATACCTTAATGCGAATTTACTAATAAAAACAACACATACCAAATATTAAGAAAAACTTTTTTTTTTTTTCCTCATGGTACATCCTAATCAATTATACGTATTCTTCTTATTCAAATTTTTTCATCTTCTTTCTTAAGTTTTAATTATTTTCTCTTCTCCTTCTTCCTCACTCCAAAACTCCAATCCACCCTACCAAAATTTACCATTATCATCAACATCATTATTTTTTTTTATTATATTGTTACTTACAAATAGAAAAAAGTTTGAACAAAATCAAACAATAGATGCAATTAATAATCAAAATAGTTTTAAAACACAACTGATCAAAGAGGAGATAAATATTCACATAAATATTAAAGTATAATTATTGATTTATGTTTTTTTTTTCTATACATAAAAGCGAATATTCAGCTTGTTTTTCGTTATTATTATTCGGATTTTCATAATCGAATTGGCAGTGTATAGCCGAACAAAGTGAATCTGTTTGGTTCTGGAAATCCGAACAAATTCACTTTGTTTAGTTCTGAAAGTCCGAACAATAATTGTGAAAAATAGACTGAATATTTGTCGTCCTCCTTCGTCATTCTCCTTCTCTTTCGCCGGTGCTGCCTTTGCTGGTACCAGGTTTCCTAATCGTGTTTCATGTATGTACGTGGACAAAATAAAGGTTTTTCAAAAGTAATTTAAATTTTTCAATTTGTTTTATTTGGGAGTACGTCAAAAGGGCAATTTGGAAAAAAAAAAAAAAGAAGTATATTAAGAATAAATTGTAACCCTAAATAATTTAATAGGATATATTAAAAAAATAGGTTTACTTAAATATTTTTTAAGTGTGAATAGAATCCAACAAACTAGCAAATCCTGTCCCAAAGCCTACCTTTGAAAACAAATAGGGTCTAAAGGCTTTTAAAAAAATGGACAAGTATAAAAATACAAAAAAGTTCCAAAATACAAAATGTACACATGTGATATATATTCACAATTACATTTATGTATTTGTATTTAAAACTATTCAATGTGTTTGGTTTTAATTTTCTAAATTTATTTTTCTAAAAATTGAATATTTTATTTTTGTGTTTTTTTTTTCTTTAGCGAATATTTTTAAAATTTTAAGAATTTTTTTACTTTTTTAGATGCACCTTATTTAGATGTATCTAAATAGTAAAATAATTGTAAAAAATATTTTAAAAAATTAATAAATACACAAAAATATAAAAAATGTACTAAAGTTTTGTATTTTTTGGTATTTAGTGTATTTTTTAAATTTTTTTTACAAATATTGTACTTTTTAAGTGTAATTTATGTTAGGTGTGTCTAAAAATTAAAAAAAATACTTAAAATATTTAAAAAATTATTGAAAGCATTAAAATACGGAAAATAAAAAAATAAAATTTTCTAAAAATTACTTTCTAAAAATCAAAACCAAACAAGCTAATTTATATTCTGGGCCTAGCCTTTAAAAAATTCAACAAACTCACCTTTAAAAGTCATAAATGGATTCTTAAGGATGGCTTGTCATTTTATTCCCATTTTGCCCTCCATTTTTCTTTTATTTTACCATATGCACAATTGTCTTTTCATTTTGATAAATCTTCATTTTGCTTTTCTTTTTCATTTTACTCTTTCATTTTGAAAAATTTACTAATAGTGACATATATGTTGAGTGAAAGTTTTTTTTCGTAATTACAAGAGCATTCTTGGTCAATTATGAAATACATTTTTCCGTAATTACGCAAATATTCTTGGTCAATTATGAAACATAAATATTTTATTTTTAACAAATTACAAATACACCCATAAAGTATTTAAAATATGAATTGGTCCTAAAATAATAGAAATTTCAACTATCATTTGTGATAAATTTTAATTTAACACAATACTCAATGAAAAGAAGAAAAAAAAAAAACTATTTTTCTATGCAATAATAAATTATCAAAATTATTTATTGAAAAATATTTCTCATATCATTACAATTTATTAATTGACTTAATGATTAACCGAAAAATATTGTTCATATCATTAAAAATTGTTAATTTACTTAATGATTTATTTATTAATAAATTGATCAGCTGTTGTGCAAGTATGATTTATGTATTAATAAAATTAGTCATTTGTATATATATGTATTTTCTTTTGCTTCTTTATTAGTTCAGTGACTTATCTTAGTAGTTTTATATATATATATATATATATATGGGAGAATTATCTTAGTATTTATTTTATATTTATCTATTGAAAACAACTACACACCATTTTTTTTTTGTTCGGAAGAAATGTTAAAGACTCATAAATTCACCCAAAATGATATGATAATAGAATTGGAGTCGATATCATTGGGTGTATAATAAATCAAAAAATCATACATATCATACCACATTATTCTATCATATATCTATTATTTTTTCTATTCAATTACATAGAATAATATTTTAATTTTAAAAAAAAATTATCAAAATATAAAACTTAAATATACTGAAATAATAACTCGTGCCTTGCACGGGCCTGTGTAAACTAGTATATATATATATATAAGGAGAATTACATCCATCTGATTAATTATAGTACAAAAACAAATATATGATACCAATTGCAAAATCTACTCTCATACCTAAACTAAAATCATGGATTCGGCTTCTCTCTCTCTCTCTCTCTCTCTCTCTCTCTCTCTCTCTCTCTCAAATTCAAATATGAATTTGAAAGAATTATTTAGACTCATGAGGTCCACCATATGACTCATTTTGTTTATTTGAAACGTTCATTTTATAAGGCATTTTGTGTATATCATTCATGAAAACAACTTGGCCAATCCAATAATCTTAACATTTCAATTCATCATATTTGTTTTTTAAAAAATAAACTACAAACTTTTGAAATTAAACTATCTATTTATCTCTGTTAACTAGACTAACGATAGAAATTTTTAGGGTAAATTACACTTTGCACCCTTAAACTTTGACCAAATCTCACTTTGGTCCATACACATGAAATTGTGACACTCAATTCCCTGCACTTGTGGTGAAATTCCACTTTGATCCCTACATATAAAATCGTGATAGTTAACCCCCTGCACTTCTAGTCAAGTGTCAATTTTCCCCTTCTGTTACTCAATTATTTAAGTTTTTAACAGAATCCAATCATGTAACAAACATGTGACTATGAAATGAGAGTAAGAGAGGAAAATCATTCTCATTTCCCATCAATATATATTTTTTCCCACGTGATAAGCTTGTGAAAGTTATATAATACAATATGTGTGTGCGTGCGCTGAAAATTAGGACGAATAGGTAAGAAAATAGAGTTTTTGAAATAAAATAAAAAAATATAGCAGAGAAATCGAAGAATCTGTTACTATGGAAAACAAAGTTTCATTATTCTAATTTTTTCAAAACCCTAGTTTATCTCCTTAATCATCCATAATTTGCATTTTGTTTTAGTTAAATACAATCAAAATTTGATGTAAATTTTAGGACGAAATGTGTATAGAAGGGAATTTGGGTGATTTTCCTCTTTTGTCCTTATTTTATAGTCATATGCTTGTCACATTATTAACTTCTATAAAAGACTTTTTTTTAGTCAACAAAAAGGAAAACTTTATTGATGAAAAAATAGAGAATTACATCAATAAAGAAGAGGCAGGAGCAAAAAGCATCAAAGTGAACTCCCCAAATCCCGACTCGGTTGGCACTAAGGAAGACACCCAATCATTTGCTAGCTCAAGCTAAAGTTGGTGAGAGACCAACAAAGCAAAAAGGAAAAGAGCAAACAAGGTAGCCTACCAAGGAAACAACAACAGTAGGTACAAAGCAAGGCAACAAAACAACCTGAGACAACATCAGGCAGCAAAACAATAGAACAACAAACATCATAGCTCCATCATGAGACAACAAACAGCAGCAGAGAAGAGCATCAACAGAACAAGATTAGATCCATTAAATGTAGCACTTGGTCTGGTTTAAATTGACCACAAAATCAGCAGCAGTAGCTCAGCATACTCAGCAGTGCAGTTCATCAGCAAAACAACAGTAGAAAGCAAAACACTCAATCAATAGAACAAGATTAAATCCATCAAATGCAACTCCTAATCTCGGATGAGTACTATTAAACACAGTAGAGTAGAACAGCATCAAAACAAGATTAGATCCATTAAATGCAGCACCTGGTCTGGTTTAAATTGACCACAAAATCAACAGCAGTAGCTTAGCACACTTAGCAGTGCAGTTCATCAGCAGAACAACAGCAGAACACTCAGCAAAACACTTAACAATAGAACAAGACTAAATCCATCAAATGCAACTCCTGATCTGGTTTAAATTGAACACAAAATCATGGATGGAGTATGAGTTCCCAAAAGAGTGGCTCTTCAACCAAATTGTAACTCTAGTCTTAATAAGCTCACGTAGCTCCATGAAGTTGGGATGAGCACTATTAAACACACAATCGTTCCTGAGCTTCCAAATTGACCACAAAACAGCAAGTGGTAAGGCATTCCATATTTGGAGTTCCTTCTTCATGATTCTAGTGCCAATCCACCAATCAAATAAATCCACCACAGAGCCTGGGCATACCCAGAATAATCCCCACCAATCTATGACGTCAGACCAAACTTTCCAAATAAAGGGACAAAGAAGCAATACGTGATATATGGACTCAGGTTGTTCTTTGCAAAAGAGACAATGAGTGACAACATCGCCTCTAAGAACACCAATATTTTGAAGGAAAACAGATGTTTTAATTCTGTATTTCCAAGCCAGCCAAGAAAAAAATTGTGCCTTTGGTGGTGTGATGTTATTCCAAATGAACTTAGGCATAGACAAATCTGGACCTCTAGAGGATTGTAGCCAATAGAATAAATCGCATGTTTTGAAGACATCCTTATTTGTAGCTTTTCCATCTCATACTATCCTCCACCTCATGCTTTAGTAGTGGCCCATTACCCAGTAAGACTTGCAGATTTTGAACTTCCTCAGCTTCCCATGCCAACAGTGGTCTCCTAAAGGTAAAGTTTCAGTTAGAGGAACTAGATTTCCTATCAATGAAGTCTTTAAGAGAACCATCTTTATCAGAAAAAAGACAAAAAAGCCTAGGAAAAAGATATTGAAAACAGTCACCACCTAGCCAACTATCCTTCCAGAAAGAGATATTAGCCACATTACCAACAACCAATTCAGAGTTAACCAAGAAGAAGTTGAGTAAATTAGGATTACCTGAAGCTAGATCCATAATGTCCTTCCAGATCTAGGAGCAATTAGTAATTGTACCTTAGGAGTGAAACCAGCTACCAGATCTGCTACTATACTTGCTGCAGATCAATCTTCGCCAAAGGGCTTGTTTTTCAGTACAGAACCTTCACCACTATTTAGCAAGTAAACACTTATTAACTTGACCCAAACTTCTTACACCTAATCCTCCTTGAGATTTTGTCATTAAAACATCTTTCCAGCTGACTAGGTGAACCTTTCTTTTGACCTCTGAGTCTCTCCACATAAAAGAAGCTTGAATTTTATCCACATCTTTGATTACACCCTTTGGCATTTTAAATAGTGAAAGATAGAAGATAGAGAGACTTGATAAAAACTGACTTGATGAGGGTGAGTCTACCAAAAAAGGACAAAAGCCTCTTTTTCCAGCCTGAAAGTTTACCTTTAAATTTGCCCAGAATAGGTTTCCAAGTGGTTTTCCTTCTAGGATTGGCACATAGTGGAAGACCAAGATACTTCAATGGCAGTTTCTGAGTGAGACAATTCAGTTTAGATGAGAAATCATTGACTAAAGTCTCAGAGACGCCAATAACACAAACTACGCTCTTATGGAAATTAGTTTTCAGACTTGACATAATCTCAAAACATCAAAGTATTCTCTTTAAAACTATAATTTCTAGCGAATCTGCTTCACAAAACAGGATGGTGTCGTCAACAAATTATAGCTGAGTGAATTCCAACCCATTAGGTTCAACAACAGCCCCTCTAATTAAGCCCATATCCTTAGCTCTTGATAGTAATATATTCAGCCCTTCTGCTATAATATTGAAAAGGAAGAGTGAGAGTGGATCACCTTGTCTGAGACCTCATTCCGGTTGGATTTCATCAGTAGGTGAGCCATTGACAAGAATGGAAATACTTGCAGTTGATAAGCATGATTTCATCCAGCCCAGCCATTTTGAACCAAATCCAAACTTTACAAGCAAATCAAAAAGGAACTCCTAATTCACAGTGTCAAAGGCTTTTTCAAAATCAAGCTTAATGATCACCCTTTGCTTATTTGATTTTTTCCACCAATCTACAATTTTATTAGCAATAAGCACTCCATCCATTATATTTCTTCCTCCAAGGAAAGCAAATTATGCTTCACTCATGATGTTAGGCAGGACAAACTTCAATCTTTTTGTAAGGACCTTGGAAAGAATCTTGTCTATAGAACTTATCAAGCTAATGGGTCTAAAGTCAAACAGAGACACAGGGTTTTCCTTTTTGGAGATAAGACTCACAAAAGAGCAATTCAGACCCCTAGCCAAAATACTATTCTCATGAAACTCCTTCATGAAGTTTAAGATATCATGCTTCATAAATTTCCAGCATTTTTGGATACAGGATAGATTTAAGCCATCATGACCTGCGGCTTTGTTTCCATCATAGTCCTTAATAGCAACCCAAACTTCCTCTTCAGAGAAGGCACTTTCCAGTATAACAGATGCATTATTGTGAATGTTGATGGAGTTAAAATGCCCTCCCAGTTTAGACCTACTTTTCCAATGCTCTGAGTAGAGTAACTTGAAATGATTTACCACTGCAGTTTTGACTTCAACAGGCTGCACCATTGAGACCCCATTGACTTCTATTGAATCAAATGAATTCCTGTTAAATCTGCTTGTGGCAGTAATGTGGAAGAACTTGGTATTCTTATCACCTTTCAGTGACCAATTGAGCCTAGATTTCTGCAACCAAAACCTCTCATCCATCTTTCTCAACTTTCATCCTTCTAGCAGATTCATCAACTTGGAGAATTCTATCCTTAACTAACAAGTCCCATGAGTGGAGTTCAGCTTCCTTCTCCTTGAGATTTTCAGTGATATTACCAAATACCTCCTTGTTCTAGTTTTTCAGACACAATTTAAGAGCCTGTAACTTCTTCTTTAGGATGTAGCCTGCCCAGCCCTCAAAATTTGAGTGCTCCTAATTTTGCTTAACTATATAAAAAACACTGGTGTGCATGATCCAAGAGTTGAAGAATCTAAAGGGTCTAGGTCCCCAATCTTTCTCATTTTTCATTAATAAAAGAGGGCAGTGATCAGACAAGGATCTAGGTAAACCCGAAAGTTTAAATCTAAAGAATTCAAGCCATTCAAGATTTAATAGAAACCTATCGATTTTGCTCCACTTATCACCATCATAAAATCTGCCCCATGTATATCTTCTGCCCAACATAGGTAAATCTACCCCTTCTATTTTTTCAATGAAATTTCCAAAATCCTTTATTCCCATATCCCTCCTGACACAACCCTTCCTTTCTTCTATACTGTTAACTTTATTGAAATTGACCCCAATACACCAAGGGTGAGTGAAGGTAGTTCTAAGACTAAATAATAATTCCCACAGTCTTCTCCTTTTCAGCATATCATTAGAAGCATGAACATTTACAATAATATAACTAAAATTAGAATAAGTGATACTAAAAAGTAAGATGAAATTCTTACTGCAGCAGCAATCTGACAGAGTGAAGACTTCTGGTTTCCAAATACATAACAACCCTCTCGCATTCCCTACTGCATCAACAGCCATGAACTCCATCTGATCCTCAGGCCATAAGGATCTAATAAATGATTCTGAGACCTCTGCTTTCTTTGTCTCTTGAATTAAAACAATATCTACTTTTCTCACTCTAATTAGCTCCTTTACTTTCCTTCTTTTCTCTGGCTTTCCCAACCCTCTGATATTCCATGATAAGAACTTCATTGATAAACAAAATAAAGCACCCAATCTACCTAATTCTGCAGAATCAGAACTATTTGGCAGCATCAATCTGCTTCATTTTTTCCAGATCTTGGTTTTTGAGCTCCATGATTTTCTCAATTACTTTGTCTTCCTTACCTTCACAATTTATACCAAGAAGGTTTCCAATTTGTAGGGTGGCTTGTGCCTCATTCAAAAGGTATCTTCCTCTGCTGGAGCTACTACTCAATGAGATTGAATCTGACAGTTCTTTAGTCACAGCTCTAAGTAGAACACCCTTTCTGAATCTTGCATCTCCAATTACCTTGGTCTTTGCTTTCCTCATAACTTTCTTGGAGTTTGTCATTGCTGGAAGGATTGTCTTTGCTGGAAGATCGCATCTTCTAACCTCTGTTTCTTTACTAATTCCCACCTCTCTTCTAGAGTCAACATTCGCCGACTATAATAAGGGGTCATTGACTATAGGAGTTTGTAACCCAGTGCTGATAGGATCATTACTTTTTATTAGGCCCACACCGTTGGGCCCATGAACTGATTAAGGCCTGGTGTGAATTGAGTTGTCAATCTAGATTGGACCCAAAAACACCTCCAAGTTTACGTTGGGCCGAAGTAAATCTGGCCCACTAAAGCTTTTCAAAAAACCAGAAGTAAAAATTTGCCCATAAACTCTTTGGCTTCCACTTACTACAATAAGGCTTTTTTGTCTAATAGGGTTGTCTCCTTCCTCATGCATGCGCCTCCATTGCTCATCTTCCCCAAGTCTGCAACCGTCTCATTTATTGCAGAAATGGCCATGAGCTTATCATTACCTGCCAACCTATTTACCTTTGATGCACCTTCAATACACATGTCACCTCCCAAGCATTTCTCTATCACTACCTTATCATTAAGTGCCACATCATCATCTTCTTCCCGGAGAATTTCACCATTGTTAACACAGTGCTCATCCCAGTTCTGGCCCGACTCTTGTGGTATTCCGGACTAGGGTTTAATGTTTTCATGTTGTTGTTTACCTCTTGTTTCCCTTGTATCTATTTGAAATTGGCTTTTGGGTTGTTGTGGTTACATTTGGAACAGGTTGGTTGCTTGTTTTTCCGAAACATTGTTGCCCAAATTTTTGTTCCTCTGCTCGAGCGGTCTTTCTTACGCTCGAGCGGGCTACGTAAATTTTAGTAGTCCGCTCGAGCAGGATTTGCAAACTCTTAGTACTTTGCACGTCTGCAAAAGTGCTGGAAAGATGTCTTTCACGCTCGAGCGGCGTGTCCTACGCTCGAGCGGGTGGGTGCTCGAGCATCCTTTCTTGAGCTCAAGCGGTTGGTCTGTCGTCTGCAAAAATACTGGAGGTGTGTATTCTACACTCGAACGGAACAAATTATTGTGCTTGGTACTCAAGCGGACTGCGAGTATATCAGATTGCAAAAAGCACTTTTTACATCACTTTTTCATATATTTTCATCCAAAACCCTAAAGTTGAGAGCCTCTCTCTCTAAAACTCACATTCTCTCTATATTTCCACCTAGATCTAGTGATTTCTCCACCTTACTTCCTCTGATAAAAAGACAGAACTTCTCAAGATCTTCCTTTTAACCCGATTGAAGTTAGATTTCAACACTTTTGGAGTTCTATCCTTGTTTGTCTCATCTTTTTTCTTTGAGGTAGGGATTTTCTACACTTTGTTATGATTTTTAACTTAATTATTTGTGGTTGTGTAAAAATTATGGGATTTGGGAATAATTTGAGCAAACCTAGGGTTTGAGTGAGATGTAAAATAGGGGCTTTTGGTGGAAATGAAATAAATGAATATGGGGTTCAAAAATGAAGTCTTATGGTGTCAAAATGGGTGATTTGGGTACTTGGGTTGATATTTTGAAAAGGGAGATTTTTTCCCTAAAATGACCATCATATCTATTTTGTATAAATAGTTGAAATTTGTGTTGTAAACATGGAATTAAGTGAGTATTGAAATGGATGGTGGAATTGAATATGTAATGCTTCACACCCTTGAGAATTTTAGATAAATTATCTGTCATGAGATTATATATCTGTTTAAAAATATTTGTATTGGGCTATCGGTGGAGGATGACTTTGATTGTTGTAAAAATTGCATGTGGATTAAGTAAATTGAAACTAGTCCATGGTTGATTATCATTGAATATGGCCATGTTGTGAATACATTATATATGTATGATTATTTGAGAGGAGAAATGGGATGTACTCCATATGTGTGATTATGTGTTTAAATACATTGCATATGTATGATTGTTTAGGAGGAGAAAGTGGATGGACTCCATTGTTTGAGAGGAGAAAGGAGATGGACTCCATTGTTTGAGAGGAGAAAGGAGATGGACTCCATTATAATTAAGTTGGCCGGAGTGTCCTAGGTGAAAGTCCCGAAATTTATACATGGGTGCTGATTCCACGAACGAAATATTCGTAAAATAGAAAATTGAAATATTTACATGGATGTCGATCCCGCGGACGAAATATCTGTAAAATGACAATTGAAAGTGTTTATGTGTTGATTGTGAAATTGTTGAACCATCGAGTTGAAGTCTCATTGGGTTATTGAGAAATAATGAAATTGATTTATATATTTTGAAATGAATTGGAGGAAAATATAATGGAATATGAAATTGGTATTCTATGGCAATATAAAAGTATGAATGTTTTATCCCAGGCATTGTATATGCACATGCACTTATACCTTTGTTAAATCTCATATATTGTGTTAGATTATTCCTACTGGGTTGTGGCTCACCCTATTTTGGAAAAACATTTTCAGGTAACAATGGCATGCCTCCACCAAGGTAATAGCATTTGAAGGATCTTTGGGAAGCAAGAGCTTCTTGTTTTGTTATATTTGTTTGTATAGCCTAGGGTTAAATTTGTGTGAGCTAGTCTCCTTTTGATGTAACCAAGCCAAGACTTGGAAAGGTGTAAGCCCAAAGGGCATTTATTTATGTTAAACTCTTTTGTATTATTAACTTTATGTAATGAAAAAACTGTTTACTCTTATGTATGTTGTCATTTATATATGCTTATGGGTTATATCTATGGTTATATTTTGAGGGCGTTACAACTTGTTATTAGAGCATACCGGATTTGAATACTTTGGGTACGTGGGAAGTGGTTAGAACCACAATGGGTTTGTCTCGCTTGTTAGAGACTTAAGTACGGATGATATGTGCTTATATGATAACATGCCTATGTGATTATATAGGTATGAGATTTAGTTCCTAAGATGTTGATTGGGTCTACGGGCTTCTAGAAGTCCTATTAGAAAAATACTTGATCACTGTTGTTTCTAATTAAAAATCTAGCAACGCCACAGGACGGTCATTATCTATGAAGGAAATTCGTATGTGCTTACGTGATTATGTAATTATGTAGAGTGAACTACTGTTGTCCAATGTATTAGAATGCAACTGAGTTAGCTTCGGTACATTTGTAAATGTACTAATCTCTTTGTTACCTTCATTAGGATGTCAGAACGTGATTGTGGTAGTAGGCGTGGTAGGCCTATTAGGCACGAGATGCCTATACCAGATGAAATTTCAACACAAGAGGAAGGGGTTAGTCTGGCCAACGTAGCCGAGCCAGTAGGTCAACAGGCCATGGGCGCCTTAGCCTGCCAAATGGTCGAAGCTTTAAGAGAATCTATAGACATTCTCAGAGCCGATAATCAAGTCCAGGCCTAGGTAGCTAAGGCAGGGCCATCTTTTCTAAAGACAGAGTTTTTTCAGTCAAATCCGGATGAGTTTTTGGGTGACCCAAAGGAGCCACTGAAGGCAGATAAGTGGCTAGAACAGATAATGAAAACGTTTGAGATGCTTGGTATCGAGGACGACCAATTGAGGGTAACTTTGGCATCTTTCCAATTGAAGGGGATGCGGCTCAGTGGTGGAAGTATGATTGAAAGGACTTTGAGGCTTTTATCAACGCCTTCCAGGACAAGTTTTTGCCTCCTGCTATTAGGAAGAAGTTGAGAGACCAGTTTTCCAAGCTGGTGTAGTTTGAACACACCTGTGGCAGAGTTCGAACCCACCTTTACTAGTTTGTCGAGATTTGCACCAGAGTTAGTGGCGACCGAGGAGCGCTGATGTTTGGAGTTTGAGAAGAGGTTAAGGACCGGTCTCATGTTCTGAGTGGCCAAGTCCATGATTAGAGACTATGGGCGCCTTGTGGAGGTGGCGGCTCATCTCGAGACTATTATGTAAGCTGAGAAGGAGAGGATGAGGGGTTCTAAGAGAGTCAGGAAAGTCAAGGGGACGGTAAGAGAGAGAGGGGTTCTAACCCTCAGCAGTTCCAAGGAGCATAGTCAAGGTCTACCTTTCCAGTACTGAGTTCGGGTTCTGGAAGGGATGGTTAGAGAGACATTACTTGTTTCAAATGTGGTTAGTTGGGCCACAAGTCTCCAGCTTGTCCACAGAGAGAAGGAGGGCAGCAAGCAGCTTCATCTTCGACTTGTTCTTAGGGCCAGAGTTAGGGTAAAAGGCAGCCACCCACTTGTTATCATTGTGGTTAGGTAGGGCACCTAAAGAGGTTTTGCCCATAGTTGGGTGACACATCTGGTGCGTCTAGTTCGAGACAGACATAGAGTCACCAGCCAGTACAGTCAACACAAGCCTCGGGGCCAATCAAGGAGCCTCTTTGGCTTAATCCATGCAGCAGGCTTATGCTCCGAGAGGTGAGCAGGTAGATCAGAGGCCAACAAGGCATGTGTATGCTTTTACCGTGCCAGATCTTGTACCGGCTCCATCTATAGTGAAAGGTACCTTTTTATTTTCCAATTCAGTTGCTAATGTGTTAATTGATATGGGTGTATCCCATTCTTTTATCTCGTCTGCATTTGTATCAGTTTTGGAGTTGGAGTTGGCACAGTTAGCATCTCTTATTTGTGTAGAGTCATCTATTGGTAGTGAGGTTATTCTGAAACAGGGGTATCGGGGTTGTGACATAGAGGTCGCCGATCGTCGACTTCCATTTACATTCAATTTGCTTGACATGTCTACTTTTAATGTTATTTGGGGTATGGACTGGTTATCGTCATACCGGGCTGTTATAGATTGCTACCATTAGAGGGTTACTATATGTACCTCGAGCGGCGACTGTTTTTATTTCTTGGGGGACCGGGTGGATAGAGTCTTATCAACAGTATATGATCCGCGTGGGCGGAGTAAACTTAGTTGTCTTCTTGCTAGCGTTCTAAATAGTGAATGTGATGAAGTCTGGGTTGAGTTGCCAAGGGTGGTTTGTGAATACCCTGATGTTTTTCTCGAGGACCTTACTAGTTTGCCACCTCACCGAGAGATCAAGTTCTCTATGGATTTAGTGCCTAGCACGGCACCGATTTCGATGGCACCGTATCGGTTTGCACCTGCTGAGTTGAGTGAGTTGAAGATTCAACTCTAGGAGTTGTTAGATAAGGGTTTTATCGGTCCTAGTATATCGCTGTGGGGAGTGTCGGCTCTCTTTGCTAAAAAGAAAGATGGAGCGTTAACTCTGTATTGATTACCGAAAGTTGAACCGAGTAACTGTTAAAAACAAATATCCTATGTGTAACAACGCCCGCGAGGGACCTCGCTACTGTTCGGACTCGATTTTGTTGCGGTTCCAAATCTTGAACCAAAGAGTCCAAATCCGGCAAATCGTTTTGAAGAAAAACAGATTTTTTGAAAGAAGTGCCAAACATGGACTGCTTTGCGAGATAACAGAGTCGCCACCTAAATATTTTTAAAATGGGAAATTTAGGAAACCCTAACTCGGTGCCAAAGGCCACGTGTCCGTCATCACCAAAGTTGGCTCAGGAACTTGGGTACGATTGGGGAAGGTCACATTGTGAGCACCCCCGCTCGCCCGGTCAAAGACCGGCCTCTACTAACCATGATATCTGTTTTTGAAAACATTGTGAGTTCTTATTCCGGTTATTAGCCTAGGTTACTATGTGATGCGCACAGCATACAAGTATAGACTGAATCGCCTGGATTGGAACAAAACACTTCATGTTTGTTTGTTTGAAAATGGTTTGATGGTGCTACTCGCAAGTAGGCTAAAATGCGGATTTGCCACCCTCGGGTGGGCTTAGGAAAACAATGATTTTGCCACTATCTAGTGGGCTTGAAACAAACAGTTGATGAATTATTCCAATTCAGATAACTCAACCTCCACCCACAGGCATTCAAGGCAGTTATATCACATAAGCATATAGCCTCATGGTAAGCATGCTATTCATGGCAGTCACTCACACGCATGCAAGGATGCTAAAGCATAAAACTCACCGAGTACTCCAAGCCAAAACAGAAAACTGATTAGAAATCATGCATGATCCTAAGTATACAGAATTGCCTAATGCAACACATGCAAAATGCAACTATAGCAGGCTCGGCTATTCTAAACATGGTATATGAGATGCTACAGTTAGCATGTATTCAATTTGGAATTGAAATACAAATGCAGTTTGTATGATGCGCCGAGCCCGGTGCGTGCAAAACAGATGAATGATGCAAACATGCTGTCATACTGTATGCTAATTGAAATATGCCCTATATCTAACCATCGTAAGCGGGTAAATAAAAGGGAGAAAGAAATGGGGGTTGGAAGACATACATCACACTCACACACACTTATTACAATTATACCCTCACTCAGAGGGTCCGAATAAAATAATAATACAGTCCGAAATATACAGTCCAAAATATACAGAATTCTAATTAATTGACAAATTAATCAAGAAAGCGGTAAACTGGCGCGCAGGCCAGGGGCTGCCTTGCTTCTGATGAATGATGTATGCTGGGCTGCCTGGTACGGAAATCCACTGGGATGCCCCAATTAGCCTCTGTTCGCAATTTTTCTCGAAATGCGTGCCAGGTCTCGGAAGACTGCTGATCGTTCATTTTGCTGCAACAGAGAGCAGGAAAAGGGCATAGCAATGTATTTCACAAATATATGCATGCCTCGATCCTCGTGCCACCTATCACGCATCTCGATGCATGATGGCCGAGGAATCGGATTGCACAACTCAATATAGGATAAATGTATATGAATGCTACAATAAAACCTAACTCCATCATGGGTAATCCAGAGTGTTGGTGACTTGGGAATTGAGGCGCGTTCCGTCACTCGGAGTACGAAACATGCCTCGTTTCCCGTGCCCGAGCTAACTCTTATCCCGAACACGATGCAATATGCATGATATGCATGAAATGTAACTAACATATATCCTAGCACGCACAATGCTGATGAAGATGAGATGCCTCGAAAAGCGTGCACGCGGGCACGCAAACCGAGGCCATGATGTGAGATGCAAATCGGATAAAACCGGAGTGCCTCGAAATGCGTGCACACGGGCACGTAAACCGAGGCGATGATGAAATGCAATCCGGATAAAATCGAAGTGCCTCGAAATGCGTGCACACAGGCACGCCAACCGAGGCGGTGATGCGAAATGCAATTCGGATAAAACCGAAGTGCCTCGAAATGCGTGCACACGGGCACGCAAACCGAGGCGATGATGCGAAATGCAATTCGGATAAAATCGAAGTGCCTCGAAATGCGTGCACACGGGCACGTAAACCGAGGCGATGATGTGGCATACGGCATGCGATGATGGGCTTATGCCAACATGAGAGAGCCTCAGCCGCATTCACATAGGCTGCCGTCGAATAAAAAGATGCACCTCGAAATGCGCGCACACGGGCACGCAAACCGAGAAATGTATGAAATGGCATACAGAATGCAAAGATGGACTTACGCCAATATGAGAGAGCCTCAGCCGCACTCACATAGGCTGCCGTGAGATGAAAATGAGGCGCCTCGAAATGCGTGCACACGGGCACGCAAACCGAGGCGATTATATAGAATCAAGAAATGGCATGAAAATGCAAATTGGGCTTACACTTACATGAGAGGGCCTCAGCCGCACTCACATAAGATGCCGATGAATGAAAACGGAGTGCCTCGAAGTGCGTGCCCACGGGCACGCAAACCGAGGCAATGCACTGAAGCATGAAATGACATGGAAAATGATATGCAAGCATGCAAACCAAATTTCAGCAGCTAAATGAAGGGGAAAACAGCCCCGAAATGGTACGAAATGACAATCAACGCATGAAATCATCCCAAAACATGATTTTAAGTGCCCGAAATGGCCTACGTCTATGCTAAACATGCAAAATTGGCACATGAAAGCAAAAACAGTAGCAAGGCAGCCCTAAAAATAGCATCTTCTTAGTACAAAACAAGGCCAAACTATGAGTATAGATATGGCAACAATGGCATGCAAAAATACGGGAAAAGAGGGGAATTACAAAACAAGTGGTACATGAAAAATTCAAACCACAAAATTTCCTTCTACAACTTTGAAGAGGAGTCCAAAAAATGCATATTTACAGTGAATGACAACTCCAAAATCAGCATGTAGATAGGCTCAAAATAGCATGCAATATAATGAGCTAACAAGGGCTATAAAGGGAGGTACCATAAGCAATGACCAAACAACTTGAGACCCTTAATAAAACTTGAAGAACAGACCAAAACAAGACATTTTTCAAGCCTGATTAAGGCTGAAATCCGAAGCTAAGCAAGCCTAACAAAGCATGCAATTTCACGGAAAATATGGAGGATTACAAAGCAAGTACCAAAACCAATCATAAAATGACATAAGACCCTTAACAAAGTATGAAGAATGGACCAAAATAAGGCATTTTATAGGCCTTATGAAGGCTGAAATCCGAAGCATGGTGAGCTTAAAAAAGCATGCAAAATGGGAGTGGAACAAGAATTCAAAGCAAGTGATATGTAGAGCAAGAAAACCAGGTTGAGCCCTTCTTCAATGTTTAAGAGGGGATCAAAATAAGCACAATAGCAGTATGTTGCATGCTCAAACTCAGATTGAAAATAGGCCAAAACAATCATGCAATTTTACGGTAAAATGGAAGAATTTCAAAGGAAGTGTATGATAGAGTCACCAAACATGATGGAGCCCTTCTTCAATGTTGAAGAGGGGCTCAATATAAGCCCACTAACAGTTTACATCAGTCTCGAAATCAGATTACTCTTAAGGCAAATAAAGCATGCAAAACCATGGCCTAAAGAGTGATATTGAAGGAAGTATGTCATGGAGACACCAAACAGGGTTGAGCCCTTCTACAAAGTTGTAGAGGGGCTCAAAATAAGCCCAAAAACAGTAGGGGTCGGAGCCCAAAACTGAAAGCGAATGGGGCTAAGAAATACCTCAAAATTATGCTCAAAAAAAGGAATTAGAGGTTTACCTTTGAAGACCTAACTTTGGTTGCTTCTTGGCTTCAATTTGTTGACTCTTGGCCTCTGAAAATCACTTCCTTGCTGCTGAAATGGAGTTGTTGATGGTAGAGCTTAGGGTTGGTGAAGGATTGAGGTAGGAAGCTTGAAGGTGTTTTTTGGCTATGGAAATGGGAGTTTTTGGAGAGGGGCTCTCTTAGACAAATTTTGTAACCCTAGCAAAGGGGCTCCGCCCTTTAAGTAGGCCAAAAAGAGTGTAAAAGGGGAGGGAAAAGCACCCAAACTTTCCATCCCAAAATATCCCTGATGGGAGAGATGACAAATTTGAAAGAGCCCAAAAGGTAAAAGTCGGCCGGCCAGTGATTTTACAGGGTGGCGGCCGCCACCCCACTGGTCGGCCACCACTCACCCGGCCCACGGCCATGGCCCAAAAATGAAGGTGAAATTTTCTGGCCGACCACCCTGCAGTGGTGTCCTCCCATGTGTGTAGAATAAGGCCCCAAGGTCGGAATCAGGCAACTCTGAAGCAAGAGTCACAACATAGAGCTTGAAGGAGAGGCTCAAAACTGAAATGCACAATTACTGGCCGACCACCAACTTTTAGGGTCCTCCCAGATGTGTGGAACAAGGTTCCAAGGTTAGAATTTGGCAACACTGAAGTAGAAGTCACAACATAGAGCTTGAAGGAGAGGCTCAAAAGTGAAACTTTGAATTGCTGGCCGACCAGTAGTTCTTAGGGTCCTCCCGTGTCCCCTGATCACAGATATGTAGCTTTGGTCGGAAGAAAATATCCCCAGGGTGTTCAACATTGGCCCGGAAGTGAGCAAAACGGGCGCCGGAAGAGCGAAAATGGTTATCTGGGATAATTGCTGGCCTCCCACCCCCCAGTGACCTTCCTGGTGTTGAAACAGAGGTACCTGCCAAATTTGAACAAAAACTAATGAGAAATGAACGCTCGGAGCCAAAACCGGGCAATTCGGGATCCCGAAAATGGGCTACAGGTGCCGGAAGTGGTGTTCAGCAACGAAGTGGGCATCTGTGACCCCAGTGTCCCTCGGAATGACAAAACAGAGGTTCCTGCCAAAAATCAGAGAAAACCGATGCAAAATGAATGCTCGGGGCCCAAACCGCGCGATTCGGGGTCCCGAAAACCGGCTGTAAGCACCGAAAGTGGTGTTCGGCCACGAAGTGGGCATCAGGGGCCCCAGTGTCCCTCGGTTTGATAAAACAGAGGTGCATGCCAAAAACCGGAGAAATCGGAGATGGTTGGGCGGTCCCGAACCGAGGCACACGGCCTAACGGCTCCGAAAACCGGGAACCGGGCTCCGAAATGGGCAAAATGGCCTACGGCCACGAAATGTAGCCCACGGCCACCGGGAGATAGCCTACAGGACCACTCCCTTCCCTCAGGAAAGAAAACAGAGGTAACCGAGTCTGGTTCGCAAACCGAGACAAGGCACAGAAGAGAGTTCGGAAGTCCGGAGGCGGTAGCGCGACTCTGAGACTTCAACGCCAAGACAAGATGCAACATCACCGAGCGCTCAACCGGTGACGTCTGAGTCTTAAGGTCGGTCAAAAATGGGGTGTCTACACTATGCTTCGTATAGATGATCTGTTTGATTAGTTGAAGGGGTCTTGTTGTTTTTCTAAGATAGACTTGAGATCGAGTTATCACCAGTTTAGGGTTAGAGAGGAGGTTATCCCGAAGACGGCATTCCATATGCGGTATGGCCATTATGAGTTTCTAGTGATGCCTTTTGGGCTAACCAATGCACCGGCTGTGTTTATGGACTTGATGAACCGGATTTTTTGTGAGTACCTAGACCGTTTTGTGGTTGTCTTTCTGGACGACATCTTGATTTATTCACCTTCTGAGGAGGAACATGAAGAACTCTTACGAGTAGTGCTTGAGTTGCTTAGAGCCCATAAGCTATATGCTAAGTTCGGGAGGTGTGAATTCTGGCTGAGAGAAGTTAAGTTCTTAGGCCATGTAGTATCCGGGGAAGGGGTGACTGTAGATTCATCCAAAATAGAGACAATTCAAGATTGGAAACAACCTAAGAATGCCTTCGAGATCCGTAGTTTTCTGGGGTTGGTCGGGTATTATCGAAGATATGTGAAAGATTTCTCTAGACTAGCTTCACCTTTAACTAGGCTGACGAGGAAGGGAGTTAAATTTGTGTGGGATGAGACTTGTGAGAAGTTATTCCAAGAACTTAAGGTTAGATTTACCACTACTCCAGTCTTGATTATTTCGGAGAGGGGTTTGGGCTATTCAGTATACTATGATGCCTCACGGGAAGGTTTGGGTTGTGTTTTGATACAAGAAGGGAAGGTAGTAGCCTATAGCTCACGGCAGTTGAAAACACACGAGAGGAATTATCTTACTCATAACCTAGAGTTAGCAGCGGTGATATTTGCCTTGAAAATCTAGAGGCACTATCTGTATGGTGAGAGATTTGAAGTATTTTTTGATCACAAGAGTTTGAAGTATCTGTTTACACAGAAAGACTTGAACTTGAGGCAAAGAAGGTAGATGGAATTCATAGAGGATTATGACTTCGAGCTGCATTATCATTCGAGAAAGGCCAATGTCATGGCCGATGCTTTGAGTAGAAAATCTATTAGCAGCATAGCTTGTATTGCCATTCAAGAATGGGAGATGTTGGGTGCTCTTGGGGAATTTGACCAGCATCTTGGTGAGTTCGTTGAATCTATAGCCTTGTTTATGGTAGTTGCCCAACCTACACTTGTGAACCTAGTGTTGGAAGCACAGAAGGGTGACCCTGAAGTAGAAACCCTCCGGGAGAAGATTTCCAGTGGGACGGTAGAAAGAGGCTTGAATGTGTATCCCAACCTGAGCGTAAGATACCGTGAGCATTTATTTG
The DNA here is from genome assembly GCA_025200525.1 of Camellia lanceoleosa. Taxonomy (NCBI): domain Eukaryota; kingdom Viridiplantae; phylum Streptophyta; class Magnoliopsida; order Ericales; family Theaceae; genus Camellia; species Camellia lanceoleosa. The sequence goes on along the minus strand of CM045771.1, from coordinate 134,564,018 downwards.
TATCGGAGTCTTCCCGAGAGGAAGTACTTTGAGAGTTTCACCATTCGCGCATTGCGGTGCATCTGGGGGCATAAAGATGTATCATGACCTGAGTCGCCAGTTTTGATGGAGAGGTATGAAGAAGGATGTAGCCGTGTTTGTATCAAAGTGCCTTACTTGTCAGCAAGTGAAGGCCGAATATCATAGGCCAGCGGGTTTGTTACAACCTTTACCTATAGTTGAGTGGAAATGGGAGCATGTTACGATGGATTTTGTTGTAGGCCTTCTGAGGACTCAACGGGGTAGTCATGTCATTTAGGTGGTAGTTGATTGGTTAACCAAGTCAGCGCACTTCATACCTATGTGCGTGAGTGATTCAGTGGATTACCTTGCCGACTTGTATATCAGGGACATAGTGAGGTTGCACGGGGTCCCTGTGACGATTGTTTCGGATAGAGATCTGCGTTTCACAACTTGTTTGTGGCAGAGCTTACAGATGCCTTGGGCACTAGATTGACTTTTAGTACTGCATATCATCCTCAGACTGATAGGCAGTTCGAACGTACCTTTCAAATCCTTAAGGATATGCTTCGAGGCTGTGTCCTTGATTTTAAGGAGTTGTGGGAGAGGCACTTACCCTTAGTAGAGTTTGTTTATAACAATAGCTTCTGAACAAGTATTGGCATGGCACCATTTGAGGCCTTGTATGGTCGATCGTGTAGGTCTCCAGTATGTTGGGCCGAGGTGGGTGATGCACCTTTGTTGAGCCCAGAGTTAGTTCGGGAAACGACGAAAAAAGTTGCACTTATCCGTAAGAGGTTGGTTATGGCTCAGAGTCACTAGAAAAGTTATGCTAACCATAGAAGGCGACCCTTGTCTTTTGAGGTGGGAGATCACGTCTTTTTGAAAATATTACCTATGTGGGATTTGATGAGATTTGGGAAGAGTGGGAAGTTATCCCCTCGATTTATTGGGCCTTTTGAAATCCTTGAGCAGATTGGAGAGGTTGCCTATCATTTGGCGTTGCCGCTACAACTTTCCGGTGTGCATGACATGTTTCATATTAGTATGCTTCGGAAGTATGAGCCGGATCCATCGCACGTGTTGGATTGGACCGACTTTGAGGTAAATGAGGATGCCTTGTATGAGGAGAGACCGGTGAGAGTCTTGGATAGAAGGGACCAAGTCTTGCGAGGTAAGACAATTCCTTTAGTTAAAGTTTTGTGGAAACATCATGGAGTTGAGGAAGAGACTTGAGAAGGTGAATTGAAAGTCCGAGAGAAATATCCGGACTTATTTGTTGATGTTTAATTTTGTATTGAGATTTCGATTATAATGATGAAAAGTATAAGCATTGTATATGTTTTAAATTATGAGAACATTGCATATATTATGGGCATTTTGGAAACATGAGTTATTACAAACATTTCATATGTTTAAGAATGTGGAATATCATATGTGTTATATCACTTTTGGAAGCATTGTATATGCTATGTGAGTTCCTTGAAAATTCGGACGGATTTTGGTCAAGCATTGTGTACATGTTTTGGGAAATTATAAATTTCATTTTAATATGGGACTTGTGTATCGAGTCGATGAGAATGGATGACCGGAGGATGGGTCATGGTATTGAATTTGTGAGAATAACTTTGTTATGAATGGTCTAATATTGATGTTGAACTTGATTTGAAATTTCGGGGATGAAATTCTTTAAGAGGGAGAGGTTATAGCGATCCCGGTTCTGGCCCGACTCTTGTGGTATTCCGAACTAGGGTTTAATGTTTTCATGTTGTTGTTTACCTCTTTCTTCCCTTGTATCTATTTGAAATTAGCCTTTTGGTTGTTATGGTTGCGTTTGGAACAAGTTGGTTGCTTGTTCTTCCCAAACCTTGTTGCTCAGATTTTTGCTCCTCTGCTCCAGCAGTCTTTCTTGCACTTAAGTGGGCTATGTAAATTTTGGTACTCCGCTCAAGCAGGATTTGCAAACATTTAGTACTTTGCATGTCTGCAAAAGTGCTGGAGGGATGTCTTTCACACTCGAGTGGTATTTCCTACGCACGAGCAAGTAGGCGCTCGAGCGTCCTTTCTTGAGCTCGAGCGGTTAGTCTTTCGTCTACAAAAATACTAGAGGTGTGTATTCTACGCTTGAGCGGGTTACTTCTTGAGCTCAAGCAAAACAAATTGTTGTGTTTGACGCTCAAGCGTCAAACTCTCCACTTGAGTGGACTGCATGTATATCAGATCATGAAAAATACTTTTTACATCACTTTTTCATATCTTTTCATCCAAAACCCTAAAGTTGAGAGCCTCTCTCTCTCTAAAACTCACATTCTCTCTATATTTCTACCTATATCTAGTGATTTCTCCACCCTACTTCCTTGATAAAAACATAGAACTTCTCAAGATCTTCCTTTTGACCCAATTGAAGTTGGATTTCGACACTTTTGGAGTTTTATCCTTGCTTGGCTCATCTTTTCTCTTTGAGGTAAGGATTTTCTACACTTTGTTATGATTTTTAACTTAGTTATTCGTAGTTGCGTAAAAATGATGGGATTTGAGAATAAATTGAGCATACCTATGGTTTGGGTGAGATGTAAAAGAGGGGTTTTTGGTGAAAATGAAATAAATGAACATGGGGTTCGAAAATGAAGTCTTGTGGTGTCAAAATGGGTGATTTCAGTACTTGGGTTGATATTTTGAAAAGGGGTATTTTTGCTCTAAAATGACTATCATATCTATTTTGTATAAATAGTTGAAATTTGTGTTGTAAACATGGAATTAAGTGAGTATTGAAATGGATGATGGAATTGAATATGTAATGCTTCACACCCTTGAGAATTTTAGATAAATTATCTGTCTTGAGATTGTATATCTGTTTAGAAATATTGGGCTATCGGTGGAAGATAGTTTTAATTGTTGTAGAAATTGCATGTGAATTAGGTAAATTGAAACCAGTCCATGGTTGATTATCATTGAATATGATCATGTTATGAATACGTTGTATATGTATGATTATTTGAAAGGAGAAATGGGATGTACTCCATATGTGTAATTATGTGTTTAAATACATTGCATATGTATGATTGTTTGGGAGGAGAAAGGGGATGGACTCCATTATAATTAAGTTAGCTGGAGTGTCCTGGGTGAAAATCCCGAAATTTATACATGGGTATCGATCCCGCGGATGAAATATCTGTAAAATGGCAAATTAAAATATTTACATGGGTGCAGATCCCGCGGACGAAATATCTGTAAAATGAAAATTAGAAGTGTTTATGTGTTGATTGTGAAATTGTTAAACCATCGAGTTGTAGTCTTATTGGGTTATTGAGAAATAATGAAATTGATTTATATATTTTGAAATGAATTAGAGGAAAATATAATGGAATATGAAATTGGTATTCTATGGCAATATAAAAGTATGAATGTTTTATCCTGGACATTGTATATGCACATGCACTTATACCTTTGTTAAATCTCATATATTATGTTAGATTATTCCTACTGGGTTATGGCTCACCCTGTTTGGGAAAAACATTTTCAAGTAACGACAACATGCCTCCACCAAGGCAATAGCATTTGAGGGATCTTTGGGAAGCAAGGGCATCTTGTTTTGTTATATTTTTTGTATAGCCTAGGGCTAAATTTGTGTGAGCTAGTCTCCTTTTGTTGTAACCAAGCCAAGACTTGGAAAGATGTAAGCCCGAAGGGCATTTATTTATGCTAAACTCTTTTGTATTCTTTACTTCATGTAATGAAAAAACTGTTTACTCTAATGTATGCTATTATTTATATATGCTTATAGGTTATATCTATGGTTATATTTTGAGGGCATTACACCCCGGCTTGCATTAACAGAAGTGTCATCCCGCAGCTGAAGATCAAAGCTGCTTGGATTTTCTATAACAACTACTTGTTCTTCGCAAACTCTGACCTAGTTAAGTTTACCTTTGCAATCTAGATTTATCACTTGGTTAATGCATCCCAATACTTTGGTTGCTATTCTGACTTTTCCACAGCATAGAGATGACATTTCTAGTGTATTTCTATCAACCTCAATAACATCACCCCATAGCATGCCTATATTCTTGAAGTTCATAGAGTTCCAAAGATGGAGTGGTACTCCATAACAACTAATCTATACCACCCTTTCATGAGCAATGATTGTGTCCTTAGTCCATTGTGTGATGAACTTACACCAGTCATGGGCCCAATGATCCAGCTCCTTTCTTGCACTCCTCATTGCCACTTTTGATATGAAAGAGAGAATCATCGATTTGCCTCCAATCTCTCTTAGCTGAACATCAGTTCCATACCTGCTTGACAGTTCTTTTTTGAAGTCAGATACAAGGCGAAAAGGCTTGAGTTTAACAACTAGGCTCCCATGTAACCAACCATTTCCAGACTCTACTACTTTAACTATTAGCCATTACCCTTCACAACCCCTGTTCTAGTGACCACATCGGCATAGCTTTGCATAGTATTGCGCATATTTAGTATGTTGACACGATTTCTTTGGACTATAGTACCTTCACCTTTCTGCAACACCTATTGCTTCCCGTTTTGCTTTGTACCTTGCTAAACTCTGCCATCTTTACCTTGATCTCACAATTGTCACACCAAGTGCTATGTGCTTCTGAATAGCCACTCTCGCCGTAACTAGATAGTTATATCTTACAAATCCAAATCGCGAGCTAGTTGTCTTTCTCCTCTTGTTAGGGATGTAAACATCCATTACTACTCCGAACTTGGAAAACAAGGTATACAGCCCCTTAGGATCTAATGATTCAGGTAGATTATCCACAAAAACAATGTGGATATCTTGAGATCTCCTAGTTGCCCATGCTTTCCTACGAAATACCAAGATCCATCCACCCTCTGTTATTTTTCTTTATAATTTCTCCTCTCTTTCTATAAAATACTTATATGATGGAATAACAAAAGAGAGACAGTGACACTTGACTGTCACAATTTCATAAGTGTAGGGAGTTGATTGTCACAATTTCATAAGTGTAGGGAGTTAACTATCACGATTTCATGTGCAAAGATTAAAATGGGATTTGACCAGAAGTGTAGGGGGTTGACTGTTACAATTTTATATGTAGGGACCGAAGTGAGATTTTGTGTAAAGTACAGGAGTGCAAAGTGTGATTTATCCATATTTTTAATACACATGACACTTTTACATTCGCTCTTTTGTTTAATATTAATATTAATCCTAATTTTATACTTGGTCATATATCACCACCACCATTTATCCATTATCCAATTTCAGAATGATCAATCATGAAGTTACCATAACCTTGAATACATGATATCAAAATTCACAACTCCTCTCTCCCACACAACCACTCCCCTCTCCCCACCCATTTCTTCACCGTTCCTTCCCCCTTTTATATTTACCAGTAACCGCCCCCCTCTCTCTTTCTGTTCCACTTCCCCTGACACCCATTTCTATCATTTTCTCTAACTTTGTCGCCTCTTTCTATTCCTTTTCCCCTTCTTTGCTAGCCCTCCTCTCCACTTTGCACACAACATGACTTTGATTATTTTTATTACATATTTAATGTAAATTTATAATTATTTTAAATTAACAAAAGATTATTACACTTACCGTTAGATGATATAATGGAGCCTCAACATTACAAACATGTAATGGAAAGAATCACAATCCCTCCACATCTCCATTCAACACCATTTTGAAATCAAACCCTAGAAGACAACAATGTTGTGAACTGGAAAATTGAAGTGGTGAAAACAAAATCAAATGGGAAAAATCAAAAGGGAAGTTAGCGCCTAAGAAAGTAGAAGAAAGGGAAGAGTAGGGGTGGACCTAGGTATATTGGGGATTACAGTGGGACAACAGGAGCAAATATGGAGGTGTCAATGATAAATTTATCCTCGTATCTCATTTGTGTGTAAGACAGAGATGGATGGAACATTAAAATTAGTATGAATTTAGAAGTTTAGAGTTTGAACAAAAAAATAAAATATTCCAGATTTAATTTACTATACACGTCAAACCTTGAGTTTTTTTTTTTTCCTCAAATTGTTTTACAGCATTATTATGACCATTAACAGTGGTTACTATTGAAATATGTGAAAATTGTATTGAAATATATATAATAAAAAAAGTGTAAAGAAAGACATATATCTTCCCCTATAGTCTTCTCGCGACCAAGCTGGCAACAAAACTATTTAGTCAAAAACTTGTCAACGACTAAAATCTGACTTTTGCAATTTCTTATAGTGAGAGTATGTAAAATGGGTATTAAAATATTTTTTTCTTTTAACCTAAACGAACGCCCATGGGAAATGCTTAACATAACGCTTCGTTAAAATATCTCCAATTCAACGCACCATCACTCCACAATCACCACCTCCTCTACCACTGCACCACTACCTATACTACTATTATTATATAACTACCAACATTATCACTGATCCTAATTTTCTATCATTTGTGAAACAAAGTTGGGCTGGGATGAATGTGGAAGGGTGGGTAGGACATAAATATCTTATGAAATTCAAAACCCTGAAATAGGCATTAAAACAATGAAATTTGGAGGTGTTTGAAAGGGTTGAATCTAGGCTAAAAAGTGTAGAGGAGGAATCTCATGCCCTGGATTCGTTAGCTAAGGAAAGACCTCTACTTGCCACAAAATCACGTAGAAGAAAAGAAGTTAGGGGAGAAGCTTGGAGATTGAACAAAATGTTAGAATGGATCTGGCTATAGAAATCTAGGCTAAATTGGGCTCTAAAAAGGGACAGAAATACAAAATTGTAACAGGGGACATAAATACAAGATTTTTTCACATCATGGCTTGTAGTAGAAATAATAGAAACACCTAGGGCTCTCTTCTTGTTAATGGTTCTCAGATTGAGGAGCCTATGGAGGTTCAGGATGCAGTTTTCAATCACTTTGCCAGGGTTTTCTCTGAAACTTGGGGAATCAGACCCAAATTATCTGGCCCCTTCAAAAACATTGGCGGTGCACAAGCGGTGGATCATTTGGAGGGTGAGTTCACTCAAGAGGAAATCAGGCATGTTATCATGAGCTGCGAGGGTAATAAAGCCCCTGGGCCTGATGGATTTATCATGACATTCTTTAAGAAATGTTGAAGCATTGTGAAATCTGATATGGTCAATTTGATGAGTGAGTTTCATCGAAATGCATGTTTTGTTGGTGGCATAAATAGCTCATTAATTGCTTTGATTCCAAAATCTGATAGCCATTCTTCTCTTAATGACTTTAGGCCAATTAGTTTGATTAGTTCCCTATACAAAATCATTGCCAAGGTGTTATCTAATAGATTGAAAATGGTTATGCCTATGATTGTTGGCGAGATTCAGTCAGCTTTTGTGGGTGGCTAGAACGTACTTGATGGGGTTTTGATTGCAAATGAGATAGTTGATGAGTGGAGAAAATCGAAAAGTAAAGACCTAATTCTCAAATTGGATTTTAAAAAAGCGTTTGACTCCGTTAATTGGGAATTCTTATTTTCCATGCTCTCTAACTTTGGTTTCGGCGTTAAATGGATCAGAGTCTGTGTGTCTTCTGCTAAGATTTCAGTCCTGGTCAATGGATCACCAACTCCTGAATTCCATTTGCAAAGGAGTTTAATACAAGGCAATCCTTTGTCACCTTTCCTATTCAATATACTAGCTAAGGCCCTTAATATCCTGCTGTCTAAAGCAAAAGAGTTGGGTTTTTTCAAAGGAGCATAGGTGGGACCAACTGGCTTCTCTATCTCCTATTTACAATTTGCGGATGATACTATCTTGTTTTGTGAAGCTAATTAGGAAGAAGTGGTGAATATCAAAAGAATTCTAAGATGCTTTGAGATCCTCTCGAGACTAAAAATGAATTATCATAAGAGTGTAATCAATGGTATTGGGGTGGATGAGGATTTGTTGCAAAACTTTGCTAGTAGACTTAATTGTTTGCATCATAAGCTACCTCTTAAATACTTAGGAATGCCTCTTGGAGCAACTCCAGGCCGAAAAAGCACTTGAAAACTTGTTCTTGAGAAGCTCAAGTTGAAACTAGCCTCATGGAAGAAGAGACTACTTTCTTTTGCTGGAAGGTTGACCTTCATTAAACCTGTTATGTCCAATTTGCCCACTTACTATCTTTCTCTATTTAAAGTACCTGTTGGAGTGGCTAAGAAGATTGAGAAATTGCAATCCTCTTTCCTCTGGGGTGGATCTAACCTAAGAAGAAAGGTGCATTTGGTCAAGTGGGATGTGGTCACCTTAAACAAAAGGTTTGGTGGTTTGGATGTGAGAAGAATTAGTATTATGAATGTTTGGGGCAGAGAATCACTCTCTATGGAAATCAGTAATTTGTAACAAATATACCTTAAGGGATGGCAGTTTGATTCCTAGTTTGGGTGGCAGTGGCTCCAGAATCTGGTATGATATATTTACCTCTATTCTATCAACAATAGAGATACATAACTTTTATCTCAATAATTCTATGATTGTGTTGGGAGATGGTAGGAGGGCTTATTCTGGTGGGATAAGTGGGCAGGAAATGTTTGTCTAAAGGAGGTCTTTCCTAGGCTTTTCTCCTTATCCAATGATAAGATGGGTGTGGTTAACGATTACTATCAAAGAAGAGAAGAAGCTGCTGGCTGGAATCTTGGATTTAGAAGAACTTTACTAGCCTGGGAGGAGGAAGAGGTGAATGGGCTTTATGATTTCCTTATAATTGCACCTGTTTTATGCAGTACCCAAACAGACATATTATCTTGGACTGCTAACCCTTCAAGCTTATTCACTGTGTCCTCAGCTTATAATTGGTGGGAATCCTCTCTTGGGCATACTCTGAGTTGTACTAATATACTATGGAATAATTGTGCCCCTCCCAAAGCCCAATTTTTTGGATGGTTAGCATGGCATGGTAAGGTCAAGACTGTCAGTTTTCTTTGCAGAATTAGGGTCTTGGGAATTAATGTCAATTAAGCTTGTATTTTCTATCATAATGAGATTGAATCTGTGAATCATATTCTTTTGTTCTTTCCATTTTGCTGGCTGATTTGGTCTAACATAGTATGATGGTATGGTCTCCAGTGGGCCATACCCGGTTATATGCCTGACCTACTGCACCGGTGGTCTGGTTATAGGCTAAAAAAAATGGAAAAGAAAATCTGGTGGGCTATTCCTTTTGCCATCCTCTGGTCCACTTGGAAATATAGAAATGAATGTGTATTCAATGGCTCACAACCAAACCAAGAGGTGCTCTGTGATCTTGTTAAGGTGAGAGTAGCATTGTGGGTTAAGGCTTCATCACCCTCTTTGGTGTTTTTTATTAATGACATTGTATCAAACCTGCAACAAGTCTTATTTTGCCTTAGAAATAGTGGCTAAGCTAGTGTAGAGCTGTATGGGGTTTTTTTTGGCTGTCTCTTTCGTTTCCTTTTGAGGGTGCTAGTAACTGCTTGCTGCTATGATGGTCTCTGGCGCTGGACTGCTATGCTTTGATTGTAGCCTCTGGTTGTTGTTTGGGGAGTTTGCTGTTGTAAATAGACTGTTATGCTGAGGTGTTAGCAAATGGTTGGTTAGCTGAATGGTTGAGTTGGGGTATTGTGTTGGTTGGTTTGTCTTTGATGAATGGTTGTTTGTTTGAGTTGGGTGGCTGATTGGCTGTTTGGCCTTGATTTAGTTACTGGTCTGTGCTATTGTTTGGCTTTATTTTACTTGTTGGTTTGTGCTGTTGTTGTCGTGTTGGTTGGTCTGTCTTCTCGTTGGTATCTCACTAATTCTGGAGGTGCTAGCAAATGATAGGATGGGTTTTTTAGTGTCAACCTCGTTGGGATAATTTAGCCTATTGTGATGCTTTTGTACTTCTCTTTTCTTTATTGATGTAATTCGCTTTGTACTTTGTACTTGTTTATTCCATCAATAAATTTTCTTTTTTGCTGATAAAAAAGAAAAAAAAGGTCATAATAACCAAATATAAGAAAAAGTTTTCAAGTGAAATAAACTAAACATAACAGTTTCACAAATTGCACTGCAATATTAGGCTAGTTGAAACTATATATATATATACATATATTAGTTTAAAAAGGCCGTGCAAGGTATGGAACTATTATTATAGTATGTTTAAGTTTTGTATTTCGATAATTTTTTAAAAATTAGAATATTGTTCTATGAAAATGCATAAAATAAATAATTAGATACATAATCGAATTATGTGGTATGACGTGTATTATTTTTTGATTTGTGATATACCTAATGCTGTAGACTCCAATTCTGTTACCATATCGTTTTGGCTGAATTTATGAGTCTTTAACATTTCTTCCGAGTTTATTAAAAAACAAATTATGGTGTGTAACTTTTCTCAACAAATAAATATAAAACAAATACTAAGATAATTCTCACATCTAAAAAAAAACTACTAAGATAATTCACTACATATATATATATATATATACAAATGACTAATTTTATTAATACATAAATCATACTCGCATAACAAATGACTAATTTTATAAATAAGTAAATCATTAAATAATTAACAATTTTTAATGATATGAAAAATATTTTTTAGTTAACCATTTTGTTAATAAATAAATCATTAAGTTAATTAATAATTTTCAATGATATGAGAAATATTTTTTAATAAACAATTTTGATAATTTATTATTGCATAGTTTTTTTTTTTCCTGAGTATTGTGTTAAATTAAAATTTATAACAAACGATAGTTGTAATTTTTAGTATTATTAGGATCTATTCATATTTTAAACAAATCTTATGGTCGTATTTTTAATTTGTTTAAAAAAAATATTTATGTTTCATAATTGATCAAGAATGTTTGCGGAATTACGAAAAAATCTATTTCATGATTGATTAAAAATGTTTGCGTAATTACAGAAAAACTTGTTGCATAATTAACTAAGAATGTTTACGTACTTATAAAAAAAACATTCACTCAACATATAGGCCACTATTAGTAAATTATACAAAATAAAAGAGCAAAATCGGAAAGAAAAGACAAACCTCAAATAGTTAAGCAGTTCTTATATATATAGATATATGTATAAAGGAGTGCACATCATATGCATCCTACCACAAAAATGTGTAATTTTACTATAAAATTTTGTAACATTAACTATAAAATACGTAACTTCACCACAAATTGACATAACAAAATGTTCACAATTTTATGATTGATATTGTAAAAGTTTGTGGCATGATTATGACATTTTTTATTATGTTAATTTATGATGAAATTACATATTTTGAGATTGACGATACGTAATTTTCAAAGAAAACACATGTAAATATAGATTAGGATGAATAAAGACCTTGCTACACTACAAAAAATTAAAATTTTAGAGACCAAAATTTAGTAGCAAAATTAATTTTTTGGCACCAAATATTTTTGTTGTGAAAAATGTCGTTATTATATTTTTAGCAACGAAAATTGGACATTAGTTATAAATTATTATCCTTTTAAAACCAGATTTTTTGTCTAAAAAAATTAATCATTTTTAGACCAAATTATTTTGTCCCTAATGCAGTGTTTGGTTGGAGGATTTAGGAAGGAATTTGGAAAGGGAAATGGAAAAGGTAGGTGAAATGTGAATAAAACATGTCTATATTTCATCTAGTTTCACACACCTTTTCCCTTTCCCTTTCCAATTTCAAATCACTCTGTAAATCTCCCAACCAAACACAGTATAAAAGTTTATATATTAGTGATATTTTTAAAATTGTCGCTAAAAATTTGTTTTTGACTTTTCGAGACAATCTTTTAGCAACGGTCCTCGTAATGATATAAATTGGTTCTTAAATGTCTTTTGCAGTAAAATTTTCACTTTTAAAAATCAAAATATTTGGTCTCTAAAACCTTTATATGTTGTATTGCTATGCAAGTTAACATCAAAGCATCACTAACTAACTACATAAAGAGAAGCGTAAAGAACATTTAACACTGCCCACAAGGGACAGATCATTTTACACCATGTGCTTATAGTGTTGGAGCGTATGGGAAAGTAGAGTTTCATATTGGATATCAAGCAAAGCAAAAAGGATCGAGTTATAATAAATATTGGACAAACATACAAATCACTTACTTACAGACGACTTAAATTTTTTATGCAAATATAAATTTTAAACAATATATGTATATATATGTTCAACTCAACCTTACTATTACAAATATGTTTAGCAGATTGGAGTTGATCATCAGCATCAGATTCCCACAACAGATGGTATTACAGACTAATGCTATGTTTGGTTAGAAGATTTGGAAAAAGATTTAAAAATGAAAAGGAAAAAAGTGTGTGAAACTAATGAAATGTAAGTATATTTTATTTACATTTCACCTACATTTTTCCTTTCTTTTTTCAAATCTCTTCCTAAATTTTCCAACCAAACACAACGTTAAAATTTTTAAGCAAATATAAATTTTAAACAATGTATATATGTTCAACTCAATCTTACTATTGCAAATATGTTTAGCAGATTAGAGTTGATTATTAGCATCAGAATCCCACAAAAGATGATATATATAACATATATGAGTATCAGTAATCGGGGCAGACTCTTATGCACCTTTTTCTATCACAAAGCTTGACACATTTATCGTCATTACCGCCTCGTAGATTCTTCACGTCATGAATTTCCTTACAACGATTCCACCAGCAACCAATTAGAATTAATACAGAGAAGACAACGAGAAGACTCATGCACGAGAAGAGATAAACCGAGCGTATTTTCTTTGTAAATGGATCTGCAGCAGCCTGTTGTTGCGGCCTGTTTTGTGCAGCCTGTTGACGACCTCCTCGTTGTAGCAATCTCTGCTCGTATTCTTGATAATGTCGGCAATTTTCTTCTTGATGGTCAAGTGATCTTTTGTACTTTGTTCCGATCACGAACAGTGCAAACAGGTTGAGCGAGGTGGCGATGAGAGAGAGGAGAAAGGGGAACCACCAGTCTTCGCATTTGACAGCAGATGAGCCATTGGAGACTACTGTCAAGATCACTCCTTGGAAGATGAAGTAAAAGTTTGCTAGTTGGAAAGCTGTTGATTGGAGTTTCTCGATTCTTTCATCCTGCTTTTCAATTATGGTTTGCATTTCTTTTAGGTTTTTTTTCAGTTTAGTTTTTTCCTCTTGATTCATGGTTTGCACTCCTTCTTCTTCCAGGTCTCTTTCTGGTTGAATTCTTGCGTTTTGGTTCATAGTTTGCAGTTCTTGCAGGTTTCTTTCTACTTCAATTCTTTGGTTTTGATTCATAGTTTGTCTAATGAGAGATAGAGGGAGAGAGAACAAGTAACAATTGAGGAACACTTGTAAAGAGAAAGTGAGTTCTTGATATTATTCTCATTAACAATCAAATACAGAGATGATCTATTTATATACAACAGCCATAACTGCCTAACCAACACTTAACAACTTGTGGTTAATTCCTAACAAACTAACTACCTCTACCTTATTAACACATGTGCTAGAATGCACTGGTATAAGCTACTGCAGCATGTGGAGCTTGCTGCACGACTGAAGCCTTCTTGGCTGAAGCCTTGGCTGGAGTGGACTGATTGGCTAAAGCCTTAGCTTGAGTGGACTGAGTGGCTGGTGACTTATCAGGTTGCTTATCAACTCGGAGGATAGAGCGACATTACTTAAAAAGCTTCAAATGTAACAATAAATACTATAAAATATAGAGTTGTTCAATATTGTAAATATAAATTACATTTAAAAAGTGACTCCACTCGAGTCCACATTTGGAGATGTGAAAATAACTTCACCATTTTTTTGTAAATTGAAAATTTTAATTCTATCTACCCTTTGCCCATCGTATATTGAGCCGTATTTTTTAATTTTATTATTATTTTTTTTCATGGGTGCTATGGTGTGCGCCTTTAAATGGGTGCATATTTAGAAATCAAAATAAGGTAGGTTGCATATTTTAGAAATTAAAACTGTAATTTTTTACTTGAGTTTTTATATTTATCCCTGATTATCACATAAAAAAGTTAAGTTGAGAAATTAAATACAAATCAACTATTACAAATTAAAATGACATAAATCGCATACTTTGAGAGAGAAAGAGGTATTTAACTATCTTATCCTTTCCCAGCATAAAAAAAATAATAATTAATTAATCAAAAAATTAAAAAAGAAAAAGCAATTATTGAAGGAGACAGTTATCTAGTCATGACAATAACTTCTTTTTTTCACATATCACTAATTTTTGTTCCGTCCACTTGGATGAGTTCAAATAATTTTTGTTTATTTATAATTATTTGATTGATCAACATCTACATCTTGAATTTCTGCCCATAATAAACCGATTAGCGTACGCTATTGTTGTTATTTAGTTTACTTTTAATGCAAGAAATTGTTCTCGACAGTAATCGTCTAACTAATCTGTTGGCTACATATTTTGTACAAGTCAATTGCAATTCGACGCGTAGCAAAATAAAGATAATATAGGAAGACTATTCAAGTCTTCGATCCTGATCGTACACGTGGCAGTTAGTATTGGTTATTACGAGATCTGAGTAGCAGTGGATCAACAAAGAGATGCAAGGTGATGTGGCTTCCACTACAAGAAAATGCACAATTGGCGACTAAAAAAAGCATTTTCGTCGCTGAAAGTAGTAGAAATTGCGACTAAAATCAATTTTGTCGCCAAACCTAAGCACTTTTGCCGACTAAAGCAGTTTAGTCGCCGAATATAGGCCTTTTGGTGACTAAAAGCCGGTTCAGTCGCCGAATATAGTAGTTTTAGCGACTGAAAAAATTTTAGTAGCTAAAAGGCACGGTTTTTGGCGACTAAAAAAAGTTTAGTCGCCGAATATGGGTGTTTTACCGACAAACAAATTTTTAGTAGCTAAAACCTGGACAAGTGGCGACTAATATTGATTTTAGTCGCAAAATTGAGCTTTGGCAACAAAAATGAGTTTAGTCGCCGATTGTAGTTTTTTGGTGAAATTCAAGTTTTTAGCAACAAAGCAATTTAGTAGCCAAATAGCGCAATTGGCGACTAAAATTCAGATTTAGTCACCAAAAGTCCTCTCATAATTTTTTTAATAACTACTTTATTTTTTTACATAAAATACATTAAATAAAAATAATTATTTATATATATAGTTTGTATTAATACCGGTATAAATAGTATATAAATAATATATGTTGCATTAATATTCGCATGAGGTTGTAGTGGCATAGTGGGGGAGAGAGTGTTGCTAAAGGTTGACAAAGTTGGGACCTTGGTGGTCACGGAGTTGAAAGGAAAAAAAATTTTGTGAAAATGCTTTCGACTAAATCCTTTAGTCGCCAAAAGGTGTTTTAATAATATAAAAATTAACTATTGGCGACAAAAGGTTTAGTCGGCAAAGGTTAAATTCCCAAAAATGAAATTGACAATTGGCGACGAAATCTTTAGTCGCTGAAGACCACAGAAATGGCGACTAACAGATTTTTAGTCGCCAAAGGAATTGGCGACCTTGTATTGGCGACAACACGGGCGACTAAACTTTTTAGTCGGGAAAAGCTAAATTTCAACATTTGGCGACTAAAATAGGACCTTTGGCGACTAAAGATTTAGTCGCCAAAGGTGTTTTTTTTTTTAGTGTTCAACGGTTACTCACATTTCAAATTCAAATTTATGAGGGAAGCCTAACTGCAAGTAATGGCGATATGGAGCTAATCTTGAGGCAACATGATCAGCGATCATGGAGGAGCAATTCGACGGTTAGAAATGCAGTTTGATGGTCATCCTTGTGCAGTATAAGTAGCAGAGAAGACTCCAGAAAAGTCCCCCATACTCAGATCCAAAAAACCAGTCTTTTATATTTATTTTTCTTTCTAGTTTTACATTTCCAGTATTACATTTTCTGTACTTTAAATTCCTACACTACACTTCATTCATAGGAGTAGTTTCAAGTAGATTGTTTCTATAAATCTCTACGAGGCTGAATTTGGATCATTGTAAGTTTTTCATTTTTAATGAGATACTTCAACTGTTCTTCATTTAATTGTTATATTGCTTAATTCTCCTCAATCAAACCACCAGTAAAAGTCCTCTTCATTAAGGCTGAAAGAACTAAAACACAATCGTCTAATAATTTGTTGGCAATTAATTTTCTGTAAGGACTGATTGATCCTTGCTGGCACGCTCACAATTACAATAATAACCTTCGAAAGCCAAAAAAGCCAACATATATTTCTGGCATGTCCAGTGGGACTCTATTTAAATGGCTAGACGTAGAAGACAAAGAGAAAATGAACGCTTAGAAGAAGGCGTGGAAGGAGAGGTAGAGATACCTAATCCGGAGGATAATGTGATAACACATCCTGTGGAAACTCCCATTTTATCAGAAACTATGGTCGAACAGACCAGTGTAACACGTCCGCGGGGGACCTCGCTACAGTTCGGACTCCCTTTTTTGTTTGTTGCGGTTCTTAATCTGAACCAAAGAGTCCAATTCTGGCAAATCGTTTGAGAAAACAGATTTTTTTGAAAAGTAGTGCCAAACATGGACTGCTTTGCCAGATACAGAGTCGCCACGTAAATATTTTTAAATGGGAAATTTAGGAAACCCTGACTCGGTGCCGAAGGCCACGTGTCCATCATCACCAAATGTCTTGGCTCGGGAGCTTGGGTACGATCGAGGAAGGTCAGCTATGAGCACCCCCTTTCGCTCGGTCCGAAGACCGGCCTCTACTAACCGTGATATCCGTTTTGAAAACATTACATGCTCTTATTCCAGTTATTAACCTAGATTTACTATGTTATGCGCGCAGCAAACAAGTATAGACTAGATTGCCTAATTTGGAAATAAACATTGCATATCCGTTCGTCTTGAAAATGCTTTGGAATTCGCTACTCGCAAGTAGGCTAAAACACGGATTTCAATGAGTTTTCCCAACTCAAGCAATCCAACCTCCACCTACAGGTATTCAAACAGTTTATCTCACATAAGCATCTAGCCACATGGTAAGCATACTGTCATGGCAACATTCACACGCATGCGACATGCTAAAGCGTAAAATACTTACATCGTACTCCGTGCCAAAACAATGAACTAGTTAGCGAACATGCATGACCTAGTTCATGTTAAAAGTGACTAATGCATCGTATACAGGATGCAATTTAGAGTAGGCTCGGTTATCCTAAACATGGCATGTGAAATGCACGAGTAACACGTATTCAAGTTAGATTTGAAAATACAATGCGGTTTGTATGATGTACCGAGCCCGGCGCATGTCAACAAATGCATGGATGCACGCATGCATAGCATAAGGTATGCTAAAATAAACGTGCCCTAATCTACCATCGTAAGCGGGTAAATAAAAGGGAGAAAGAAATGGGGGTTGGAAGACATACACACCACTCACCCACACTTATTACAAGCCCTCGCCGGAGGGACCAAAAGAATAATACAGATAATTAACTCATAAGCTAATTAAATATTACAAATTAATTGAATTAAGCATTTAATTAATCTAAGAAAAACGAACGCCTCGGGAGAGAGCCAAATAAAGCAGCGCTCGATTCCTTTCCGAATCGCCTTGCCATGCTTAGATTGCCTCTATTTTCCTGCTTTGCATCTCGAGCGCCACGATCTTAGGAATACTTCCTTAGGTCTTGAAGATCACTACATTTGCTCAAAACTTCCACCGGCAATGGATTGAGCTCATCGACCTTGAATTGATCCATCATTTTGCAAATTCTTGCCGGTCGGCACTAAACTCTTCTTCGAATACTACGGAGACACGCAACTCAACGCGCCAAGAGGGCAAATACTGGCATGGCAATGTAATTCAAAGCATATATGCACTAAACACACTCCTTATCATACTAATGACTCAATGGAACATGTGCCTCGATTCTCGGACCACCAATCACGTATTTCCATGCATGATGGCCCAAAGAACCAAGTGTGCAACTTTAATTTCAAATGCATGCAAACCAATCAAACAAAGTGAGGCCCAATTCCCATCACCAAGTCAAGGAACAAGGCACGCATGCCATATGTGTGCAATCCTAAGCATGTCAACTAGGGATGCAACATGAGCATGTAGACAAACAATGCAAGCATACAAGCAAACATGAGGTAGCATACAAGCAAGTGAATAATGGTCTTACTCATGACCTAGGCAACTCCAAGTAGGCCTAAAATCAGTAGCCATATGCTAAGACATGAGGGCCAAACACGTATACACACATGCACATGTTAAAGCACCAACACTTAAGCATAATAAAGCAACTCTTAGACACTTTTAAGAGGCACAAGTATGGATCATTAGCATGCATATAAGGCTCTGAAAATCATGCAAAACATGATGCCAAATCATGCAACAAAGCAAGCTAAACCTGCTTTATAGGTTCAACACTTCAAAACAAGCCAATGAGGCATTGAACTACACTTATGCAAAACAAATATGGCATGCGTTGAACAACCCAAAACAGATTTTTAGCATGTAAAACTAAGCCCAAAAGACTACTTAGATGGCATCTAAGAGGCTTGAATCCAAAGGCATGCAACATGGCCAAAACATGGAGCATTCAACACATGCTTTTAAAGCATTAAAGAGGCAACTAAGGCAAGCATACAAGCACACCAAAGGGACTGAAATAGCATGTTAAATGTTTCCAAACCATCAAAAATAAAGCAAGCAAGACATGCTACACTCTCATGCTCTTAAGGCCAACAAGCCAAATGCAAAGGAGCTATGTTAAGCATGCTAAGATTGACCAAAACAACTTAGGACAGACCTAAAGCATGGCAAAATAAGCATACATGCTTCATGGATCTAGGCCTAAAGCATGCTCAAACTAGGGCTAACAACCTAGGCATGTTAAGGGACTAAAGAGGCATTACAAAGCAACCATGCAAAACATGCAAGGAGTACTAAAACCAACACTTAGCAATGTCATATTAGGGCATAATAAACATAAAATGCAGCCAAGACATGCTCTTCAAACATTCAAAACTATGCTCCCTTAAGAGACCAAAACTTGCCCTTTTCAAGGACATCAAGGAGAGGGGGTGGCCCTCTCCTTCTTAGGACTTTAAGGCATCATCTACACCACTGAAATCCCTCAAGATTTCAGTGGTGAAAAGACCCAAACACCAAAATCCCAGAGCTCAACAAAATAGCACAAAAATGAGGCCTTTCAAGGCCTAAGAGGGGCCAAACTTCCCCAAAGCACAAAGTACCCTTAATAAACTATCAAGAGGACTAAAAAACATAACTTTTATGTTTTGATCACCAAGCACAAAAACAGCTCTAAACTAGGTAAAAACAAGGTGCAACAAAGGGGTAAAAATGGCTAGTTTCTTACCCTTGAAGCTTTTCTTCACAAAGGTTGATGTTGTTGCTTCCTTGAGCTCAAATCCAATCAAAAATATCAAGAACCAGCCTTTAGAACCTCAGTAACCAAAGGAATGTGAAGCACTAGGTGTTGATGAGCAATAGTAAGTCACAAACACCTAGTGCACAAATAAGAGGGAAGAAGAGAGATAGGATAGATACAAAACTTCTAACCTAAAACCAGAGCTTCCTCTCTGTCTTTTTCTCTCTAAAATGTCTAACCCTTTCAACCTTTGAGCCAAAAGAAGAGAGTCTTCTCTTATAGACAACAAAGCTTACAAGTTAAGCAAAACAAGGGCTTATCCCTCCATACACGTGTATGGAGGGGAAACAAGTGCTACAAAGCTGTCTGAAAATATCTCCAAAAACAGCTATAAAGTGATCGGTAGGGCAAAATGGTCATTTTGCCAAAAATAGTGCCGACCGGCACAATATAGTGCCGATGGAAATATCAACCAGCCGGTGGCCTCTAGCCACTGCCGGTGGTGTGTGGGGATGCCTCAGAAGGCATTCCCTGCCCCTCCAAGGCAAAGCACAAGTGTTTGGTGCAAAACCAGACACAAAACGGTCAAGTTCGGAGGTCCTGAGGCGAGGCACGTAGCCGAGGACTCCGGGAACTCCAAACGAACACAAATCATGGATTATCATCGAGTGTTCAAGTGGTGATGTCCAGGTCTTGAGGACGGTCAAAAATAGGGTGTCTACAACCAGTACTTCAGAATAAGTACCACGTGTTCATAATATTGAACGAGACCAAGGAATTGGACCATCCACTGTTCCATCTACTCAGCCAATAAATCCATAGGGTGACCTAGTAGATGCTATGGGACATCAATTAATGAACACAATGGAAAGGTGGGCAACATCCTTTCTAGATCGAATCAATAACCACCAACTAACAAACGTGAGACACATGGAGGAAGTTTCGAATGTCCCTCAGCAAAGATTGGCTAGAGATAAACAACCTATGCAAGTTAATGGACATTCTAATGGTCAAACTAGTAATCAGAACTATAAAAGACCATCACCTCAGTCTTGGTACGAACCTATTCCGAGGCCTATAGCACGTCAAAATGCCTCAATACTTAACAGTGAAGCCATGCAATTTGGTAGATCTAGCCCAGTACAAGAAAATGGCATAAGAATGGTTCCAAATCCCATGTTCGAAGCCATACCTGGCACAAAGGGGTTCACTAATCCCTTATTCGAATTTACACCCGAGGGGTTGGAAGGTTTTCTTATAAATGGAAGAGACACAACACCAGCTCCAGCACCTTTCGTAGGTCTTTTCGCAAGACAGGCTCAAAGGGGTTATCCACACCCCCAACAGCAACCTGCACCACAGGGACAACCAGTCCCAAATATACCACCTTATGGACCAAGAGAACCACAGGCACGCGTTTACCCACCAAATCCTATGTTTGCCCCTCCGGTAGTGGTTCAGCAAGCACAAAATATGGTCCCTAGGGACCAAATTACAGATATTGTTAGAGAGATGTGTAGACCGATGGCTTAGGGGGTCTAGACTCCTGTGTACAGGAAACCATATCCATAATGGGTAGACAGGGTGCATAAATACCCAAGAGGTTTCAGGATACCAAATTTTGCCCTTTTTTATGAGAATGGAAACCAATCAACAGTAGAGCATATTGCTAGGTTTGCTGCTCAATGCGGCGAATTTACCAATAATGACTATATGAAGTTAAGGTTATTCCCAAATTTCCTAACTGGGGGAGCATTTGTATGGTATATTAACCTCACACCTGGCTCTATCCAAACTTGGCAACAGATGGAAGAGGCATTTCATGCCCAATTCTTCCAATCAGAGCCAGAGGTTTCCATGGCAGACTTAGCAAGATTGAGTCAAAGGCCTGATGAGAAGGCTACTCAGTTTATTGCCAGATTTAAAAGGGCTCGAAAGAAATGTAGAGTCATCTTACCAGAGCCAGAATTTGTGAGATTGGCTCAAAATGGTTTAGAGTTTAGGCTTCGAAAGAAGTTTGACTCGACTGAGTTCAGAGATTTAGTGGAACTCACTTATAAGGTGTCTAGGTACGAAGCATTACTAGAGGAGGAACAAGGCCGAAATAATGCATCGTACAAAACATATTATAGAGATCCTAATTATGAGATCGATGCAGCAGAGATTGTGGGGAAAAAAACATGTGATCTGTGAAGCATTAATTCATAAGGATACAACAATTGACTAGCAATTTAAAAAGAAAGACCTTCACAGAAAATACTTTTTCGATTTAACTAAGGCAGATGACATTTTTGATTATTTGCTTGTGGCCAACTTCCTTAAGTTACCAAAAGGAGTCAAAATTCCATCTCTTGATGAACTTAAAGGAAAAGTATATTGTAAATGGCATAATTCTTGGTCTCACTCAACTAAGAACTGTATTATTTTTCGAGACAGAATCCAAGAACAAATTCGGAAATGAAGTTTGAAATTCCCAGCCAAAGCAGAAAAGGCCATGGGGATTGACAGTAATCCATTTTCAGAAATTGGAGAGGTGGCAGCCAATGTCATAATGACAGACTTTCGAAGCTTGTCTTTGAAAGAATTGGGAGAAGTCAATGTGCAGATGCATGTTGCCAACCAGACAACTATCAAGAAGGACACAGGAAATCTACCAACTATTGGACAAGGTTTCTCACACCAGAAGGAAGACTCTGATGAAGAAGCACTTGATGAGGACTCCTTAGAAGCAGCTGTAATGCAAAGGATGTGTCCCAGGTGCAGACTAAGCTACAAATGGTTGAAAGGGCTTCCAATTAATGAGAAGCAATATTACAGGGATGTGCAGAGACGTCCCAAACCAACCAATGCCTACAATAAAAGGCCATATCCATCTGGTGTGTGGCAGCAGCCATTGATGGTTGAACCAACAGCTGATAGAATGCATTCCAAAGGCAAGAGGCCTTTATATAAGTCCAGGCCACCTAATTATTACAGAATTGAAAGCAGTCATTCTGAGAGGAGACTGGAGAGAGGTTCAGTTTATGGGATCAAAGCCACAGATTAGCCCCCTAGACCAGCCTCACGTAGGACAGAAAGTGGACACCTTCATCAAAGGCCTGAGTTAGGCCCAAAGCATGAAGTCAGGGCCAAACAGTGGCCTTCACAGCCAGCTTCGAAGGTGACTTCGAAGAAAGAAAGAAGCAGTTCAACAGCCGGGTTAGTAAGTTCGTGGGTACCTAGGGTCCCAGATTGATTTGTGATGCAGAACAAACCTAAGGAAGTGTTTACCCAAAGAGATGTAATTGAAAACCAAGGTAGGATGGTCAAGCCTCCTTTGGTGGCTCTAAACAATTGGGTATTGCTTAAGCACCCAAAAATAAAGGAACCAGATATGGTCCCCATAATTTCTAGATCACAAAGGAGGAAAATTCAACGTAGGTACACTCAGTACTAACAAGACCTGAAAGAGAGTAGAGAGAGTTCTTCATTGGTACAAACGGAAGGAAAGAAGAATCCAAAATCAGACCATACTCCAAAACCAACTCTACAAGGCAAGATGGGTTGCAACAGAGAATAGTTGACCAAAGTTCACTCTGAACTAAAAGCCAGAGAGAAGTCCAGTTTAGCAGGATTGGAGAAGGCGTTGATAGAGAGTGACAGTGAGGCAGAGAAAGAAGTTGGTTTAGGCCAAAAGAAAGAAATGGTTGAAGAAAAAATGTTCGAAGCCTTCATAGCTGAACAAACATTTTTTGTTGAAAAACCAGTCAGAAAAGACCATTTGAAAGAGCTTGTTAGTAAGGAAGTGTCAGAATATAGTATGGAGGATGCTTCTAAAGTAACTGAACAAAGTGGCCAAGAGGAGAAACAGGCACAACCAGCCATCCAATTTGGCTCAGTATCAGTGAATATGGTACACATACTACCGCATGAATTCCAAGCTTGAGATGAGAACCAAGAGGGGCAAGAAATGGACCCAATTCCAGTCTCTAGTGAAGACTCACAAGTGAGTATGGTGCAAGATGATTCTGGAATGGCTACCCCAATGGAAACTGAATATGAGAGTGAAGAAGAGGTGAGCATTAACCTTTCATATCCTTTTGAATATCCCTCGAACTCTATGACACAGCATGTCAAGCCTCTGTATATCAAGGCCTTTTTCGATGGGATACAATTGAACTGAGTTTTGATAGATAATGAGGCAACGGTGAACTTACTACCGAAATCTTCCTTGAAGAAACTAGGGAAAAGGAACGTCGGGTTAATCCCAACCAGCACAACCATTGCTGGTTTCGCCGGAGACAAACAAATGGCTCAAGGAATTCTGCCTATCAACCTAAGTGTGGGAACCAGGAACTGCATGACAGCATTCTTCATCATCAACAGTAATTCTAAGTACAACGCTTTACTTGGTAGAAATTGGATTCACACTAACAAGTGTGTGCCTTCCTCTTTGCATCAAAAAATAATGATGGCCTTAGGCAATGGGAAGACAGAGGAAATTGATGCAGATCCTCAACCTTTCATAGCCTGTGCAAACTTCGCAGAGGCCAAATTGTATATTAAGGGAGTGACACCACTTAGTATACTGAGGAAACCTGATGGCTCAGCCGAAGTGACGGCTGATGAGGAAGTGACACACCTGAAGCACTTAGTCCAGGAGAGTGCTGATGAAGAGGTTGTCGTTAAGGATGACAATGATGCCTGGTTGTAGGCAAAAAAAATGAAGTCCAAGAAGCCAAGTCTTTGGCTCTAATTAAGTTCTCAATATTGGATGTAAAATCAATAGTCCAGAGAGTACAAGAGCAAGAGAAAGAAGCCATGATAATTGGCTACAAGCAGAAGCAACAACAGGCCAGAGTTTTGGTCCTTGACAAATACTGTGCATTGGACATTGAAACAAAAGTTCAGGAGATACAGGAGAAAGAAGCCTTGTGGATAGACTTTGTCTATGAGGAGGAGAGTAAAGATGTTGAATTCAAGAACCTGGGAGCAGAACAAAGCAAGAAGATTGCTTCAAAGGCAAAAGGGATCAAAGAAAAAGCTTCAGTAAGTTCTCAAACACAAGACCCCTTAGAAGAAGTAAATTTAGAGGAAGGTTCTATACAACAACCCACCTATATAAGTGCTTGTTTGAATGCTCTGGACAGGGACCAGTTGTTGGTTGTTCTGAAGAAATATAAAGATTGTTTTGCATGGTCTTATAATGAACTACCAGGATTGGATAGGTCCTTAGTGTAACATAGGCTCCCTATGAGGCCTAATTTCAAGCCATACAAGCAAAAGCCAAGAAGAATGAGTCCAGAAGTGATTCAAAAAGTTAAGGAAAAAATTCTTAGACTACTCAAGGCAGGCTTTATCAAGACAGCCAGGTATGTTGAATGGCTATCCAATATTGTGCCTGTAGTTAAGAAGAATGGTAAAATGAGGGTATGCATTGATTCCAGAAACTTAAATCTAGCAACTCCAAAAGATGAATATCCTATGCCTATAGTAGACTTGTTGGTAGACAATTCAGCAGGGCATCAGATTTTATCAATGATAGATGGGCACTCTGGTTATAACCAAATCTGCATTGCAGAGGAAGATGTTCACAAGACAGCATTCAGATGTCTTGGGAATATTGGGACCTTCGAATGGGTTAAAATGCCATTTGGCCTGAAGAATGCTGGGGCTATATATCAGAGAGCTATGAACACTATCTTTCATGACCTCATTGGAGGGTATTTAGAGTGTTATATTGATGACATTGTAGTTAAATCCCAATCCATGGAGGAGCATCTGTTTCACTTAGAAGCAGCCTTTAAAAGAATGAGAAAGTTCAAGTTGAAACTCAATCCTCTTAAGTGTGCTTTTGGCGTATCATCTGGAAACTTCTTGGGCTATGTAGTACACAAGAGAGGAATACATATTGACCAGAATAAAGCCAAAGCCATCAGTGAAGCCAGACCTCCATCAAGTAAGAAAGAATTACAAAAGTTCCTTGGACAGGTTAATTTTCTTCGAAGATTCATTTCTAACACTGTAGGAAAAACTAAAGTATTTTCTTCCTTATTAAGGCTAAAAGATGAAGAGGAATTTATGTGGACAGCAGAGCATCAAATTGCTTTCGAAGGTATCAAAGCCTACTTGGCCAACCCTGCAATGCTGATGCCACCAAAGGGTGATAAGCCCTTGAAGTTGTACATAGCTGCAGCAGAAGATTCATTGGGAGCTTTCTTAGCCCAAGACAATGAAGAAGGCAAGGAGCAAGCTGTTTATTACCTTAGTAGGTTTTTAAATTCTTGTGAATGTAAATACTCAGCTGTAGAAAAGCAATGCCTTGCATTATATTTTGCTGCAATGAAATTAAGATACTATCTTTTGCCTACAACTGTCTTGGTAATTGCAACCACAGATTTGGTTAAGTATATGTTATCTAGACCTATGTTGAGGGGAAGAATTGGCAAATGGATATTAGCCTTATCAGAATTTCATTTAGAATATTCCCCAAAAGGCAGTGAAAGGACAAGTTTTAGCCAATTTTTTGGCAGACCATCCATCTCAAAGAGAAAGCCAAGAGATAATGGAACTTGGCATGGCTAGTGTTGAGCCATGGCAAATGTGGTTCGATGGATCAAAACTCAATGGCCTAACTAGAATTGGTATAGTGATTAAGTCACCACAAGGAATAGAAACCACACATGGTTTCAAAGTGGATGAGATTACTTGTTCTAATAATCAAGCTGAATATGAAGCCTTAATAGTGGGATTGGAAATTCTTATTGGACTACAAGTTCGTGCAGTTGATGTATTTGGAGATTCTCAATTGGTGGTTAACCAAGTGAAAGGGATTTTCAAATGTCAAAGTATAAGCATGTTGCCATACTATGTTGTTGCATTACATCTGCTTTCTCAATTTCAAATAGCAAATGTAACTCATGTCCCAAGATTCTTGAATAATAGAGCTAATGATGTGGCTCAGAAAGCTTCGAATTTCAAGAGGAGGGATAATGCTCAAAGAGACATAAGCCAAATAACATATCAAAAATTAATACCACCCTTGAATAAAAGGAATGTGATCCTAGAAGTCAATCATAATGACTTGCAAGAACAAGATTGGAGGCATCCAATAATGCAGTACTTGGCTGGCCCATCCTCGAAGGCCAGCAAAAAAATTAAATTGCAATCTATGCAATACATCATATACGGTAATGCTCTCTACAAAATGGGGGGAGATGGTTTATTGCTGGAATGTTTAGACCCAAAAGAAGTATTGACAACTATGGCTAAGGTTCATGAAGGCATCTGTGGTGCTCATCAGCCTGGTGTGAAGATGAGGTGGTTGCTTCAAAGGCATTCCTACTATTGGCCAACTATCCTTAAAGACTGCATAGAATATGCAAGAAGATGCTAGGCATGTCAAAAGCATGGCACGATCAAGCATGTGCCCATAACTGACCTGGATGCAGTAGTAAAGCCTTGGCCATTTAAAGGATGGGCAATGGATATGATGGGGAAAATACACCCACCTTCTTCGAAGCATCATTGTTTCATTTTAGTGGCTACTGATTACTTCACTAAATGGGTCGAAGCTAAGCCATACAAGGTTGTAGACCAAACTAAGGTTATTGGATTCATTAAGGATTTAATCCATAGATTTGGTATCCCACAGACTATAACTGTTGATAATGGGACTGTGTTTGATGGGAAAATGGTAAAGTCTTTTGTGGCAGAGTTTGGAATTAGCCTTGTTAATTCCACCACCTATTATGCACAAGCCAATGGTCAAGCTGAATCATCTAATAAGTCCTTGAAAAAGGGAATACAAAAAGCTGTGGAGGACAATCCTAGGGATTGGCATAACTTATTGTTGGATGTATTGTGGGCTTATAGAACTTCACCAAGGTCAAGCACAGGAGTCACTCCTTATGCCTTAGTATATGGGCATGATGCAGTGTTACCTGTGGAAATTAATGTTAAGTCCTTGAGGGTAAAATGCCAAGACCAGTTAAATCCTGAGCAATACCATCAGAGTATGTGCTTGGAATTAGAAAACATAGATGAAGCTAGAATTTTGGCATTAAATAGCATTCTTTTTCAAAAGAAGAAAGCAGCCAAAAATTATAATAAGAAAGTCAAACACATTGGCTTTGATGAAGGTGATTTGGTTTGGAAGACAATACTCCCAATAGGAATTAAAAGCCATAAGTTTGGCAAATGGTCACCTAACTGGGAAGGACCATATCAAATTTATAGAGTCCTGCCTTTTGAAGCATACCATTTGAGAAATTTGAATGGATATGTACATTCCAAAAAAATTAATGGCAGATATTTAAAACCTTATTTTCTAACCATTTGGGAAACACAAGGAATAGAATAAATACTAAGTACAAGAACACAAGAATACTGAAATGATAAACAAGAGTTTGTTTTTTCATAAAGAATTAAATACATTCCGCCATAAATTGGCCCAGAAATCATTACAATGCCTTAGTTGTTCTTTTACAACAGATGTTCTAGTTTTAAAGGATGAAAACAACTGAATAGCTGTAGTCATTTCTTGCTTTTGACAGTTCTTAGTTGGTGATCAGCAATTTGGTATCAGTTCGGGGTAAGGCCTGGTTGACTACAGATAACTCCTCCTCAAGTTAAGCCTTCCTCTCCAGTAGTTGAGTACGAAATTGGGAGACAAAGGAATGTTGTTCCTTTAGCTCTGATATCTCAGCATGTACTGTTGAAACAAAGTCCTAATCTCTGACCAATTTCTCCTCTACAGCCTTGGCAGCTGTAGACACCCCATTTTTGACTGTCCTCAAGACTTGGACGTCACCGTTTGAACACTCGGTGATCATCCATGTTCGTGTTCGTCTCGAGTTCTCGGAGGTTTCGGCCGTGTGCCTCGCCTCAAGACCTCCCGACTTGTATTTTTGCTTCTGAGGGCAAGGAATGGCTTGATTGGACATCCCCACACCTCACCGGCCATGCCTTGAGGCCACCGGCCCTGTTTTCTTGCCACCGGCCATTGGTGATGGTCGGTCGGCACTATTAGTGGTCGGTCGGCACCTTTGGTGGCCGGTCGGCATATTTTGTGGTCGGTCGGCCATCTTTGTTGGCCGATTGGCTCTTTTTCTGGCCGAGACCTCTTCTTGGGGAGGCTTGACCCTTTTGAACCCCCTGTTTTAGCTTCTTGAGGAAGCTTGAACCTTTTGAACCCTTGGTTTTAGCTTCTTGAGGAAGCTTGAACCTTTTGAACCCTTGGGTTTAGCTACTTGAGGAAGCTTGAACCTTTTGACTCTTTGTTCTAGCTTCTCCAAGAAGCTTGAACCCTTTGTCTAGCTTCTCCAAGAAGCTTGAACCCTTCTAAGCTTTCAAGAGAAGCTTGCCCCTTTTGCACCCTTGTCTAGCTTCTCTAAGAAGCTGGACCCCTTTGCCTAGCTTCTCTAAGAAGCTGGGCCCTTTTGCTTAGCTTCCCTTGGAAGCTTGCCCCCTTTGACCCTTTTTGCCTTAGCTTCTCCAAGAAGCTTAGGCCTTTTGCCTTGTCTATATAAGGAGAGCTTCTCCTTCCATTTCAAGGGTTGAAAAAAATCTGATATATAGGATATATATATCACTCTCTCTCTATATTTCCCTCTCTCTCTACATTTGTGTGGGTTAGAAGGTTCAAAAGGGTCTAATTCTTGCACATTTACACTACACCTCTTAGCCTAACACCTCCAACACCAACCTAAGCCTCTTGGAGGGTCTTGAGAGGTCCTAAGAAGCTGTATTTTTGGTCCATAAGCTGCTGGAGTCGCAGCTTTGAAGAAGTTCATCAAGGGTGAGCACTATTCCCTCTTTATTTCCTGTTTTTGCACACACTTTTAGCCTTACTTGAAAGCATATTTTGGCTTTGTCATAAACTGAAAAAGTCTTATTTTGAGCTCCTTTTTAAGTTTGTTTAAGAACACCTTTGTGTTTGGGGTCGTTTACCCCCTCTTAGGCCTTGTTTGGTCTCTTTTTTGTGCATTTTTGGTGAGCTCCGGGACCACGTTGTGTGGACCTCCTCACCACTAAAATCTTGAGGGATTTCAGTGGTAAGGATGGTGGTTTGAGGTCCTAAGAACGAGAGGGCCATCCCCTCTCCTTATTGTCTTGTTTACTTGCATTTTTGGCCTTACAAAGGAGCCCATACTTGCATACTTCCAAGCTTTGTTTTAGGCATTTTTCAGTGGGTTTTAGGACCCTCATAAGCCATTTCCAGAGTTATCTTGGCTATGTTGAATGTCCTTCTTGCATGTGTAGAGTAGCCCTCTTATTGGCCTTTCAAAGGAACGCATCATTCTTGCATGCATGGACCTTGTTTCTATGGGTTTTTGGGGCTTATTTGACATACCATGTTACTGTTTTTGGCTGGTTTGGTGACCTCTCATATGCTTCATATAGGTGTAGTGTAAACCATGCTTACTAGCCTATGTTGCATGTTGTTTTGGCCCTTCATGTTAGCACCTTTTGGCCATGCCTTGAACTGATTTCATGCATGTTTTGGACTGCCTTAGCACTGTTTTCATGCCTCATGGTCGAATAATTCTTGTTATGCATGCTTGTAGTGCAATGCCCATGCCTAGCTTTGAGTTTTGAAGCTTCTTGCATGCTTGAATGGTAGTGTTTTCATGTTTTAGGGTCATTTTGGAGTCATTTGGCATGCCATTTCAGATCTAGAGCATGCACCATTGTATGCCATATTTCCTCCTTGCCATGCTTTGGTAGAGTTGCATTTTTGTGCCTTCACTACAAGAAAATACATGTTTGGCGACTAAAATTGGCGACCAAACCAATTTTAGTCGCCAAAAACACAACATTCATCGACTAAATATGAACTTCAGTCGGCATTCATTGAACCCTTTTAGCGACTAAAGTGCTTTAGTCGCCATATACTACAATTGGCGACCAAATTCCCCTTTAGTCGCTGGTTTTTACCAGTTTAGGCTACCAACCTTCCATTTTTGTCGCCGTATGGTTTATTTGGCGACTAACCATTTTTGTCGCCTAAAAAAAGCACATTTTCCTGATTAGTTTTTGACGACCAGTCTGAGGTAGTCGTTGTATATTGATGTCGTGACGATTTTTTGAATTTAGTAGCCAAAAACTCATCTTGGCTGACGAAATTTTTGTCGCCAACCATGAATTTTGGCGACAAAATTCCATGTAATCATGAAATGTTGAAATTTTTTTTTTTAGAAATTAAGTAATTTTGGCGCCCAGTACATATTTACACAGTCTTTTGTTCTCTTCTGTCTCACTCTCACACACCGACAGCAGCATACCAAACCCGTCGCTCACCACGGCCGATCATCACGATCGCAGGCCACCGGCGCTCGCCACCAGCACCACTGCAAATCGGCGATCATCACCATCGCAGGTATGTTTCTGTCGTCTCTCTCCCTCTCTCTCTCGATCTGCTTCTATCTGGTTGTTGATGTCTCTCCCATCCCCTTCTCTCACGATTAATTTTAGGGTTTCATTTTGTCCTTTCATTTTCCATTTGGATTTGGGATTTGGATTATTTTTTGTCTCGTTTAAATGTGCCTCTGTTTTGGCGAAAATGTTCCAAATCGGTTCGAAATGTGCCTCTGTTTTTTGAACACAGTTGTTGATTTTTGATGCTTTTCGTGATTTACTCTTATCATTATAAATGTGCCTCTGTTTTTTGCATCGAAAATGTTCAAAAATGTTTTTTGCTTTTCCTGGTATCAGGGCTGACCCATGATGTCCCACGTACACAACCATGTGGGGAAAAAAAAAAGAAAAAAAGTTAATTGATGCATCAATACTTGGGGAAAATTCATTCACAAACTATATATCCATTTGCTTGGATAGAATGTTGTTAATGTGATGCAAAAACCAAATGGCTCTAATCTACAAAACAAAAACAAAGGAACAAAAAATAAATAAATATATAGAATACAAGATATCGTGATTTAATATGCCTATGCTCATAGAGTGAAGGGATCAAAATCAACTATGCACAAATATGGATTACAAGCTAAGAACCTCTTCCTTGTGACACTCAACTACACGGTAACACTTGCTCATTGAAATTCAAATATTAATAAATCCCTCCATCTAACTTTGGCCTAATGGCATCGGCAAAAGTCCAAGTAAAAGGTCAATCATGCTACACACAAACTCATCATAAAAGGTTCCTTCTGATGCATCTGAATATGCAGTTAAAATACATATGGAACTACTCTTCGAGAAGGCCCCTAGCTTGTAAAATATAGTATTTAGCAATACATTTATGTTGTCCATTGAGTTATTGTCAAAGGTGATCTACTTGATTAAGGCAGGAAAACTGAAAATCTTTATGTGGTGATTGCATCATTTCATATGATTTTTCTTTATGTGAGATCAAGCAATCCATAGGAAGGGCCATAAGAAGAGAAAGAAGGGAAAACATGGTAGTTGGTGAGACATT
Organism: Camellia lanceoleosa; assembly: GCA_025200525.1. Lineage (NCBI taxonomy): Eukaryota > Viridiplantae > Streptophyta > Magnoliopsida > Ericales > Theaceae > Camellia > Camellia lanceoleosa. The sequence goes on along the minus strand of CM045771.1, from coordinate 134,532,303 downwards.
TGTATATATTTTTCTCTATTTGAAGATAATGACTTAATTATGATTTATTTATTTATTCGGGTAGGGTAAGGGGTTAGTTTATACCCAAAAAGTAGATATGACAATGACGCTCAAACACGATCCTAAGGGTCCACACAACTTCAGAGAAGCGACACCCAAACCAAATGTTTGAACTGCACGTAGCACATAGCACATAGCTTGAAAAGATTAGTCTCTCATATTACAGGAGGTTAAGTGAAAACTAACACACCCTTAAACAGACGTTATTGTTATTATTATATGGTTTTGTAAATGGACATGTGGAGGTCATCTTGTTGTGAGGAACTTAAGACTTTGTTTAGTGAGAAAACTACATGGGTTTTAATTGTTTATTATTTTTTTTTTATATTTTTTTGACCATAACCAATTTGTTAGTGTATACATGGACTTAGGTTGTTATGAAATTTTGCAATTCTAAAGCAACAAGTTGAGATCATAATGTCAAAAGTTTCCTTGGTTCATGGGTTATTTTTGAAGGTTTTGAAAAATTTGCAAACCCTAATTTAATATGAGAGACTACCCACGGCCTTTATTCTTGAGACTTTTGTTCATGAAGATCAAAATAATAGAGTTCTGACGGTTTGTGTGCCTTGTCAATGTCATGATGAGTTACGCATCACACTTGCTCTCACTCCCTATTTGTTTGGTCGGAACTATTTCTCAGCACAAATTGCTTTGGCATGTTTGATGAGTTTTGTTTTTGTTTTTTTTCCCCCTTGAAAATTGGAAAGAAAATTACTTTTGGCAACAATTTTCATTTCAAAAAGTGATAAACCCCAGCGGAAAATACTTTTGGCAAGTGTTTTGTTTCCAAAAAAATAACTACAATTTCCAAAATTTTCAAAATGTGAGAACAAGAAAGTGTTTTCAGTTGTTTTGAAAATTAAAATTTTAATCTCTGTTTCCTCCCCCTCGATTCTCAACCCCTCCGGCCATTCCCACCCTCTGGTGACTTACCAAATGTCTTTTCTATTTGCTTTTATGCATTTTGAATATATATATATACATATATAAAATACATATGTAAACATGTTTTTTTGTTTTTGTTATGATATAATTATATGCAGTAAATGATATGATGATGTGTTGTACTTGTAGGGAATTGCCTTTGATTTTTAATCCTCTATGCATTTGCGTGGCTTTATTGGATGTTTTTCACAATGCATGGCCCTCATCTTTTATGTATAAATTTTTAACCATGCATGTGTCTTAAAATTCATCATTCTTGCGTACTGTTTGGATCACTTAAATGAATATTAAATAAAATCATAATTTGTAATACATTTAAATAATAAACAAATAAACTATCTGACAAGTGATATACTTCAACTCTGCATCTACATTGGGTTAGGTAGTTGTCGTTTGAAACACCTTTGATGACCGCAACGGTGAAACATATACATTATGAACACATACCCCATCACGGCGTGTTGATGACCAATCAAAACACACTACAAAAACTTGAGGTTTACATGTTGTTGATTTCTATAGTTGAAAATAATTTCTTCAACAAATCGGTAGTAGTTCGAAAATCTGGGCGACACATAAAGAATAATGATTTCTTATGCTCATCCATGATACCGATCTGTTATTACTATTTTCTTCACTTCAAAAAAGCAATGCTAATCGAGCCCCTAAACTTACTTAACTCTTTTCCATTCTGAGTATTTTTCCAATTTCTGTCGCTTCGGGTTCATCTTAAGCTTGATGTGTCTTGTTCCAGAATGGACAAGAGTTGGATGATGATATGAATAGGCTAAAAAGTAAAGAGTATGTACAAGGTGTTCGGTCATTTATGGAGTTCGCTCTGAAGAATTTAGGGCGAGGATGAAATCCGTTGTCCTTGTGTTGATTGTTTGAGCGACGCGAAATTACCTCGACATGTTGTTCGGTTGCACTTGCTTGAAGAGGAATCGCATGTTCTTATCACACTTGGGTCCACCACGGGGAGCGTGTTCCCCTATTTAAATGGTCATCCTACTATCTAAACGATGATACTCAAACCCCAAGTGGAATGTCAACCAATCACGAAAATGTGGATGACCTTCCAACCATGTTACAAGAGATTTACATGAGTGGTGTCATGGATGATCATATCGACGAAGAACGTACTAATTAGGAGAGGCACAATTTGTGTAAGTTCATGAAGTTGTTCGATGATGCTCAACGTCAAGTATATCGAGTGTGAAAAGTTCTCCATTTTGTCATTACGTAATTAAGATGCTTCACGTGAAGGTGTACAATAAATGGAGCAACAAATCTTCGATATGGTTATGCAAGTTTTCAAAGACATTCTCCCAAAGTGTGATGAAAATGTTCCATGGACCTTTTATGATGCGAAAAAGTTCTTCGTGACTTGGGTTTGGGATATGAGCCCATTCATGCATGCAAGAATGATTGTACTTTATTTTGGAAGGACAACGCCGCATTGGAGAATTGCCCTGCATGTACCGAGTCTAGATACAAGTTGAACGACAAGACTGGTAAAAAAATTCCCCCAAAAAATACTGAGGTACTTTCCTTTGACACCGAGGTTGAAGAGAATTTACATGTCGAAAAAAACAGCTGCATATATGAGATGGCACAAAGATAAGCGTGTGGATGATGGAGTATTGCGACATCCGGTGATGGTGAGGCATGGAAGGACTTTGATAGGTTGCATCCTCGTTCTCTGCGGATCCTCGAAATGTCGGCTAGGGCTTGCCACGGATGGTTTCAATCCATTCGGACATATGAGTACATCGTACAGCATGTGGCCCGTAATCTTAATGCCTTACAATCTACCCCCATGGAAGTGTATGAAAGATCCATTTCTCATGATGTCATTGCTTATTCTGGGCGGTTCGCTTTGGAAGGGACATCGATGTTTACTTGCAACCATTAGTAGAAGAGTTAACTACTCTGTGGGAGCATGGTGTGGAAACCTATGATGCCTCTACCAGCCACATATTTACAATGCATGCAGCAGTCATGTGGACCATCAACGATTTCCCTGCATATGGTTCGTTATGCGGTTGGAGTACAAAAGGTTACTTGGCACGCCCTAATTGTAGCGTGGATGCATCATCTCGGCGTTTGCGCAATAAGATAGGGTTTATGGGTGCTCGGCGGTACTTACGAGAACCATAATTGGCGTAAGTAAGCTATTCAGCGGTGACATTGAATATCGGTCCAAACAGTGGAGTTATCGGAGAACAAATCTTTGGAGCAAATTAATTTGGGACGTCAGGCCATATGGCAAGCATCCAACCAACCAAAAAAGACAACGGTCTGAAAATCCAACTCCGAACTGGACAAAAAGAAGCATTCTTTTCGACCTACCCTATTGGAAAACACTTAAGCTTCGACATAACCTTGATGTCATGCACATAGAGAAGAATATATGTGACAATCTGCTTGGGACACTATTGAGCATTGACGGCAAGAACAAGGACACCGACAAAGCACGTTTGGATCTAGAGGACATGCGAATACGAAAGGAGTTACACTTGATAAGGCATGCGAATGGCTCTTTCCAAAAGCCTCCGGCATTGTACACATTGTCCCCGGCAGAACGAATAGGGTTTACGATTTCTTGAAATCAATTAAGTTTCTGATGGCTATCACGGCAAATGTATCCAATTGTGTCACCGAATGGTTCTAAGTTAGTTGGCCTCAAGAGTCATATTGTCATGTCCTTCTACCGACTTCTTCCCATTGGGATGCGAGGATACCTTCCTACCGAGATTGGGACCACATTGTTTGAGTTTGGAACTTTTTTTAAACAGTTGTGCTCGAAGACATTGAGGGTGACTGATTTGGAGAAATTGCAAGAACAAATCGTACTTATACTTTGTAAGCTTGAAAAGATTTTTCCTCCTGCTTTTTTCGATGTGATGGTCCACTTGGCAATTCATTTGCTTTACGAGGCTAGGCTTGGAGGGCCTGTCCAATATCGATGGATGTATCCTGTTGAGAGGTATAACGAGTCAGAAACTTTTTCTTGTAATTATAGTTCAATATGAACATACTGACGATCACGCCGATTTTTATGTGTAGGATGCTTGGACTTCTTAAAGGATTTGTGGGCAATAAAGCTCGTCCAGAAGGGTGCATTGCGGAGGCCTACATATCCAAAGAGTGTACGATGTTTTGTTCAATGTATTTGCATGGAGTTGAAACGGTGTTTAACCGGGAAGAAAGGAACTACAATGGGGGTGACAATGGACCGGGGTTGGCGATTTTCACTCAAAATCTTCGTCCTTTTGGTCAACTCCCAAGGCGATTGATGTGTCCGTAGTGACGCCGAATTGGCTCATTGGTTTATCCTACACAATAGTTTGGAAGTCGACGAATATCTAGAGTATCGTCTTCGTCATATATGCAACATACCTTTCCTACATGGTTTTTATTTTTACGGTCTTCATTATTCCAATTACTTATGACATACTTTATTAACTAGGGAACACAAGCTCGTGTTGCAACAAAAATATGGAAGTTCATGCAACATTGCAGCGACAATGCAAAGAATTTCGAAATGGTTCAAAGATCGCGTAAGATTATGTAGCGTGTTCTTTGTAAAGTGTGGAGCTAACGTTGAATTATTCTAACTTTGAATTGACATCACATACTTTCTTGTGTAGATGAACCAATTGCGAAATGAAAACTCACCGAAGCAACCGATGAGATGTGGGCATTAGCCAATGGACCTAATGCCTTAGTCAATACATATTCGGGATGCATTTGTAATGGCGTTCGATTCCATACTATCGACCGTGATAACCGTCCTAAATGTCAAAATAGTGGGTTGGTTGTGGGAGGCGACCACCAAGGCGATTGATCAAGTTCTCTGACTACCTTTGTAAAGTGTGGGCCCGACATATTTGTTTGGACACGGGTTGTTTTGTTCCAATGTGAATGGTATAACACCGGTAGTACTCGAACTTTGCGTGTCGAACCACATGTGACAACTGTTGATGTAAGAAGTCGATGGTATAAAGATGACTCCTTTGTGTTCCCAGGCCAAGTTCAACAAGTTTTCTACGTTCCTGATACGAAGTTAGGGCCGAATTGGCGAGTCGTAGAAAAGTTTCAACATCGACGAATTTGGGATGTGCCAGAGTTGGATGTGCCAGAATTTGATGAAGTGTTGCAAGATGATGAAAATAGTACTGTTATACCAACTGAGCCTATTGATGATGTTGTTGTTTTACGTCGGGATGACATTGAACCGCAAATTATTTCCATGGAAGTTTCTCAGTCCAATAAGCGTGTACAACCGGACGGTGTTATGGACGATGATTTCATCTGCGATGACGACGATGAACTAACAATCTCGGGTGATGACGAAGAACATGAGATGGAAAGTGATTTTGATGCAGATACGGACCTAGAATCAAATTGAGAATCAATGTCATACTCAGTTCAGTTTTCGATCGGACACTGTCTTTGTTTGGTTGTTTCCCTAATCTGTCTGATTTGCACCTCTGCTTCTTTACATTTCTTTGCGTTAAACGGTTAGCATTTGTTTTGTTCCACTTTGGCTGCTTCATGCTTCACTGCTATGCTTAGGTGCTAGGTCCCTTACATAGAATGTAAGTTCTTTACATTGTTACTACATACTAGCCATAATGGAAATTATGAACCATATACTATCTCAATGGTAAATCACAAGTTATAGTAAATCATGTGTTCTTCTGACTAATTGCTTCATGCTTGTTTAATTTGTTGGTTTAAGTGTGAGGATCTACTGACATCATATGCAAATAGTGAGAGCGTGGTTTTCCCTTAGATATTAGTATAATAATAATTATTGTTATTACTATTACGTAAAATTCACAACACTTAACACACATCCAACAGATTGCTGACAACTTTGTAGAAACTATACTGCCTGAACGATCGGTCATGGGTGTTTGAAAGTCAGTCATGTCGTCGTGTTCATGTTGCAGCGGTTTCTCGAGTTACTTACTCTTGCCTTATCATGATCTGTGTGTCAAGTTGTATTAACTGGGATGGTATGTGTGTGGTCTTTATGGATCCCTATTAATTTGCATTATAGATTACATCGACTTATGCAGCAAGATTTTTATGGTACGTTAGGGATACATTTACATAGGATTTTGTTCTATGTTAAACTATGCATTTCACCTATGCTTAAGTTGTGGAAGGTCCTACTGCAGCCCTCTGTTTATTTTGAGTAGTAGTCTCTGCTCTAGCATCTCTAGCAGCAGATGCTTCTCTCCAGGATGATAATTAGGTGTGTGTGTCCTACTGCAGCCCTCTGTTTATTTTGGCTAGTTTTTAGTTTTTAGTTTGTTTAAGTAATATCAATTTAGTCCATGGAGTTGAAGATCCCTTTGGTCATAATCAACTTGTAATCAATGTTAACAGACCAAAACACCAATCCAATCTTTGCTATGATGGTAGACATCAATTGGTAGACACGAGGCGAGATCAAAGGATGGGCACTCGGGCCATACAAACAACCAACAAAGCAGACCAAAACTATCTTTGATGCAGATCAACTACCAACCAACAAAAGACCAAAAGCGACAACAAATCCGAGCTCTCCAAGATGTATTCACGATGAAAGCCATTTTACGCCCAATCGCCAATTTGCATCCCAAAAAGCTGAATCAATTTGAAGCCCAAATGATGCAATCACTGCCCAAATCACAAAATGTGCAGATCTGTGATCTGAAGCCCAAAGCGATGCACTCTCCTAGGATGTCGGCCCAAATCAATTTGATCCTTGCAATCACCTGACCCAAAAGTCACGATCTATATAGTAGCACTATCCCCACTCTGCATTCTCCTCAAAAAGCACCCATAAGGGTGTCGACTTCTTCTTGGTGTAAAAGTTGAATAAGCTTGTCAAAACTGATGCACTCTGCATTCTCTTCATAAAGCACCCATTGGAAACCATACAACCACAAAACCCCCTTTGTTGGAGCATTATTCCTCAATGTTATGGCTCAACCATACATAATCCTCTTGAAAGTCATCAAACACATGAAGCCCATTCTAAGAATAACATATATAACAATATAAATGTTTGAATAAGCACGCTACTGGCCCGAACAGATTAAACCAACCAATTTCTTGAGCCCACAAACCAGAGATCGGTGTCTTTGCCAAAATTCACCCAACCACACTCAAATTTCACCCACCATAGGAAAGTTGCCTTTGTATCTTTGCCATATAAATTGCGAAATAACAAAAGCAATGAGAATAGCACTCAAATAATGCGGGATGTCGACTACTAGCACTTTTCGAGAATAACACACGAGAATAGCACTTTTCAGCCATTCCAAACACTTCAGGTATCTAAGACCATAACGGTGAAGCATAACCCTCACGAAGACCGGCGGTGCGATCACCAACTCAAGACCCACTCCTATAGCCACGGTGCAACACCAAAGCGAGATTGACCCAACTCACCAAAGCCAACCCGAGCCATACGAGATCGAGAAAAAGCCATAGCGAGAAGCGATTACAGCGAAATGCAGACGATGCCAAATCTGAAGGCAGAACAACCAACACGGCCAGAATACAAAACAATCGACTTTAGGCAGATTAACGGCGAAGACAAATCACCCAATACCAACTCTGTAATCTTTGCTCCCCTTTGAAATTCCCAGAAGAGATCGATCCTGCTCCCATCCTGCTCCCACTTCAATGCCTCGTAGACTTCAAACATGCAATCGATCTGGTGCAAATTGGATACGGATCATGAATTGAATAATCCATCTTGAAAAACCATTTTACCCAAAATGCTATTTGAACCTTCATTCTCTCGCATAAACCTCCAAAATCGGAGCTACACCCTTAAATAAACATTAGTTCCTTAATTTCCAAACCGACCACAACACGAGAGGAGGATAGCACCCAAGCTCTAGACATCCAAGACTTCCCTTACCGTCAGGACCACCACTTTAGCAAACCCTCAAGCCCGGAATTACCCAAGACCGAGCCCACCATCTTACCATTTACGCCATACTACCATTATCTAACTAACTACGAGTAGCTAACTTTTCCTTGATAATGAGTGATTGTTTACACCTTCTTTGCAAGTAATGTTCTAATTGAATAATAATTTGTTTCCCATACCACGATTTTTGTGTATTCTGAGATGCAATGATTTGTTAAGCAACTAATTTTATTTCTTGCAAAATCTTCATCAGCCTAAAAGTTAGTTTTGGGATGTTTGTTTTGTATCATTCTATCTGAAAAACGATCATTTTCAGTCTGCTGAATTTTAGAATCATCATTTTCAGTCTGCTAAACTTTAGAATCATCAGCCTAAAAGTTATAACCCACATAAAACTCTTTCACAGAGATGCTCTTAGATTATAGTCTCATCTCATGTATGAAGAACATGTTTCCTCTGAATGTAAGAGAAGTGTCCTCAGTCGCAACACACCATAAATGGCCTTGCAGCTCCAAATCTCCTTTCATCCCTGCTGTTTCACGTACAAACTTGAATAGCCGAAGAGACTATTTGCAGACCCATCCTTGTCCCTAAGGTTGGACAACGATAACTCAGAAATTCAATCTCTGATTTCAATCCTGTCAGTACCTCCGCAAGTGCACTGGTCCATATCTGGTGCTGTGTTACCTGTGGGCATATTGCCATATCATTATCATCCAAAGTAGCTATACGTCATTCAATTTTAACATGCTTTGGTTTACTCAAATCACACTCTTGGGCAAAGGCGAAGAAAGGAGGTGAATTTGCATTAATAAAACATTTAGTTGCATCTTTATGAACATACCTTGAGAATTTAATTATTTAGTTGGTATTAAAGCTTATTTGAGTTGAGTTACATTTTTGTTAGTGGTGGGTAAGATAATGGTAGTATGGAATCCAATTGGCCTAAATCAGATTTTACTGCGATTAACTAATAATCGCATCGTAATTATTTAAGTTCTTGACTACATTTTGTTGTGTACTTCTGCTATGATTATCAAAGTAGCCATCTGGATTAAAAAAAAATTACTACTGGGATGATTATCATGCTCACCAGCCTACAAAAAAGGAGGCCTCTTATTATTATGGTCATTCAACATATGGTCATTGAATGAAATAGGAGTCATTGTGTACTTCTCATTTTAAGTTGTTTGCTTGCTGTCGTAATCATTCTCTTCATATATCTTTTGAATTAGTTAAGATCTTTGTTTAGTTCTACTTTGGAAGTATGTATTTTCCTTTTATGAGCCAGGTGCCTAAGATCTAACAAATGCAGGATATTTTCATTTTTCACTAATCAACTTCTTATTATTATGTGTTCTCCTTGTCATTCGTGAAATTTATGAGTTATCCATCTCTACCAACCTATTTGTTATGCTTCTTTTTTGTTATGACAATGCTGAGAATTACAATGTTGCATGCTTTCGATTAGTGGAAATCTCAAGGAACAAAATAATATCAAGTAGTCATGTACGTTTGTTACGTAATGTAGGTACAATGGTTAGGGAATGAAGGCAATTCGGGAAGAGAGCAACAAGTGGCAACGACATATCAACATCTGAAGCATGTCCACGGAGATTGGCACCCGATGGCGTTGTCGGATGAGACATAACCACCGGATGATACACAAACTATGGTGGAGGAGACTTGACCAGTGGATTGGGTAAGAGCATACTATGTAGTTGTTTAAAAAAATTTTGGTTTTTTTTTTTTGGGGGGGGGGGTGCATACGTCATCAAGTAAGGCAATGAAAACCCCATAAAGGCAAATAAAAACAAAGGAAAAAAAACACATAACAAGGACACTTACACACCAAATAAAATATTAGGTACACAACCTTTCAAGTTGGTAGCAATAGTGAGAGCTTCCAACCTTTGCAGTTGTCATTGCTGTTATTATAGGAGTAGCTTTCACCTTTGAGTTACTACCACAAAGAATAGTTTTTGCATGAGATGCAGACGGAGAGCAATAGGGAGCCAGTGGGCTAATGCTTGTCCTCGTTGGAGATGCTATTGAATCAATTTTCCTATACAAGCAGAAGAAAAAAAAAATTAATCTAAAGAATTTAAACAACTACATCTATATGAGTTAAAGAATGTGTATCTATCATGGAAAACATACCTTGGCTCCACTGATATTCATGGCACCTCCAGACGAGCTCCCTGAACCAAGCAAGCTATCTTCCTTGTTAACAAACACCCTCTCATCCAGTTCACTCTTGTTACGAGTTGCATCAGCATAGTCATTTTCCAGAATATTTAAACTGGAGGACAGTGATGTGTCCTCCAATAGATCTTTAAAATAAATCAAACCATCTATACTAGGAAATACAAATTTTACGAAGAATTTATGCATAATTTACCAAGACTTTGTCCAAGTTGTAGCATAATTTTCCAAGCTTGTATCTTGACCAAGCGATGGTAGCGACAACAATATGCATAACTTGCATCCGATTTTATGCGAGGCACCACGATGGTAGCGACAATGTCTGTTGTTTGTAATGTTAGCTACGTTCCCATTACCAATGTTTGTAATTTTCACTCGTTCCCCTTTTGTAGCGAGGAAAAGCGAGGTCAACTTCGTGTTCGAGGACCTACATTAGGCAAAGGCGTCTGAGAAAAAAATTGGTAGGAAAAAATGGGAGAAATTACACGTCTATGTGAATCGGGTGTTGAGCATAATAACGAGGAGGGAATGCAACCCAAATGACGAATGAGTTGGGCCTTCAAATTAGGCGGTTGTGCCCTCTTGAGCGTGAAGTCATGGATAAAAATTGATCAAAGTACCAAAGATGCGGTCATCCAAGCGGTGCTAGTATGAGATTCATCTTGCCATAATGTTTGTATTATGTAATTTGTAATTGGTTAAATTAATTGTTCTACTAATTCTGTATTTATGTTTGTAGGACAAGTTTGTTATCGGCGATGATTTTGAAAATGATGAACAAGCTCAACAGATCCTTGATAGAAAAGCATATTTGCTATACAAGGATTGGAGGTACAATCTAAAGCAAGAGTTCCTCGAACTTGAGGAAAAGGGTGTTGATGACCCCTATAGTCATCCGCCTAATGGATTGAGCTTGGAGGACTGGAAATATTTGATTGATGTTGCTTGGAAAGACGAATCTCACTTGGTAACAAATTAATTAGAAAGCCCATTATTGCAATTAATTTATGTGTTAAAATGTAAAACTTCTTGATAATAGATGTAGAACTTCTTCCTTTGAAACTTAGTAAAGCATGGTCCTTGGTTTTTTTTTTTTAAATTTTTGTAGAAAGCGATGCTGCGGAGTAAAGCAAATAGGGGTATGCTCCCCTATAATCATACAAGTGGATCGCGATCATTTCCTATAGCAATGTCGCTAATGGTAAGAAGTTAATTTAGCAATGTAATGGATGATTGATTCTTCTTGATTGTGAATATTACCATGTACTAATTCGTGAATGGATTTTTTCCCAACATAACAGGCAAATGATGATGGGGATATAGATTTCCCTGAATTTTATAAGAAAGCACACAAGTCTAAGAAGACGGGAGATTGGATTGACCTGAAATGTGGTGAGCTACATGTGAGTATTGAATGTTGAAACCAAGTGTGATGCATATCAATTAATAAAGTTTTTTTAAATTCCTTCTCCCATCTTGACTTGATTGTTTTGTTGGCATTACAGGATGATATGGTGAATCTACAAGTCCTGACCACCGTTCTTGAGGTTGCCATTGACCCACGAAGAAATATCAAGGCAAGTGCTTGGGGAAAAAAAAAATTACTTGCGTGGATGTGGGATAGGCCCACAACCCTCTTCCACAGCTTCTAGTGCGGCACGAGCACGTGATAAACATATGGAGTTAATGAGAGCGGAACTGGAGGTTCTTCGTGAGCAGCGTCAAAGTGATCACGAGGAGTTACTGAAGGAGAAAGAGGAGCGGCAAAGAGATCGGGAAGAGCTATTGAAGGAGAAAGAGGAGCGGCAAAGAGATCGGGAGGAGCTATTGAAGGAGAAAGAGGAGCGACAAAGAGAGCGGGAGGAGCTATTGAAGGAGAAAGAGGCTGAAGAGATCGGGAGGAAATTACGAGGGAAAGAGAAGCGGTGATCAAACAAGTTGATGAAGAAAAAAAAAAGCACGGGAGGCACAACAAGTACAACTCAATCATCTAAGCGATGTGGTGTCACGGCTCACAACCCTCTTGCCAGTTCAAATGGTCATCCTACTATTCGGTAAACATAATTTTCTTGACCTTGCAAGTTGTACAAAAATATGGTTCATATTAACATAGAATTGTTTTCTAAAGTTGGTATGCAAATATTTTTTTGTGATGTGCTTTGAATAGGTTATGAGGCATAATGTGAGTAGACATTCTGTGACCCGACACAGTGTTTTGGTACACAAAGGACCGTACTATGATTTCTATAAGGTAACCAAGTCCAATTGAATGTGATTTGAGATTTAAGACTAATTGAAGAAACCAAGATAAATTAGAATGAATTTTGATTTCGTACAATATAACTAGTGCAATATAACTACTACAAAGGAGCTTTGATTTCAAAAGCAGAATCGTGAAGAATGAACATGTGATTCTTAATAATAAATCTATACAAATAAAACCAACACTAATTTGGGACGAGAGGGGCGTAATTAGCACATGCGTTGGTAATTAGCGTGAAAAGCATGCATAAACTTAGTCGAAAAAGAGCTTTGAGGGCGAAATTTGGGAGGCGGCCCAAAAGCACTACTGAGGATGGCACGGGTAGCTTCCTCGTGTCAAGTAGGACTGTGGGGAGACGGCGGCGTAATTAGCGTGTCGTTGTGAGTTAGCGTGAAAAATGCCATAAACTTTTTAGAAAAAAGGGCTTGAGGTGAAATTTTGGAGCGACCCCAAAGCACTTAGGGATGGCAGGTAGGTTCCTCGTGTCAAATAGGACTGTGGAGATAGGCGGGGCGTAATTAGCACGTGTCGTTGGGAGTTAGCGTCAAAACGCCATAAACTTAGCGAAAAAAGGGCTTGAGGGCGAAATTTGAGCATCCCCAAAGCACTCCGGGGATGGCACGGGTAGCTTCCTCGTGTCAAATAGGACCTGTGGGGACAGACGGGACGTAATTAGCACGTGTACGTTGGGAGTTAGCGTGCAAAACACCATAAACTTAGCCGCAAAAAGGGCTTCGAGGGCCGAAATTTTGGAGTAGCTCCCAAAGCACTTCGGGGATGGCACGGGTAGCTTCCTCGTGTCAAATAAGACTGTGAGACAGACGGGGGCGTAATTAGCGTGTGTCGTTGGGAGATAGCGTGAAAAACGCCATAAACTAAGCCAAAAAAAGGGCTTCGAGGGCCGAAATTTGAGAGCAGACCCCAAAGCACTCCGGGGATGGCATGGGTAGCTTCCTCGTGTCAAATAGGACTTGTGGGGATAGACGGGACGTAATTAGCATGTGTACGTTGGGAGTTGGCGTGAAAAATGCATAAAGCTTATACAAATATATTAAAACTTAGCAATATATATATGTTCTATAACGATCTTTATATATGTACACTTTCGAATAAAATATATATATGTTTACACATTAGACTAAACTTGAGTTGGGGTTGACTTGGAAATTTGTTTGCACTTTAAATACAAGGTAACATGTATAATATTTACATACAATTTCAATTACAATTGACATCCTTGCAATTTGTGTTTTGTAGATGGCTATAACTTTTTGTGTACAATGGAACTAATGAGTGTAATTTTTGTTGTGTAGATGGCATTTGGTGTTGACATGTGGATCTTCTAATTTTTTGTCGGAAGATACACTTATGCAAAGTTGGGAAGTTTTTTGTCGTCCTATACTTTTTGTTGTGGATTGTGGATGCATCGAACATATAATTTTTGACGGGTATAGCATGAATGAGCCGTGGAACTTTGATGCATTGTACATATAAGTTATGGTGGGGTACATAATATTTTTGAGCTTGTATTACCTTTTTGTCGTGGTACATATTACCATAGTAATTTGTACCTTGTCAAATGGTCATTACAAAACATAGTATTGTAAAAATGTTGTGTATAGAAGGCGTACTTTTGGAGATGTATTTGGAATGTATGAGCTTATTATTTGTCATTAGAATATATATAGTTCGTTCGTACATAAGTTTACATTATTATTTGTAGTTGGAATATTTATAGCAGGTGTTGATTTTTGTTTCATGGTTCTAAGTGAACCATGTAGATGATACACACAGGTTGTATACGTATTACAGGTTGCGGTGGATACATATAGGTTCGGACGAAATTTAGTAAAATTAAACAAACAAAACAAAAATATAAAATGATGCTTTTGGTGACGAATTAATTGGTAGTTAAAAAGAAATAAATCTTTTGGCGACTAAATTTTTAACAGCCAAAACAATTAACAAATAAAAAAATAGTTATGGTGACTAAATACACAGTGGCCAAAGCTGAAGACTTTTGGCGACTAAACATTTAGTAGCCAAAACAACTCCAAAATATCAATGGCGACAACTTGTTTTAGTAGCTAAAACCCTAAAAAAATTTTGGCGACTAAAATTTTAGTCGCGAAAACATAAAATAATCATGGGCGACTAAACATTAGTAGCTGAAGTTTCACTATTAGCGACTAATTATGTCGTCGCCGTAGATACTGTTTCTTTTAGCGACAAAACTTTAGTAGCTAAATACTGGAGTTAAAAACTTTACTGAACGGTTTGGGCGACTACCATGTTAGTCGATGTTGTTAGTTATCCGCGACTAAGAATGTTTTCGTCGCCAATGCCATTTATTTTTGCCTACTAACACGGTAGTCGGTATTTTGTACTACCTATGGCGACTAAATGGATTTTAGTCGCTAATTCCTTCGGCGACTAAGGATGGGCGACAAATCCAGCGACCAAAGTATTTAGTCGCGAAATACTTTCGGCGACGAAAATATGTACTTTTGGCGACGACCTTTTTAGTCGCCAAAAGTGTATTTTTTTGTAGTGCTTAAGCTTGGTTAATGCATTGTGCATGCATTCCATGTATTTTGTTGCCTCACTTGCATCATTATGGCCACTGATTTTGGCATGCTTGCGAGCTATCCATGTTAGTTTAAGTCCATCATCGCATGTTGTTACATGCCATGTTTGCTTACATGTTTAGGTTGCGTGCCTAGTATACATTGCTCATTTGCATGTTCATGTTGCATACTTAGCCTCCATGCCTAGGTTGCATTTCATTGAGCATGCATCCCTTGTCTCTTGATCAATCATGATAGAGGTTGGGGCCTTTGATGTGTTTTGTGTGTGCATTTCATTTGATATTGAAGTTGCAAACTTGGCCTCTTAGGCCATCATGCATTGAAATGCATAATTGATGGCCTGAGGGTCGAGGGTCATGCTCCCTTGAGTCCATTGCATGATAGGGAGTGTGTCCATGCATACATTTGCTTGAAAATTCCATGCCATACACTGCTTGCCCTCTGCTGCTGTCAACTGCAGGTTTCAGCAGGAAGAATTGGCCGGCCGGCAGTGTTGAGTGCCGACCGGCAAAACATGTTTGGCCGATAGTACAAGTTTTGGCCGATAGTACCATTCCCATGGCCGGTGGAATCATGTTCTGGCCAGTGACATTCCAGGACACTCAGGCAGTGATTCAAAGTAGTTCTGGAAATTTGTGTGATCCTCAGAAGGGCAGGGCAGTGTAAATAGAGGCAACAGTGCTATAGCAGCGAGTTTTCGGGCGAGACAGATCAAGCTTGCATCATCCACGCATCCCGAGGCAGGGCTGCGGCCACCTTCTTTCTGCATTTATTTCGTTAATTAATTAAGGGTCTATAATAATTAATTAGCTAGGACAGTTGATTTATTATTTGGCTTGTATATTCTTTTGGTCCCTCCGAGCGAGGGCGAATTGTAATAAGTGTGGGTGCGTGTGTGCATGTCTTCCAACCCCCGCTTCTTTCTCCCTTTTACTTACCTGCTTTTGATGGTTAGTATTAGGTCATGTTTAATTTAGCATACCTTATGCTATGCATGCGTGCATTCATTCATTTGTCTTACATGCACCGGGCTCGGCACATCATGCTAACTGCACTTGTATTTCAATTCCAAGTTGAGTACTTGTTAGTTGTAGCATTTCACATGCCATCTTTACGATAGCCGAGCCTATTATAGTTGCATTTTGCATGTGTTGCATTAAGCCACCTTAACATGAACTAAGATCATGCATATGATTACTAATTAGTTTCTGTTTTGGCTTGGAGTACTAGGTAAGTTTTTATGCTTTAGCATACCACATGCGTGTGAGTGTTGCCATAATAGCATGATTACCATGAGGCTAGCTGCTTATGTGTTATAACTGCTTGAATGCCTGTGGGTTGAGGTTGAGTTGTTTAAATTAGAACAATGCATTGAACGCGAGTTTTAAGCCCACTAGATAGTGGCAAAACCATCTTTTCTAAAAAAGCCCACCCGAGGGTGGCAAAACCTGCATTTTAGCCTACTTACGAGTAGCAAACCATTTTCAAAACAAACATAAAATGTTTTGTTCCAATTCAGGCGATTTGGTCTATACTTGTTTGCTGTGCGCATAACATAGTAATTCTAGGCTAATAACTGGAATAAGAACGCATAATGTTTTCAAAACAAGATATCATGGTTAGTAGAGGCCGATCTTCGGATCGGGCGAGAGGGGGTGCTCATAGCTGACCTTCCCTAATCGTACCCAAGTTCCCGAGCCGAGGCAACTTTGGTGATGATGGACACGTGGCCTTTGGCACCGAGTCAGGGTTTCCTAAATTCCCCCATTAAAAAAATATTTAGGTGGCGACTCTGTATCTGGCAAAGCAGTCCATGTTTGGCACTTCTTTACAAAAAAATCTGTTTTCAAAAACGATTTGCCGGATTTGGACTCTTTGGTTCAGATTAAGAACCATGACAAAACGAGTCCGAACTGTGGTAGCACAAGTCCCTCGGGGCACGTCCACAGTTTCTACCACAGCAGCACAGCGAATATTGATGTAAAAGTCAACAGTAGCTGCTGCCTGAGATAGATGACTGGAGACAATCATACCGGATTGCTCAACAATTTTGCAGCACTGAAAGAATCCATTCCTTATTATAGGTCTCTCTAGGGCCTCGAAAGGAATCCTTGAAAAAGATATCAATAGTTCCAGGCAGTTGTCCAAGTCTATCAGAGGTGTAGAAGGCTTACTACTGGAAGAAGGACTCTGAAAAATTTCTAGTAAAGAGTCAACCAAAACTAATGGCTCAGCTTCATCATTGGCTATTGGAGAAGTAGAGAGCATGTCAAGGAGACTGGCAAGTCTTGCTTCGAAGATATCTACCTCATCCGTAGACATGAGGGGCACAGAAAGAGTTGTAGTGGAAGGCACAGAGGACTGCATAGGGATAAGAGAGATGGGTGGAGCATCTTCAGCAGTCTCTATGGTCCTAGCTACCAATAGGTCAAGGGAAGAAGGGCTGGAAGTATATAAAGGTAATAAACCATGGGTTAGAGAGCTGCCAGCACCCTCTGTAGGGGAATCAACTACTATCAGAGATGGAGCATCAATTGGAATTTTTTTAGGAGAAGGGGGAAGAGCAAGGCTCGAAAGAGAACTGAATTGAGGTAGATCCAAAGATAAGTAAGGAAAATACGGATTTAATCCAAAGGAAAGAGATGCAGGAATGCTTGGCCTTAAGGAGGGTACACTGAATGTAGGCCTAGGAAGTGGGAGTATTATTTGAATAGTCCTCACATTTTGCATCTGATCAACTTCAACTAAAACTGAGGGAGTCCTTATTGGAAGAATAGGCTCAGTAGTTGTTGTTGCAAAAGAAGAGACGCAAAGTAATGTCAAGTTTTAATACCAAAAATTTGATAAGGGAGAAACAGTAGAAGCATGAAAGAAATTACTTGTTTCAGAAGTGATAGTAGCAATAGGAGAGCTTCGAAGGGAATAGTGATCAGCAATATGTTGCCTTCTTGCAGCTTCCCTTTGGATTGCATCAGCAGCAGCTGCTTCATCTCTTAAGAATTGCTGCTGCCGTCTCTTCTCAGCTCTTTCAAAGACAATTATGGCCTTAGAATGCTCCGGTTCTACTGCCTTAGCAGCTGCTTCATGAACAAGGTCTTCGACCAAATTAGACGGAGAGACAGTCATCTTCCTTCTCTTTTTTCTTTATATTGGTATTGCCTGTTCCTTCTCAATTTCTTTCTCTCCAATTTGGGATTTGGATTCTTCAGAAGTGAGTTCCTCTTCCACTACTCTGGCAGTTGTCTCATGGATGGGATCTTGAACCAAGTCAGAAGAAGGGACGGCCACTTTTTTCCTTCTTTTCAGGGGTGACTCTTGCTCTTGAGTTACCTCTTCTTCTTCTTCTTCTTCTTCTTCTTCTTCTTCTTCTTCTTCTGCTTGAACCTCAGGTACTTCCTTTTCAGGCTCAAGTAAAAGTCTCATTTTCTTTTGTTGCCGTTTGCTTTTGAGAAGATTTAGAGCTTGGGTCTTCTAAGGAGAATCTCCCTGTGAGGCACCCACACCACAGACTGTGGGGTAGCAGGCACAGGAACTCTAGGAGGAGTTGAGGCAGCAGAACCAGACTGTGGGGTAGCAGGCACAGGAACTGAAGTGGTAAGGACAGTGGAAGAAGTAACAACTCCAGCTCCTTTGGGCTTGGGCACATCCAACACCATTAGTAGGTCTTGAGGAGAAATGGCCAGGTATACTTCCATATTAGTCACCCACCAGTTGCGGTACCTCTTCAACATGTTACCTTGAGAAAGAAAAGGGATGTACTCAAATTCAACCAAGTCCTGTATAACCTTAAAAGTTGCATCTTCTAGTCTAGACATTCGAACTTTCAAATCCCTTGTGGTAAGACTTAGATTGGTGTTACTGCAGAGAGGTATTGGGATCCCTTGTGAGAAGCCAAATTGTCTAGCAAATTGAGCAAGACAATAGGGCTCAACAATGCATTTGTAAGCTTTGGGGTTCATGGTTCCAATGAATAATTCTCTAGGGAGCAGAATAGAAGCCCATATATATTTATGGACAGGTGAAGCGCAGAACCTATCATTTAGGAAGTTCTTCAACCAAGGTGGGCCAATGGTAATGGGTTCGAAGGGACGAAAGTTGTAAGAATGAGGAGAAGTTAGAAGCTGGTGAAAGAAAGAGAAGTAAAAAGCAAAGGTAGAAGGATAAAGTGAAGCATTGGCTAGCCTCATGCCATGAGTAGGAGGGTTTGGCTCAAAAAATTTAAGGCATTTGGATTGTAACTCAGTGAAATAAGCAAAAAGCCAAAGCTGAAGAATCCAAAATGGCCCCCCTTGATTGGCATCTAAGGATTTCTCACAGAAGAGAGAACAGGCTCTATATACGTGACCTAGGACGTATGGAGCTAAAATCACCTTCTTCTGTAAAACAAAGGCTTTGGCAAGAGGGGCAAATTCAGGCATAATTCTTTGAGAGGAAGTGCAGAAAAAGAACTTGCAAAGCCAATATAGTAGGAAAGAAAAGAATTCCCTATCAGACACAGGACCCTTTCTTTTATTCTCAGCCTTGACGAACTCACTATAGGATGAGTTAAGAAAGGGGAGGGAAAATGGGACTGCTAGGTCAGGATAATCTGGTCCAATAATCTCACTACCTCTTTCATGAAGCTAATTTCATGAGGCAATTTCTTATTCAATTCTCAATAGTTTTTGGCCATTTTTTTGTTTTTGTTTTTGGTTTTTTTTTTTTTTTTTTTTGTGTGTGTAAAGATCTCATTGCAAAATATTTAGACTCACTTGGACACAACATAGTAGATGGTTGGAGTCTACTTTAATATTTAATTAAAGTCACAAAAAAACTCATTTTCCCAACAGTTGCATCCTGTAAAATGCCATAAAACCACTTCTTTCAAACAAAAGGCTAATGTACAACTAAATATTCCTACATATAGTTTTTATTTTTTATTTTTTTATTTCCAGAGAATATTTTTATTGTGATTTAAAATTACAAAAATGTGACCGAATTTTATATATATAAATTATGTCTGTAAATTATTTTCCTTCTAATAAGTACCATGCTTGGCTTTTCTCCCCACTACTAGAAAAGGGAGCTTTAGCCACGAAACCTTTTGCGACGGTTTAAGTGCCGTCGCAAAAGCTTGCTTTTTATGCATAGCTTTATGTCACACGAATTTATAGTTTTTATGACGGAAAAAAGTTAGACCGTGGCAAAAAATAAGGTTATATGCGACGGTAAGTTAAACGCGTGGCAAATTGTTTCGGTTTAAATTTTTTTTTCCTGTTTATGACGCTCTTTTGCTAATCCGTCGCAAAAATTTTACTTTTTTCTTTCATTTTATGACGGCCTTAATATCGTCGCATAATAATAAATCTAATTTCGCGCCAAAGACCCGTCTCCCACTCTCCTCTTTCCGATATTCCCAACTTCATCATTATCTCTTGATTAAAAAAAAAGCCCTAATCTCACTGCTCTCTCCCTCCCTCTCACCCAATCGTAACTCTCTCTTGCAACGGCGACAGCAGCGTTTAGGTATGCAACCTTCTTTCTTGCTCTCACTCTTGCACACGCATACCCTCCCTCTCACCCAGTCGTCGTTATGTCTCTCTTGCGCACTGATCAAGGCTCAGAGTCAGCGCAACAACAAAGGCTCTCTGTGGTTCTCCTCCGGCATCCGTATAGCCTTCCTTTGCTTTCCTCGCTCTCCTCGCCCTTCTATCGCTTTGTTTCTCCGCTCATCAATTCAAGAATTTGTTGGTGTGTGTGTTTGATTTGTGCCAAAATTGATTTTGTGTTTGTGTTTGATTTGTGCGAAAATTAATTTTGTTTTGGTGTGTGTTTGAGTCGCATGGAGTGGCCTCTCTACACTCTTGCCTAATGGCAAAGTATACTGGTGAATTTTGGCAATCCCATGATAATCACCGAATGTCGCATGTTACTACCTCATCACTAACATGTACTTCCACATCATCATCTTTGTCCCCTTGTTTGTTGCCTCTATCTCAATAGTCTCATCTTCTACCTGAAATAGAGTCGACTTCATTGTTCCTCATAAAAGATTGAGATACATTGTTCTCTCACTATTTTTGAGACGTGATTTGTTCCTCACAAATCCATCGGCTAGAGTACACCTTTGCAATCTAGATTGATAATGTGATTAATGATATCTATGCATCTTGTCTTAATTTTACTTTTCCGTGATGGAAAGAATCCATTAACTGTGCCTTCATCCTTTTCAATCACCTCTCCCCACGCATTGCTTATTTTGCAAAATGTATTGTTGTTCCACAAGACCAAAGGCACACCATAGCGACTTAACCACACCTACCTCACCTGCTCAAAAACCATTTTTTTCATCCCATTCCATAACCGATTCACACCAATCTTGGAGCCACCTCATTATCAATAGCTTCTCCTCTTAGCTTCCAATCGATTGAAAAGAGAGAACTAACTATCTTCCACCTCCTACTCGACTTTTGATTTCTCCATATCCTCATCTTTGTAATTCAAATTTAAGCTCTACAACCAAGAGATTTGGTTTTAATCTTACCATCGCTTTCATACAACCATCCATTACCTTTTTTCTCAGACCTTAATAGTTCGAACAGAATTGGGTTGAAGAACCATGCCTCTTACCGCATCAGCATATGACTTTTTCCCCTAATAAGAATCATTTACAGTTTGGTTGCCTTCTTTTGCCCTCCATTGTTGTATTGGTTGTGGCTTCCTTTGGTTTTTATCATAGTCCTTTATGAACTCAACCATTTTGACCTTTAGTGCTTTGTCATTGCACCAAAGTTCATTGGCTTTTTGCATAGCCATATCCGCTGCTACCGAGCAATCATACCTTATAAAGCCAAACCTAGATCCTGTAGATTTTCTTCTCCTATTCAGAATATACGCATCCAACACCACTCCAAAGCTTGAGAAGATTTTAAACAACCCTTTCGCCCCCATAGATACTGGTATGTTATCCACAAACACAGAGTATATGTTATTCCCCCTTAAAGCCGCAACTCCTTGATCACCTTGCCTTCGAACCACTGGTTTCCATCCTCTATTCCCATGCTTACATGCGTGCCCCTCAAACTCATTACCTGATATCCATGGACACCTCATTGTAGTCAGTGGACTATCATGAGTCTATAATCTACCGAATTTATTAGTATGAAAATTCTACTCAAGTTAATGATTTAAATGGTCTATTTTGAAATAAAATTTGTTGTGTATATTTAAACCTCGTATAATGTGGGTTACACTCCAATGAATATATTCCATATATTTCATTCATTTATAATAATGTTATTCAAAAATAATTGAGTATGTAAATTTAAACTTAATGTAGTTTGGGTCACTTCCTAATTAATTCTGTTAATATATTCATTTTTCGATAATAGTATCCAAAAATAAAATTTGTTATGTAAATTTAAACTTAATGTAATATATAAGTCACCACCCAATTGATTTTATACACATATTTTATTTTTTTGATAATTTTTCTGATTTTATACTCAACAATTTTTGATAACTTGCACTGAATTTGTTGACACATTAATCTTCCACAAACATGCATGAGTTATTTCAACTTCTCAAGCATTCAAATGGTGCCTTAACTCATATCTGAGTTTGGGAACTCAATTCATGTTCATGAATGGATGATAAATAATATTTGGGGGTCAATAACAAATATTTTTGGAATTAATTAAAGAATTTCTTTTTTCTTTTTCTTGGGAGTGTCTATCTGATATAAGCCCTATAAATTAGCTTGAAGTTGGAATGTGATTTGGTGTGATTTTATCACTCTTGATGCAACACATTTAATCAGATGATGGAAGCAACTAACAAAGAGATTTATGAATGTATAGTTCATTTTCTTCTTTTGAATCGTAGAAAAAATAAAATCAAACATCTATTTAATAAAGCAGAACGGATTTTGAATTTATCCTAGAGACATTTGTCCTACTAGGACATTTCAACGGCTAGGATTCGTTTGTCTATTTAGATAGATGGCTAAGATGACTCCCTTAATTTTATATCAATATATATCTGCACTTATTCCGCCAAAAGTCAGCCTCCTACTTTCCCACGCCTCTATTCTATTTTTATCTCTCTCTTCACCTTCCGCTTGCCCACGCCTCCCCAAACCGCCGAGCTTGGCCTCTCTGAAAATCATCCTTATCCCTACATTCATAATAGTCCTTCTCTGAAAATCATCCTTATCCCTACATTCATAACAGTCCTTCACCGTTTTCTCTCTCTAATCTCTCTCTCATGGCGTCGACTCTCCGCCAACATTCCCTTCTCCATCCCCTCGCTCCGATCCAAACCCCCAGAAATTCACCTTTTAAAGTTAATATTTAAATATGGGTTTAGAACTCAACAATTTTTGTGTGAAGCACTTGAGGCCATATCCTTCTGCTTCTAAACTACTCTTCAACCTGCTTGGCTTTTTGGGTTTTGGTGGGTTTGTACTATTTCAACTCTACATTGGTCTATCTATGCTTATTGAGTCTCTATTGGTTCCAAAAGAGGTTATTTCTCTGCTTCTCTGGGTTCTCAACGAAGAAGATCAATAACTGAAAAGGGCAAGTACTTTCCTCTTTTAATCACTTTTGTTTATTTATTAATTATTATTATTGGATTTACATTTCTGTTTTATGTTCTTTTCATTGGATCATACGCAATGTTTCGTTAGATTTTATTCCCATTTTTATAGATTGTGATTCGTGATAAGAAGATTGGAGATTTATGGGTTGTGTTTGTTTTTCTCAAAAAGTTAAAATTGCTGTGATTTCTTATTTGTATTGCTTGGTTGAAATCACTTTTTCCCTGATTTGTTAATGGCTGAAAGAGTAGAAAATAGTTTGCCAAGGATCACCGTAAAAAACAGATTGGTGATTTATGGGTTGTGATTCCCCTCCCCAGTGTTGAAATTACTGTGTAATTTCTTATTTGTTGGGATTACATGAATTTGGGTTTTTCTTGATTTGTTAATTGCTGAAACAGTAGAAAACAGTCTGTTAAGGATCACTGTTCTTTTTCATGGTATTTCGGAATCGGGTGCTTTTACTTGCACTTTGGTGGCTGTGTGTTGTGGATCTCATGCTTCTCATATACTGCATTCTCTTGGGATTCATGTTGCTCATGGTAACCGTGCTCTTCAACTCCCACATATTAGTATATACATATATACAAAATTGTATCGCTATTGTTATTGTTATTGTTTGTATAAAATTTTGGCATTGTTTTATCGCCTTACGAAGTATTTTTCTTACCAAATATTAATTCAAATTTTGTCAGAAGGAGCGAGAAAAATACTTTTAAATGTCAAGTGAATCAAGGCAATCCTAATTACTTCAAAATGCCGTAATATGATTTGGATTTTGTTTATACTGCCTAGGATCATTTTGGGAGCTACTTCATAATTCGTATGTGAAAGGTGGTTTGGCTTTGGGGGCTTTATCTGGGACCAGGGGCGAGGTCGATTGGACTTGGCAATCTTGTAATTTTGTTGGTTTATTAGTTTTGTCTTCTTCAGAACTTTATGAGTGAGTATTTTTAATTTTGCCTCACTTTTGATCTTTTAAGTTTTGTGTTAGTACCTGTGTTCTGCATATTTTTTTCAAAGTTGTTTTGTTTTAAGTTTTATATTGTTAACTTTACCATTACTAGACTGATTACAACTAGCTTCTAGAATGTGTAGCCATGTACCAGTTCTTAGCCAGTAGCAGCCCAAGAACATTTTAGGCATAAAGGCCAAACGTCAAAATGAGGTTATCTTACTAAGCCTTTAGACGATTAGGACTTTTGGCAATCAGAAAGTTTTTTGAAATTATTTGGTAGGCCTTATACAATAGGCCAAGTGGCCTAAAGGTTAAGCTGCCTATGAGTTCAATAAAAAGTTTAATAAAAATTTCAAATATAAATTAATATTTTAATTTAAACTTTTACTAATGAATTTGATAAATTATATTTTAACTTAAACAAACTGCCATCGTACGATATCTTAAACTAATTTATTAAATTGATTTCTATAACAATGAAATTATTATCATTTTGAATTGATTTTTTTGTAAAGGATGTGATACTAATATTAATAATTTATGTTAATTGATTTTTTTAAAATATGTGTACCAATATTATTTATACCGTGCCTTCAGGCACGGGCATACGCTAGTTATGAGATGAGGAAGAAAGAAGTTTGATAACATAATTACCAGGTAGGAACCTCTTAGATATATATATATATATATGCAACAAATTTGCAAGATTTCTTCTACTGTAGTTGTGCTCTTTCCTCCATTTTATGTCTTTGTCAGAATGCAGAAACCCTTATGCTGGTGGCCTCTTTTCCATACATGACATATATAATTATTTCATTATTTGATTGGAACCTTGAATTTTTTTTTTCTTGCTTCATTGCTTGTGATTATTCATGCTTTTATCGAATATGGAGTTACTTCTATTTGTGTGTATATTATATGTATAGCTTTATAAATTGCTTGTACTGGTATATATGCATAATGCAAGTTTGGGTTTGGATTGACATGTGAGTCTGCTCGGAACCCAACTCAGGCCATACCCAACCTTGATATGGACCTCAGAGTAATAATAAAATCACTTAGAGAGGCAAAGATGTGCAAACAGTTGATAATATACTGTTATTTGGAATTTTGTCAATAATCTTTACAAAATTCCATATTGCATTCATATACTCATCCGTAGATCTATCAATTTAAAATCCAACTGTTTAAAATAGTTTTTAAATATATACTTTGTATGTAGTGCTTTTAAGTTTTTAATTACCTAGCTAGACACACCCAACCTTTATCCATCCTTTGGAAACGACAAAGTAACTTCTTTTCCGATATGATCAATTCATGTATGTTATCTTGATTAAATAATTGGTGCAAATTCATACAGGAGCTGTATATGTTACAAAATAGAATTCCATCAATAATAACACATGAAGGTAGAGTGCATGAAAGCAGTTAATACATATTATGAAAATTACCAATTCCTCAGGACATTTCAATAGTTAGAAACAAACACTTGGGATACTCGAGAAGATGCATACAATTTTAACAACCCAATATTGACTATATCAGATTTGCACAATCCTAAAGGAATCTAATTCAATGATAGCACCATAAGCAATTTTATAAAAAGGTCAAGACATAACTCCTTTCTTTTTGCTACTTTGCACAATATAGCTTGCACATAACCCATATGAATATATGAGAAAAGTAAATTATGAATTGAAGAGCAAAGAATGACCAATGATCGATATTTCGAGTCTTTTCCATGCTAGGTCTCCAATCTGGATTGAACTTTCACTTCCTTCCATTCTTGAAAGATTTACTACCTATGCCATTATTCCTCGGATAATAGAAGCATAAAAGAAGCCTAGACAAATATGAACCCATACTTTCCTGCAAAGATGGTAAAAAAATACCTTAAAACATTTTTTTTTCTTCACATTCATTCATGTCTAATCATTCACTACTCAATCCCTAATGCTTTAATGCACATATCAACATGGTATGATTGACCTTTGGTGGGGGGGGGGGGGAAGCAACTCATCTCTTGCTTGGCAAAATCACAACACCCATGTTATTTTTTTTCATTTTATTTTTCTTTGTTTTTTGTTTGTTTGTTTGTTTTTGTTTTTTTCTTCAAAGATTGACTCCACCGTATATTAACATGTACGTTCTATGTATTGTTTGTGATTTATTTCAAAGCAAGCAGACCTAGAAGCTTTTTTTGGCTCTTCACACATTTCCTTATGGAGGCAAAGTTCTTGATTCCCTAACATGATGCAATGTCTATAAAATTATAGCAGCAATAAAAAATTGGTTGAACTAGGAACTAAAGAATGCAAAAATTTGAGTAATCCACCAAGATCAAAATTTTAGCGAAAGATATAGCTTGTATGTCTCATTAAAACAAATGTATATGAACATAGAAAGAATCTTCTAATCACTGAACTTACGATTAATGATTTTGTGCTCTCTGTATCATCTGTCCTGCCTCTGGCTCTATTTGGTTTTCTGTTTTGACTTTCTTGTCCTAGTTCCATCCAAACATGACCAGCAATGCCAGTTGAAAATGGCCCGTTTCACCTATTCTTTGGATTTGGACCTTCATTATGAAAATCAAAACTTGGCTTTTTAGTAAGAGTTGGTATTTGGATTAGCATGCTTCAAATGATCCATGATCCCATTGGGCAAGGCATCATAGTCATGGCTTGTTTTTGCTTTAACTTCTGGAATATTATCTATCCCATGGCAATATTATCAACATCATTTAACTTTTTGGTTGTATCAGTCTATATATAGCTGGATCATTGTCTATGACTTGTATAACCAGATGATGAAAGCCTTTCTGGCGGAGTTTTGAATTTTGTATTTCTACTTTTCATGTAAGGAAAATAATGTAAAAGTTCACTCAAAATGATCTAAACCCTGATAGATTGGTTAACGGTTTCTAAGGCTGTCTTTGTCCTGTATTTCTTACTCAGTTTTTGTCAAATTAAAATGCATTGTAAAATAGATACTGGTCTAAGCTCGCTCTCCTCTGCTCTCCTCTCCTCTGGGTGTTCCTTTGGTGGTGTTTACTGCAGTCGGTTTAGTATTTGTTGTGTGCTAGTTTTGTATAGGTAGTGGAGGGCTCAAAGTCTTGCTGATTGATTTTGGTGGACTGCTATGGTGGGCTGGTAGTTAGGTTTTGAGGAGTGTTTCTGTGCTAGTTAGGTTTCCTTGAGGAAAGGAGGCATCTGTGCGGTTGAAATAATTGGATCGAACTATTTTTTTTTTTTTTTGTATTTGTTAGCTAAAAGTCCTATTAGGAAGATGGGTACATTTGATAAGGCTTTTTGACTTTTTGGTGCATCAAAAAACCATGTTTACTTTTAATTGTTACCACAAAATTCTTTTATTTATTTATTTATTTTGAGCAGAATTTTCATTAAAAAAAAAGTGTATCTAATTGTTAGTTTCTAGCACTAGTTGAAAAATTAGAAAATTAGCCTGCTAGTAGTAGCGTTTCCTTACCATTTGCTCTTGAGAAACAATGTAGGCACTTCTTTTTTTTTCTTTTATGGGTCTAGGAAATATTGATGATTGGTTTTGGAGTCAACTGTTGGCATTTTCTATGCAAGATGTTGAATTTTTTCCCAGTTTGCTTTATCATTTTTTTTCCCAATGAATAACTTGATACATAATTATAATCAAATAATTATTTCATTTATCCTGTTACAAAATTGAATCATGTTAATATTCTCTTGATTATTATTATTTATTTGTTTATTTATTTTCTATCTCAAAGCAGTTTGGCGTATTAAGACTCTGTCAAAGGACATTCGTGCAACCATCTTCGTGAGTGCTACTGCTATCAACCAACGTAGAAAATTGTGATTCGTTTCACAGATACTAGGATCTTTGTGTTTATAGCTTATGCTATGCCTGCGATGAGTATGTTAGAATTAAAAGTGCTCGATATGGTACAAATAAGCATGTTCATTACGAATTGTGCATTTCGATTAGTTCTTTGAGTCCCATCTGCTTTCGGAAGTGGCCATTAAGGGTTGTGCCTCTGTTGTCACATTAATGCAATATTTTTACCCTTGGATCTGCGGTTGGTATGATTTATTGCCCAATAATTTCTATGAGGTTCATCTTATATGATGATTGGCCATGTCTCTGTGTGCATTATTACTTTCTTTGCCTTCTTTGCCAATAACACTATATCCTTCTTTGTCAGATAATTATTTCGGTTTAATTTTCAGTTCCAAAAAAATGGGGAGGAATAGTAACATGTGCAGAGTTTTCTGTATGACATGCATTAATTTTTCAATTTTCAGTAATTTGATTTAATATTAGCCTGCTCAAAGTCGGGAAAAAATCCCTTAAAAATCTATGCATTTTTCTTGAAAGAACCCAAAAGCAGTGCTGCTTTTTCTGCCCTCTAGCATTTTGCTTTTGAGAAATAAACATACAAGGTTCTTAAAGGAGATGATACACGTGAGATAGATTATATTTAGTGAATGAGAAACAAACATACAAGGTTCATAGTTTTATTAAAGTTTTACTCACCAGTCTCACCTTTTGTTTGACCAGCCAAGTGAATGCTAATGAATGAACAACTTTCTTTGGTTACAAGTCATAAACACATGTCAATTTTTTTTGTGCATGATATATTTGCTCACCTATTGGAATGTTTGCTTTTTTGTCCATGATATATTTGCTCACTTATTGGAATGTGTGCATTTATGATGTATAAAATATTAGAATTGTTGTTATGGTTAATTAATATGCATGTTCATGTATACAGAATATATATTTAGGAGAAGTCAACAAAATGGACAAGAGTTGGATTGATTTGCCCAATAGGATGTCGAGAGAATACATGAATGGGATCGATCGATTTCTAGTGTTTGCATACACCAATAGGGCTACAAGTTCGATGATTTGTTGTCCATGTAGGAAATGCGAGAATCGCTATCATCTTGTCCGAGATAGTGTGCGAGAGCACTTGATTTCAAATGGTTTTCTAAACAAATACAAACATTGGATTAATCATGGAGAGCCGTATACTTCTGTGCATGGTAACCGAGATAATGAAGCCTTAGTGAATGAAAACATTAGGGATGATATGGTGGGAATGATACGATATTCTTGGTATTTCGGTTCCTAGTACAAGTGTTGTAGGTGATGAACCACAGTGCACCAACTAATCCCAATGTAGCAGAACCACTTGCAACCGATCCGATTAGGTCGGATCTGAGACGAAATTACTTCAAACTTTTAGAGGATGCTCGAGTGAATTGTATCCGGGTTGTCGAAGTTCACATCTTTGTCGTTCATTGTTCGACTTTTACATATGAAGGTGCTAAATCGGTGGAGTGACATACATTACCATGTTACTTGAGTTGTTGAATGAAGCTTTCACGAGGTGCGAAACTTCTGATTCTTACTATAAAGCTCAAAAGATCACTCTGATTTGGGCTTCACATATGAAACGTGGGATGTATGCCCCAATAGTTGTATGTTGTTCAAATGAATACATCAATCTTGATGAATGTGTCATATGCAAAAGTTCTAGGTGGAAACAAAATGGGTGATAGTTCAAATGTTCCTCGTGGAGAACATGTGAGATACCCTCTAAACAGATGAGGTATTTCCTTTAAAGCAAAGATTGCAGAGGTTATATATGTCATCAACGGCCAAGCTCATGAAATGGCATGCGACGAGCGGCAAGATGATGGTGTCTTAAGACATCCTGCCGACTCCTTGCATGGAAAGATTTTGACCGTCGAAATCGACTTTCTTGATGATTGTCGAAGTGTAAGGCTTGGGTTAGCATCGATGGTTTTAACCCATTCGGATCGATGAACATAGTTCATAGCACTTGGCTGTTGTTCTCATTCCATACAATTTACCGCCATGGATGTGCATGAAACAACCATTTTGATTTTGTCTACACTTATCGATGGCCCAAAAGGACACGGTGACAAAATTGATGTGTATATGCAACCGTTGATTGAGGAGTTGAAGGAACTATGGACGGTGTCTCTACATTTGATGCATCAACAAATCAAATGTTTCAAATGCATGCGACTTTGTTATGGACAATTAGTGATTTTCCGGCATATGCGAACTTGTCGATGGAGCACGAAAGGAGAATATGCATGTCCATGTTGCAATAAGGAAACTAGATCGTGTTGGTTGAAACATGGTAGGAAACATTCATATTTAGGTCATCATGATTCTTATCTAGTGGTCACAAATTTCGAAAGGATAAAGTATCATTTGACGGTACTCGGGAATTGAGTCTCAAACCGAGATTGTTATCTGGATCAGAGATTTTGCTACAAGTAGAATCTGAGGGTATCTTAACCCAATACAGGCTGGACGACCTTAAAGAGAGGCATAGGAGACAAATGGAAAGGGAGAAAGCTGGACCTCGCACTCATAGTTGGAAAAAAAAGAGTATACTTTTTGAATTGCCATATTGGGAGCACAATCTAATAAGACATAACCTTGACGTGATACATATAGAGAAGAATGTGTGTGACAATGTATTGTGGACAATACTGGGGGTTGTAGGGAAATCGAAGGATAATGTCAATGCTCGGCGCGATTTGCAAGAAATGAATATTAGAAAACCCCTACACTTGCAGTCAAGAGGGACGAATAAAGCTTATTTGCCACCAGCACAATTCACAATGACCAAGGATGAGAAATATTTGTTCTTGAAAATGCTTAAGGACATTAGAGTTCCTGACGGGTATTCATCAAATATCTCTCGTTGGTATGCGATTCTGAGATATAAGCATTTTGGGTCTAAAGAGCCATGATAGTCATATTCTAATGCAACAACTTATTCCTTTGGGTGTACGAGGATTGTTGCCTAAGAATGTTGTTCAAGCCTTGATTGAATTAAGTAATTTCTTCAGACAATTGTGTTCCAAAGTAAATCGTCAAACAGATGTAGCAAATATCCAAGGTCGTATAGCACTAACACTTTGTCATTTGGAGAAAATATTTCCACCAGCTTTTTTTGATATAATGGAGCATCTGCCTATACACCTAGGTGATGAAGCATTGGTGGCTGGAGCGATTCAATTTCGATGGATGTATCCAATTGAGAGATATCTTCTTACTTTAAAGCAATATGTACGTGTCGGGCTCATCCGAAGGTTCAATGGCTAAAGGTTATCTCATGGAAGAATGCATGAATTTTTGCTCTCAATATCCGAATGATGTGGAAACTAAATTGAATCGGCTGTAAGGAACTACAATGGTGCAACTAATATGGGTCGTCTTTGTTGGTGAAACCAGAACTTTCTACCTTGATGATACCTCTTATGTACAGTGTCATCGATATATCTTGTTCAATACGAAAGCAGTTGAACCATTCCTAAAGTAGGTACCCCTCTTACTCAATATTTGACAAGTTTTTTTTGTTTTTTATTACATTTCAAATATTAATTTGTTATTGATAATTTTTCAACGTATATAGGAAACACCTTGAAGAACTTAAGATGAAAATGCCTCGTGCTGATGATCATCAACTCCAAAATGAACATTTCAAAACTTTTCACACTTGGTTTAAAGAACATGTATGTATGGACAAATCTAGCTATAGATTACAACTTAGGTCGATTTGCGTTTTGAATTTGCTTTCATGTTTTAAATAGGTTCACACTTTGCGAAGGGTCGATAATGCCACATTTTCGAAGAGATTCATACATTGGCAAATGGTCCTCATCCGAACAAGAAGGTTCACTGGTTACATAACTAATGGGTTCCGTTTTTGGGTCAAGTCTATGGATGATCGTCGAGCCAGTCAAAATTCTGGTGTAGCTTTGAAAGCAGATACTATTAGTTATGCAAGCCGGAAGGACAAAAATCCTCGTGTGGGGGCTGTGTACTATTATGGACAAGTGACAGATATCATTGAAATCCGGTACACCAATGCGATGAAGTATGTATTGTTCAAGTGTGACTGGATAGACAATGTTCGGGGTAAGAAAGAAGATATTTTCAAGTTCACGTTGATTAACTTCAACCATTTGTTGTATCGAGATGATCAAATCACCAATGAACCTTTCATCTTGGTATCCCAAGCTGAGCAAGTTTGGTATGTTGCAGACCCTATAGAATCAGATTGGCAAGTGGTTGTGAAGATGTCTCAAAGGGGTTTATTTGATATGTATTCTACTGATCCAGAAACTGAGCCATATATGAGTCAACAATTAGAAGAAAATATAATGGTCCGTGATGAAGAAGTTGGCTGGGTGAGGGAAGTCGTAGAAGGAGAAACTGTTGATGTTGAAATGAGAGAGAATTAAGATATTTTGTAATAATTTTTGGATTCTGTAATGACACAGTAAATTTTCATGCTTTAAAGACTTGCATATTTGGGCATGTTACTTTATTTAACAATTTTATGTGCTTCCAATTTATTTATTATGTTTGTTTTGTATTTACATTATTAACTCCAACTATTCTCTATATTTTCAATTATATTTGTTACAGCTTGTAATGGCACGGAAGAGGAAGCTTAATAATCCCTCTCGCACTATGGCTGATGTTTTGCGTATGCAGACACAATCACCACCACCATCACAGCCATCGATACAGCCACCACCACCATCACAGCCACCACCACCATTCTGACCACCGACACCACCACCACCATCACACCCACCGATACAGCCACCACCACCATCACAGCCACCGATACAACCACCACCATCATCACAATTGTCTCGACCAACGTTGTCTTCACAGGCCACCACAGGTATACAAATTTGTTATGTACTTAAATTATATTAATTAAATTATTTCATTTTCACTATACATAAGCTTTCTAATTCCATATGCTAGGACCGACGACTTCTTCATATCCCACCTTAGGTACACGGAAGAGGAACCTTAATAATCCCTCTCGCACTATGGCTGACGTTTTGCGTATGCAGACACAATCACCACCACCATCACAGCCATCGATACAGCCACCACCACCATCACAGCCACCACCACCATTACAGCCACCGACACAGCCACCACCACCATCACAGCCACCGATACAGCCACCACCACCATCACAGCCACCGATACAACCACCACCATCATCACAATTGTCTCGACCAACGTTGTCTTCACAGGCCACCACAGGTATACAAATTTGTTATGTACTTAAATTATATTAATTAAATTATTTCATTTTCACTATACATAAACTTTCTAATTTCATATGCTAGGACCGACGACTTCTTCATATCCCACCTCAGGTACAGGTTTGTTTTCATGTATTTAATTTATGCTTTTATTTATATGTTGTTTATTATATTCTGATATAATTTGTTTATTCTTATAATGTGTTCCAAATCCAGCGACTGATTCACAAGCCAACTCAGGTATAACAAATGGCTATGTATCTAATTACGTTAATTTAACTACAAGTTATTTATTATCAATTTTTGTAATATGTGTTTTTTTTTCCATTAATCCTCACGTGCCCTACAGGTTCTTTATCTTCCCCTCGAGGTCGAGGATTTGCGAAAGGCATTAAAGATTGGGGTACGGGCAAGAAGTTGGCCATTGATTTCGACGCCGACTTCAATCCTACTGGAGATAATGAGTCTAAGTTAACTAGCCAACTTGGGTTCATGGTACGTAATGGGAACATTGTTTCTCTTACGTACGTTAATTGGACCGAAGTGCCTATTGATGTTCTTGAGTCAATATGGGCGGATGTTAAGGTAAAAGCATATTTACTAAATTGTTCAATTATATTATTATTTGAACTAATGATTTAAATTGTGTAGGATAATTTACAAATTTGTCCGGAGGGGTACAAACCACGTTGCTTGAAAAAGTGCAATGAGTTGTGGAAGGATCACAAAAGCAAGATCAAGAATAAGTATTTTAAGCCTAACAAGGATCATACTAATATCAAAGACATGGTGCCTCCGCAAATTGTTCCAGAACAGTGGTATGATCTTGTTGATTATTGGAAGACTAAGAAAGTAGAGGTATATAAAATAAGTTAATTACAAAGCACGTATCTTTAGAAAAATTATTAACTTTGTATACTTGCGACTTACATTTATGCAAACTTTATAGGACATTGCAGTCCACAATGCTGGAAGTCGTTCTTTTCATTATATTAATCATACGACAGGGCGTACTTCATTCACTCAGATTCGAAGGAAGGTATATATTATTTAGGTAGATATCAATATGAATGTAAATTACTGCGATAATAATTAATTTTTGAATTTTCAGATGGTTGCTGAAGGGTTGCCCACGGATAAAATGAGTGTTTGGAAATATACGCAATCAAACTGACCCTGATGTTAGGCAAACCATGGTATTTTCAAATCCTAAAATTTGTATTTATATTTGATTTTGTTTGAACTACTTAATTATATTTACTTGTTATTTTAATTTATAGGATGAGTTTGAGCGCCAATTGTCCATGTTGCCTGAAGATTACCGCACTACCGAAGATGCTCGAGACAGAGTTTTCCACGACGTGGTCGGTGAAGATGGGCATGGATATTGTCGTACTTACGGCAAGGATGTGCCTTGGAGCATGGTGTATGGAGATAAATCTAAGTCATCACAGTCAGGATCTCAGTCATCGATTGTTGCCGAGATCACAAAGCAGGTTCGTACGGAGTTGAGACAAGAGCTGAGAGATGAGATTAGAGAGGAATTGAGGGAGGAGATGTGAATAGAGCTTTTGACACAGATACAAGAAATGAAAGCTGAAATGTTGGCTATTGTGTCCCACGAAGGGAGTACAAATCACAACAAACAGGTTCGGTATAAATAAATGTTTTATAAATATCTAATTATAGCACAATTGTATCATTGAATATAAATACGATTAACAAAGAATACCATGAATATCATAGGTACCGGATGCATTGAGTGGACACCGTGAACCTACGGATTATGACGCCGATGAGAACCCACATACACCACCACCAAATGATGAGGTAAACTTTCAAACAATTTGAAAACTTGTCGTTTGTCAAAATTTGTCGTTTTGTAACTTTTTTTCCAAACTGGTTGACACACTAAAATGCTCAAACGGGTTCGGATATCAATGAAACTTGACACGCACAACATATTAGGCACACATGACTTGTAGGAGAAGGATAAAGCTTGGGTGGAAAGGTTTGTGAGCATTATAATAGGTATGGCAACTAGCAGCTTTGATTGTGGGAAGTATGGTAGGCACATGAAGAGGTAAGGAACGGGTGCCCTCTGTAGTGGCTACATTTACAAACTTTTCTTGCGGCCACACACATGAAGAGGTAAGGAACACACCACATGTTTGTCATGATTTGGAGTATGTCTTCTAGTGCACTACAAGGGTTCTTTTCCACGATTTAGCTTTATCTAGGGCCTTATGTTTTGTTGCATCATAGTGATCATGCCTCTTCACACAATCGTAATCATCTGTTTTGTCTTCGGAATATTTTCAACTTAAAATATTTCACTCCTTGCCAGTGTACTCTTGGGATTTGCTACAGATAACTGAACAATTGCAGCCAATTTTCTTATATTTTTCTCAGTTTTGGGTGATGCAATTTGTTTGAAGGCCTATCTTTTCTCCTCTACCAGTCATTTATCAAAGCATATGCATTCAGGTAGCCAATCATACTATGCTGTAATGCATGACTCACCTCATGATCATATAGAGCTTCTTTTTTTTCTCTCTTTAGTTTATTATGTATGTGTTGAATAAAGAACACTAAGAGCCTTCGACTTCGCCTTATTCCAAGTTGCGTAACATCCTCTAATTCTTTGACTCACTCATTCAAATTTCGATGTTGTCTATCATCCTCCATTATTTCATAAATCCTTTATAAATCTTTTTCTTTGAACCTCTGAATTTAGATCCACAGACAGATGAACTAGGTAATTGGCAAACAACATACATCATAGGGTGGTATCTTAGATATAAACATTAATGTTTAGAAGAATTTGACTAATGGTTTTGCATTGTTTTCAACGTAAAGCTACCTTCTCTCTTCTACAATTTATGATTTTCTCAAAGAGACAGAATCACAATCTGTTGTACAGGCAAATTAAAAAAAATCTGTTGTACACAAACCCATTAGCATCGTTTTCAGTACACAAACCCATTTGTCAGTGATCAACCGTTGTTCGAGTGGACCAAAGGCTCTGCCCAAGCACACAACATCAGTGATCAACCGTTGTTCTCTGGACACATCTGCTCGAGCAGGAAATGACCTCAGCTCGAGCACCACTTTATAGTTTCGGATTATCAGACTACTACACCAACAATATGAACATTTTTTATCAATAGGCCTACTTCATAAATCTAGTGGAACCAGATTGATCGGTGAAAGGTAAATAGCATTGAGCTCTCTCCAATATGGGATAGAATGTTCACTAGATATGCACATATCACTATACAAGAACATGCCTCAAGATGCACCTACACCTAACATTTGATAGTTCATCCTAACACAGAATCTTTCCTATTGGTTACATTAGATCTGTTTGCCCAATAAAACCCTTTACCAAAAGTAATTTGAGACCTCCAAAAAATTGGGAACGAACCTGTTCCCAATAAATATGTCTCGTCATCAGAAAAGATCTTCTAATACTTTTCTCCACAAGAACTTAGTATAAAATGTTCTATTCTATGCATGTGTTCCATTGCTTCAATTAAAATAAAGTTCCCTCACATTTAATTTTTCATAATTCATGTTGCTATAGTACCGGTTTATCTTGAACTAATTTTTCCATCACTTATTTGTAATATCCGGGTTACTTTTGTTTGTTTAGCGACATCCTTTCCAAGTTAGTTTGACTAAAGACATAAATGCTTTTATTTTTCTTTCGAGAGACAACCACGAATTCTGGAATAAATAACTTAATAACAGTTCAATGTGAGCACAGGCAAAGAAAACGTAACATCAAAAGACCACAAACCATTAATACTTCATAATTGTTTATTTTGTCAATCAGATTTGGTATCATCACAAGCAAGCTATCCAATGAAACCAACAAAAAGAATCGATCACTTCAAATGCTAACAAAAGTAAACTAATCCTTCACATATATTTGCCTGGATGGATGGTCACTAATCAAGAAAAACAGGTATTGTATTCATGCAATTGGACTGAAAATGTACATGGAATTTTAGAATTAGTCCTTTGGATTTCAATTGATTGGTGATCAAACATGACAGATTCATTTAGCATATCTCATGTTCAAATTCTCATACATGGTTAAATTGACTTTGTAAGGTGGTGCGAAATCATCCATGAAGTGGTGGACAAGTTTTTTTGCTCTGTTCAAGTAGTCTTTGATAAGTATATATTGTTTAGTTAATGAAAACTTTTACTTAATAACTCTTTTTCAAACCGGATGACGCACTAAAATGCTCAAACGGGTTCGGACGTTAACGAAACTTGACACGCACAACATACTAGGCACACATGACTTGTAGGAGAAGAGCGGAACTCAAAACCGATTCGGTTTTCAATCTAGAAACCTAATTTCCGTTAACGAAAACTTATTACTTAATAACTCTTTTCAAACCGGATGACGACTAAAATGCTCAAACGGGTTCGGATGTTAACGAAACTTGATACTCAGAACATACTAGGCACTCATGACTTGATGGAGAAGGCGGAACTCAAAATCGATGCCCGGATTTCATTCTAGATCCTAATTTCCGTTAATGAAAACTTATTACTTAATGACTCTTTTCCAAACCGGTTGACACACTAAAATGCTCAAACGGGTTCGGATGTTAACGAAACTTGACACGCACAACATACTAGGCACACATGACTTGTAGGAGAAGACGGAACTCGAAACCGATTCCCGGTTTTCAATCTAGAGCCTAATTTCCGTTAATAAAAACTTATTACTTAATGACTTTTTTTCAAACCGGTTGACACACTAAAATGCTCAAACGGGTTCGGAT
Organism: Camellia lanceoleosa; assembly: GCA_025200525.1. Taxonomy (NCBI): domain Eukaryota; kingdom Viridiplantae; phylum Streptophyta; class Magnoliopsida; order Ericales; family Theaceae; genus Camellia; species Camellia lanceoleosa. The sequence continues at coordinate 134,493,833 of CM045771.1, read as the reverse complement.
GTCAACGAAACTTGACACGCACAACATACTAGGCACACATGAGTTGTAGGAGAAGACGGAACTCAAAACCGATTCCCGGTTTTCAATCTAGAGCCTAATTTCCGTTAATGAAAACTTATTACTTAATGACTCTTTTTCAAACCGGTTGACACACTAAAATGCTCAAACGGGTTCGGATGTCAACGAAACTTGACACGCACAATATACTAGGCACACATGAGTTGTAGGAGAAGACGGAACTCGAAACCGATTCCCGGTTTTCAATCTAGAGCCTAATTTCCGTTAATGAAAACTTATTACTTAATGACTCTTTTTCAAACCGGTTGACACACTAAAATGCTCAAACGGGTTCGGATGTCAACGAAACTTGACACGCACAACATACTAGGCACACATGAGTTGTAGGATAAGACGGAACTCGAAACTGATTCCCGGTTTTCAATCTAGAGCCTAATTTCCGTTAATGAAAACTTGTTACTTAATAACTCTTTTTCAAACCGGTTGACACACTAAAATGCTCAAACGGGTTCGGATTTGAACGAAACTTAACACGCACAACATACTAGGCACACATGACTTGTAGGATAAGACGGAACTCGAAACCGATTCCCGGTTTTCAATCTAGAGCCTAATTTCCGTTAACGAAAACTTATTACTTAATAACTCTTTTTCAAACCGGATGACGCACTAAAATGCTCAAACGGGTTCGGACGTTAACGAAACTTGACACGCACAACATACTAGGCACACATGACTTGTAGGAGAAGACGGAACTCAAAACCGATTCCCGGTTTTCAATCTAGAGCCTAATTTCCGTTAACGAAAACTTATTACTTAATAACTCTTTTTCAAACCGGATGACGCACTAAAATGCTCAAACGGGTTCGGATGTTAACGAAACTTGACACTCACAACATACTAGGCACACATGACTTGTTGGAGAAGACGGAACTCAAAACCGATTCCCGGTTTTCAATCTAGAGCCTAATTTCCGTTAATGAAAACTTATTACTTAATGACTCTTTTTCAAACCGGTTGACACACTAAAATGCTCAAACGGGTTCGGATGTCAACGAAACTTGACACGCACAACATACTAGGCACACATGAGTTGTAGGAGAAGACGGAACTCGAAACCGATTCCCGGTTTTCAATCTAGAGCCTAATTTCCGTTAATGAAAACTTATTACTTAATGACTCTTTTTCAAACCGGTTGACACACTAAAATGCTCAAACGGGTTTGGATGTCGACGAAACTTGACACGCACAATATACTAGGCACACATGAGTTGTAGGAGAAGACGGAACTTCGAAACCGATTCGGTTTTCAATCTAGAGCCTAATTTCCGTTAATGAAAACTTATTACTTAATGACTCTTTTCAAACCGGTTGACACACTAAAATGCTCAAACGGGTTCGGATGTCAACGAAACTTGACACGCAACATACTAGGCACACATGAGTTGTAGGATAAGATGTAACTCGAAATCGATTCTGGTTTTGAATCTAGAACCTAATTTCCGTTTATAAAACTTGTTACTTATTAACTCTAAACCGGTTGACACACGAAAATGCTCAAACGGGTTGGGATGTCAACGAAACTTCACACGCACAACATACTAGCCACACATGACTTGTAGAATAAGCGGAACTTCAAAACGATTCTGGTTTTGAATCTAAATCCTAATTTCCGTTAATGAAAATTTATTACTTAATAACTCTAAACCAGTTGACATACTAAATGCTCAAAGCAGTTGGGATGTCAACGAAACTTGACACGCGCAACATACTTGGCACACATGACTTGTAGGAGAAGCGGAACTCGATCAATACTTCTTCTTTACAAACTCTTTTTGTGTTTATTCGATTATTGTTATAGATTATAGCTCATTGTATACAATCATTGCCTATTTTTAATAGTATTATCATCATTGTAGGATGTAATTAAAGTTTCTTTGGAGAGTTACGTAATACCAAGAATCCAATTGGCGGAGGGACTTCTTATTAGTCTTGATCCGTTGTGTGAAATTGATGGAGTTCCAATTGGACTGGATTTTGCAAAGTTTTTGTTTTAAAAGCGAACAAGCGTACTGCTTTTGGAAACAACTTGCCGATGTCTAAACAGTTGGAGAAGTCGTGGGAAGATACATTGTGTGGCGCCGATTCATGTATATGTTACAATCTTATTTATTTATTTATTGAAATAAATATCAAATGTTTTGCATTTTACGTAAACTTGAAATTAATTATATTGTAAATGATTTTTTTTTTTTTTTTTTGCAGTGCAACCCTTTTGAGTACGTGATGATATCTTCATATCGATATTAGAGTGTACAATCTTATTTATTTATTTTTTTTAAAAAATATCAAATGTTTTACATTTTCTGTAAGCTTGAAAATAATTATGTTGTAAATGATGATTTTTTTTTCTTTTTTGTTTTTTTTGCAGATGCAAACCTTTTGAGTACGTGATATCTTCGCATATCGATATGGGAGCTTACTATTGACATCAAAACAAGCTACATTATATCTGTTTTTATTTTTTTATTTCTATTGTCGATACTAAAAATTTAAGTTCTTGAATTTTTAAAATTATTAGTATTGTTAGAAGTTATTTTATATATTTTTGTAAATAAATATTTGATTGACAATTGTTACAAGGTACATATATTATTCTTGGTATATATGATTTTTTGAATGTGAATTTGGATGTGGATGTGGATGTGGATGTATTTTTAAAAATATTAATAATTTGTATAGGAAATATTTAATAAAAAATGATTTTATAAAAAATAATTTTGTTGCGACAATGATAAACCGTCGCTAATGTAATTCTCATTTCCTTATATGTTATTAGCGACGGGTTAACCTGTCGCATATACATAATAGTTTCAATCTTTTGTGACGGATTCAACTGTCACAAATAAATCTTTTGCGACGGTTTAAACTGTTGCCAATATGGTATTAACTTAATACTATTTTTTAGGCGACGTTTTAGACCGTCGCTAATAATACCTTTTGCGACGGCAAATACCATCGCTAAAAAAGGTTTTTTGCGACGGCAATCAATATCGTCACTAAAAATGTCATTTTTCTCCCTTTTTTTGTGTCAAGCGAAACCGTCATAAAATCGTTGCTTATCCGTCATAACAAGAATGCGACGGTTTGTAACCGTCGCAAATACTTTTTGTCACGCCCCTTTCCGCCACCCCCCATTTTCCGTCGCTGCTCCGTCGCAAAAAGTCTTTTGCGACGATATATGGACCTTTTGCGACGTTTGAGACCGTCGCAAAAAGTCAAGTTTTTAGTAGTGCCCGTCTTGAACTGGAGAAAAGGTAGTAATATATTTTGTAAAAAGATTGGTTCTTTACATAAATATTATATACAATATTCTACGATATGAATGAATTAAACATCATAATAGGAGCCATATTGAATCCAAAACCGGACTACACCTATCCAGTCTACTCAAGAATTGGAGAAAAACCAACTCGTTTTGTAAATTGGATTTATTTATTTATTTATTTTTTTTGTTAGAACTTGTGTATAAAAGTTTCATATCATAATTTAAAAATTAAAAATAAAATAGAAGATTTAGCAGCAGATTATAAAAAGATAAATTACCCATAAATCCTAATAGTTTAACAAGTCCTATTAAAAATAAATTACAATAAAATAGCTGTTAGAAATAATTTTTTGTAACAATTTTTTGCATGTCACTAAAAATTGACAATTAATGACTTTTTTTCATGATTTTTATAAATTGTCGCTAAAACTTAAAATTAATAACATTTTTCTGTGGCGAATTTTTCAAACTGTCGCTGAAAGTTAAAAATTAATAACATTTTTTTATGACAATTTTGTTAAATTGTTTCTAAAATTTATAATTAGCGATATTTTTTGTGATAATTTTAAAATTGTTGTTAAAAATTAACAATTAGTAACATTTTTTAATAGTATTTAATGAAAAATATCATTAATTATTATAAATCTATTAATAATAAATTTATATATTATAATGTACACGTAAATTCCCTAATTAAAAAATATGAATATATAAAAACTTTGGAACATGCATTATTAGATTGGAGTGGTAATAGTAGCAATAGATGTAGTACACATATGATTGAGGACTTTCCAAGAATGTCGTTGTTGTTGTAGTACATGTAGTACAAAGATCTTTCTTTCTTTGGTAGTTTGGTCAGGTTTTTTTTGGTTTTTTTTGTTTTTTTTTACTCTGAATCTTTGGTGAGAAGTGAGGGGACCGGGAAGTTTCATGGGCATATAAATGGGCCCTCCAGTGAACATGATGGGCCCGATGGTCTTGCACATGCTAACCTGAAAACTCATGTGATTATTAGTAGGCCCAGCCCTGGTCCAATGAGAACAATGCAGCCAGCCACCTTGGGCTCCCAAAATTTATCAAAATTTAAGGGCCCAAAATATTATTAGTTCATTCATATGCAACTGCGATTGGGACCTCGAATCCCCTTCCCCCGAATCCTCCTAATTGACGAAATGACGTTTTTTTTTTTTTTTTTTTTTTTTTCAGAAGGAGGAGGAAGAAGAAGAGAAGAGAAGAGAAGAAGAAGAGAAGGAGAGGGGGAGGGGAGGGGAGGAGAGGGGACCAACAAACTAGGGGCGGAGGCGGAGGCTGGCGGAGGAGGAGGCTGAGGCGGAGGAGGCTGCGAGGAGGCGGCGACGCGACGACAGTGGTGACGAGCTTCTTCCCCTCTCTTCTCTTCCTCCTCTTCCCCGATCTCTCTCTCTCTCTCACTTTCCTCTCCTCCTCTCTCTCTCTCCCTCTGTTTCAGGAAAAAAAAAATTCAAAATCACTGAAACGACGTCGTTTCAGTGATTTGGGGGATTCGGGGGAAAAATTTTCGAGGTGCAAAACATTAATCTAATGATAATAATAGTCTAAAATAGAGGGCCAGTCCAAGATTCTACAAGTCCAGAAACATCCAGACAAAGGGGCTCCAAAAAAATTCGGGATCTAAATTAGAATATAAAAAAATTTGGGTAAATTTTGTAAATAATAAAATTCTATCACTTTGGCATTTCCTCACGTCTCTCTCTTGCTGCAAAGAGTTTGAATCTCTCGAAGAAACTATGACAAACCGAAACCATTTATTAAAAAAAAAATACTACGAGAAATCGAAACTAACGGCAACGAAGAAACAAGTTGAGACAACTCTAATGTCGACGATTCGACGAAGCAATCGGCAAGGAATCAATCATCGAATACTATTTGTCCTCTCTCTCTCACTCTCACTCTCTTTCTTTTTGTCCTAAATCTTATTTATATGCCCAATTATTTTTGTAAATTCACTATTTAAATAAATAAATAAATAAATAAAGAGTATTTGATGACTTGCCTTATTAATTTAGTATCTATTTTCTTTAATTATTGATTTCATTCATTATTTATTTATTTATTTATTTGAGGGTTGCTTAATTTTGATTTGTACCCTAAATCTAATTTGTCATAATCAGACTGAGCCTGAATATATACTCTCATCTATACTATTATATTAAGCAAAGGCCTCACTTGGTGTCCTGATTTCCTCCTATCTATATAATAAGGAAATAAGATTTTTGAAAATGTATAAAATGTGTGTGAGATACATTTTAATTTAATGACTGAGATTAATCCAAATTTATATGAATGGTTGAGATCAATAGATCTCCCGCCCAAACAACTTTTGCTCTCTCTCTCCCACGTCTAGCCAAACACATCTGCTCTACACATTGTCTCTCATCCTCCTCCTCATACCAAAAGCCTCTAATGCCTTACCTCTTCCTATTTGGTTACAATATGATTTCACACCCATGTTTCAGACCACTTCTAATTAAAGGATAATTTGAGTTTTAATTTCGGAAACACTTTGCATCTAATTATTTATCGGTTTTGCAGGGGATAGATTTGCATGGCTGCGTGACAACGAGTTTTCACGCCAGGCGTTGGCAGGGGTCAACCCAGTAAACATTGAACTCTTGACGGTAATGAACGATCCTCTTAGATTTGCAATTTGTTACAGCATGAATTTTTTGTTTCTCAATTGTCCATTGAGAGTCCTTAAGCTTGAGTTTATTTTGCAAGAGTTTCCGATTCTCAGCAAACTAGATCCTGCAGTTTATGGTCCACCGGAGTCTGGAAGTGTCAAAGAGGTACTAATCTGATACTTCACTAGCTTTATGAATAAGAGCATTTACACTCCGTTTGGGAACCCAGAGAGAAAAGAAAAGAAAAGAAAATATTACTTAGGAAGTTAGGAGAGAAAAGAAAAGAGAAAAGATTGTGTTTGCTACCTTTTGTTTGGACCAATAGGAGAAAAAAGAGAAATGAAGAGAAAAGAGAATGATTTATCTCCAGGGGCAAATGCATATGCCACAAAGTTTGCAACCTCTCCAAAAATCACTATATCAATAAATCATACAGAAAGAGAGATTCTGCAGAGAGTCAGTGAAGAACCAAAAGCCCATTGAAAATTATTGTTTGGTCTATCAATAGGTACCTTAATCAACTGAGCTTTGCTCCAAGTAGATTAGGGATCTACATCTCTCTTTCAATTCCAACGGTTCGCTTCCTCTCTTTCACTCTCAATTCATCCATCAATTTTGTCTCTTATCTTAGGTTTTCTAATAATCTCTATGTCGTTTGATTTGAGAATATAGCATATGTCTAAGAATTTTGTTTCTATATGCAGACCCTAAGATTATTTTAGTTGGAGATTGTTGTTTTCATGTTGCCAAGTTTATGAGATTTTCATAAGATAGGAGACAGAAACATAATTATCACTTAGGTAATCTAATCTCCAGACCTTGCTCAATTTTTTACCCAAATTTCAGGGAAAGCTTTTATTTGATTAATGTTAGAGTTGTAGATTTGAAAACTACAAATCATGTTGAAAATTTGATTTGGGTAAAAAAATGTTTAGAACTCAATTTGGTGTAAGTTTGATTCAAGAAGTGGAGATGTGTTTTCAGTGATTTTTTACTCAAATTTAAAATTAATATAGGTTTATGTCAAGGGTTGGATATATGTTTAGGTGTTGTAGTTACCATGCTTATTACAGTTGTAGTTCATTGTTTTGCAGTGTTATATGGGTTTAATGGAATTTCAGTTATTGTGCCAATATCTTAGGAAGGATGTCCTATGTCTGGCCCTATTTCGTTGCACTCTTACAGTTTCTGTCGTATTTTTAAAACAATTTAAAAATGGTTACTATACACTTTCGGTCTAATTGAAGATGGGTCGAATTTTAAATCAATTTACAGCAGTTTAAAAATGGTTTAGAGCAGTTTCTAGATGTGAAATTTACAGTTAAATTTGAGGTGAGCCAATACAGCGCTAAAACATACCACTCAAAAAGTTGAGAAAGAAACCAACTTTATAGCATATGATTGATGCACAAAAAAAGAAAAAGAAAAAAGAATTACCTGACAATAATATTTAATGCACCAAGTGGGGTGACTAGAACTGCAGGGGCAAATGCATATGCCACAAAGTTTGCAACCTCTCCAAAAATCACTATATTAATAAATCATACAGAAAGAGAGATTCTGCAGAGTCAGTGAAGAACCAAAAGCCCATTGAAAATTACTGTTTGGTCTATCAATAGGTACCGTAATCAACTGAGCTTTGCTCCAAGTAGATTATGGATCTACATCTCTCCTTCAATTCCAACGATTCGCTTCCTTTCTTTTTCACTCTCAATTCATCCATCAATTTTCTCTCTTATCTTAGGTTTTCTAATAATCTCTATGTTGTTTGATTTGAGAATACAACATATGTCTAAGAATTTTGTTTCTATATGCAGACCCTGAGATTATTTTAGTTGGAGATTGTTGTTTTCATGTTGCCAAGTTTATGAGATTTTCATAAGATAGGAGACATAAACATAATTATCACTTAGGTATTAAACATAATTATCACATAAGTTTATGAGTATTTTATGAGTATTTTAAATACTGTACTTTTTTAGATGGTGAAATTCTATAAAATGTTTAATACAAATTTCAAATACAAATTAATATTTTAACTTAAACTTTTAATAATGAATTTGATAAATTATATTTTAACTTAAATGAACCGCCATTGTACGATATCTTGAATTGATTTATTATAATTGATTTCTATAACAGTGAAATTATTATCATTTTGAATTGATCTTTTTGTAAAGGATATGATACTAATATTAATAATTTATGTTAATTGATTTTTGTAAAATATGTGTACCGTGCCTTCAGGCACGGGCATACGCTATAACAAGGAAGAGGGTTTTTGAAGAGGGTTTTTATAACAGGGAAGAGGGTTTTGAAAATATATAAATGTATGAGAGATACATTTTAATGGCTGAGATTAATCCCAAGTTTATATCAATGGTTGAGATCAATAGATCTCCCGCCCAAGACTGATCTCCCTAAGCATCATTGTCTTTCCTACTACCCACGTCTGCCTCCCCACCTTCCCTTTCTATCTCTCTCCCTCTCCCGCTCTGTTCTTGAACACATCTCTCTCTTTCACAGATACACCTCTCCTCTCCCTCGCCGGAGACCCAAACTCGAACCCTCTATTCCTGTCTTTCTCCCTTCATCTCCCGCTCCTTCATCCCCCTTCTCCATTTTAGACCTTTGTTTTGCAACAAATCCATACCTTCTTCGATTCAGTGAGAGGAGAGAAAGAGGAGGGCATCGTCATCCCGCCCCGCCGACGCCGACGCCCTACCCCGCCATCCCCGACAAGAAGGTTCGAAATACATGAGGTAAAAGGTCGCAATCCATCTGATGAATTTAGAGACAGTTTTAGAACTAAAATTTGACAATAGTAGATGGTGTGAGTGTGTGTCTTTCGCAGTCCTGGCTTCTACTTCTTGTCAATTTTTTTGTTTTGTTTTTTTTTTTTTTTTTTGTATCTCTCCATCTAAGATTCTAAGAATCTGTTGGGCTAAGATTCTAAGAATTTTATGTTTAAGATTCTAAGAATTCCTGTCAATGATGTTTACGTTGATACTTTTGCTAGGTCACTGTAGACACCTGTTGAAATCCTTAATGTTGCAGGTTGGGGAGCAATATGCTAAAGAAAATGGATTGCTTTTCTTTGAGACTTCTGCAAAAACTGCACAAAATGTCAATGAGCTTTTTTATGAAATAGGTGATTATATCTCTTATCATTTGGCATTGAGGGTATGTTTAGTCTCTTTATGAAATAGAAAATGCATTGCAGAATCTCTTTATGACTGATATGAGTTGGTTGACTGATATGAGGAGTTCTCTCTCTCTCTCTCTCTCTCTCTCTCTCTCTCTCTCTCTCCACACATACACATGGATTTATATTTGGTACTACTGCTTATCAACCAGCAAATCAGTCAAAGATCTTTTTACATTATTTTGATTTGTGTTTTTGTATGTAGATATATTACCCATTTTTGTCACCATTTCATATCACCAATATATGACAATATTAATTAGGGTAAATTATAAATACACTCTTTGAGGTTTATTTAAACTATAAATTGTCCCTATAGTTTGAAAAATTACAAATACTCCATTGTTATAATATTTTATTTTATAGAGTTAATTAAAAAAATAAAATTCATAATTTCCCTCCTATACAATAAGAAAATTACTTAAATTATTTATTGAAATATATTTCTAACATCATTAAAAACTATTAATTGACTTGATGATTTATTAATAAAATGGGCGATTTGTTATGAAATTAGAAATCTCAAGAGGTGGAATGTAATTTTCAGAATCATAAGAAGCTATTCGTATTTTAATTAAATCCCAGGGAGAGTATTTATAATTTACCCTATTAATTACTATCATTAATACTTTAATCATAATAGTTCATATAATTTAGGAAAAATGCTATCATACCACAAAATTTCATAACATCAATTACAAAATGCGTAATCTCGCCACAAATTAATATAATAAAATTTTCATAAGTTTGTGATCGATATTGTAAAAATTTATGATTTGGTTTGATATTTTTTATTACATCAATTTATGACGAAATTAAACATGTTAGGATTGATATTACGAAATTTTATAATAAAATTATATATTTTGTAATAGGAAAACCCATAATTTAGTGATACAAAATCATTATAAAAAGTCAATAACATGCAGTAGTATTCACTATATTTGTTTTTAGTTTTTTGAAAACACTTTACAAAAAATTTTACTTTCTTATTTTTCATATTTTTTTTTTGTTTCTAATGATTTTTTTTTTTTAATTTTTAGACACACCTAATATAAATACACTTAAAAAGTATAATTTTCGTGAAAAAAATCTTTAAAAATTCACTAAATACAAAAAATACAAAAAATATAAAAATTCAATATATTTTTCTTATTTTTGTGTATTTATTAATTTTTTCAAATATTTTTTCAAAACTATTTTACTTTTTATATACATCTAAGTAAGGTGCATCTAAAAAAATAAAAAAATGCTTAAAATTTTATCAATACTCACTAAAAATTAAAAAATACGAAAAATAAAAAAACTCAATTTTTAAAAAACTAAATTCAGAAAACTGAAGCCAAACACACTGATTTCTTTTGGTGTTCAAAAAAAAATGTAGTAGCATTTCTTTTTGATTATGCGTTGGAATTCAACATTTATTTATTTATTCAGTTGTGGGAGAGGATATTTTGAGTAGGGCAAGGGTAGGAATGTAAAAATGGCCCGTGGCTCGTGGGTGGACTGAAACCCGTTCACAGACTGAGATGGGCTCGGCCCATTCAGGGTTGGCCCGAGTCCAGCCCGAGCCCCTGGGCCTGCGCCTAAGCCATCATTTTGAAGCCCAGCTCGTGGTCTGGCTCATCGGCCCACTTAAGGCCCACTCAAGGCCCGAACCGGCTCGCCCAAAGCCTAGCGTCTTTTTTAGTAGAAAACAATAAAATTTTGGTAGAAAAAATTAAAAAAACAAAAAGGAAATGGTCAGGCCCATCCAAGCCTGAGCCTAGGCCCAAACCCACCGGGTCGGCCCGAATACCCCTAGGCCTAGGCTTATTTTTTTCGGCCCGTGAGCCGACCCGACCCGAATTTTGACAAAAACTAGTGAAACCCGACGTGGGCCCGATTAGGCCAGATTTACACCCCTAGACAAGGGAATCTTTCTTAAGGTGCATTTCTAACAACAATTAGTCAGACTAATAAGTTAAAATTTACTTTTTATTTTTAACAAGTCACTTTTCAAAATACATTCAAATAATAATTAGTGTTTGGTTTTAATTTTTAAAATTTAATTTTCTAATTTTTTTTTTATTTTTCGTATTTTTTTTTTGCTTTTGAGTGAATATTTTTAAAATTTAAAGCATCTTTTTTATTTTTTTAGATGCATCTTATTTAGATGTATCTAAATAGTAAAATATTTGTGAACAAAATATTTTAAGAAATTAATAAATACAAAAATATGAAAAATGTATTGAATTTTTTTATTTTTATTATATTTTTGGTGTTTAGTGAATTTTTTTTAAAAAAAAATTCACAAATATTATACTTTTTAAGTGTATTTATGTTAGGTGTGTCTAAAAATTAAAAAAAAATTCTTAAAATATTTAAAAATTTTAGTAAAAAAAAAAATCCGAAAAATGAAAAAATAAAATTTTTTGAAAATTGAATTTTGAAAACTAAAACCAATTACTTTAGCTTATTTGAATTTTGTTTTAATGATATATTGCATCATTCCCATGAACAGGACAAAAATGAGCATATAAGAAATCAACAAAATTAGTAATGAAAAAAAGTATGAAACTAGTAAATAGTGCCTTGGTGTATCAAATAAAATAACCAAGGAGGCAAAGCTCTACTAACTTGTTGTTTGATATCCTTGTCCATTTCGTGTAAATAACGAAATCAAGAATTGTTAATCCCAAAGGATTGGCCTAATAAGTGTAATTTAGGATTTAAAGGTGTGCTCCTTTTAAATCTCAGGTTCAATTTTTATTAAGAGCAATTCGCTTCTTGGGATCAGGCTTGCGGGCTTTGTCAATTCCACCTGTAAGGAGCATTTTTTGTGGATCTCTAGATTAATCGAAGTGTGCATAAACTGATCTAAACACCCAATTATCAAAAACAGGAACCCAGGAGTTGTCCTTTTCATTAAGAATTAATGTCATAAGAAAGTTCCATCTTTAATGCATGGGAAACCTATCCGACAATATTCACTGTAGTTGAAAAATAAAATTTGAAGATAAAATTATGTTTGAGTACTAAATAGTGAAACAAAATAAATAATCAATTAAATTAAAATAACATATTCTATTTTATTACTAAAACAAAATAAAATCTGGAAAAAAAAAGTAGAAATGTGGATTTAATAAAAATCAAAAAACATGAAAAATAATTACATAAATAAATTTTCTAAAAGGATCAAGTCTAGTGTTCAACACTATTTTCTTAAGACATATTCGTCCTCCCCATAATACTTTCGAAATTTGGACGTCTATCTCTTAAGATAAAAAGATTTACGACAAACAGTAGCAACACTACAAATTGATTGTCCAGTGAACACGCTCTATGTCTATACTCTCTCTGGGAAAAAAAAACAGATGCAAAAATATGTAGAAAAAAGAAACAGAAGAAAAAGGCACGGAAATTGAATGCTTGGAACAAATGGAGGACTGCCTATTTATAGTAGAAATGGTGACTGCTCGGGTAGAAAGAAAAAAGGCATGAACTTGTTTGGGTTAGAGAGAAAAGCTAAGGGGTGTGACTATTCAGACCAAACTGTTAACGTTCAAAAACATCGGGGTCAATTCATAAATAATTTTGAATAGAAATTTAAATTCCTAACATTGAGAATTTGATTTCAAAAAATAAAATTTAAAATTTAAAACCTTTTGGCCCAAGAAAGATAAGTATTGGGCCGCCAAAGTCCAATTAGAGTAGGTGGCGGTAGTGCATGTGTGTGTTTGTTTTTGAGTTTAATAGGTCTAAGTCCATTTTGCCCTAACCTCCCACTCCACAAAACTTAGGTACCCTTTGGGATCCACCCCAAGATCCAAGCTCAAGGTTTATAAACCCACACAATATTTGCCTAGCCAAGCAATCTGAGACAATTTTTTCTTATACTTTATAGGAAACCCACCAAGCCACCATTTTCATGGAATACACTTTGACATCGATTTTCTATTCGCCCGATAATGATTTTGAGCAATCAAATATACAACGTGAATCGCAATGCGGTGAAGAACGTATTGCCACATGGACCTGCCAAATTCAATGCATAGGTCCCACCTCAAATATAGTCCAAAGTTCAGGAAAAAAAAAATGTTTTTCCCAAAACCATTTCTAAAAAAACAATGATAATTTTGTCTTTTTGGTGTGTTTGATCAACGGAATTAATAATGAGGGAATTAATAACCCATGAGATTAGCATATGATTGGTTATCTAGCTGGATTATTGAGATACATAATTTCGTCTTGTCCACTTTTGTTTTGTAATAAATATAAAACTATTTAATCTCAATTACATGTATGTTTTGCATTAGTAGTTGTAGGATTAAAAAATTCGTCAATTTTGTTAGATAGAATGACCATTGGAATCTAATTTGAATAATAAAATTTGCAACCAAACAATGAAATGTGAGTCTCTTGAATTAATAATTTCAGTCATATACTATAGTCCGCCTAATCAAGCAAGCCCTTAAAATATTGATATGGAAAATACACTAGTAGTCTTTGTAATTTAGTGTTTATATAATTTTTGGTCCTTGTAATTATTACTGATTCAATTTTTACCCGAATTTTTTTTTTATCTCATTTTGGTCTAATTAATTACAATTGTTATTATTATTATTATTTTTATAAAAAATTGTGCACATGAGCGACATGTGTCATGCTTATTGGGGCAAAATTATAAACTTAATAAATTTCGTTTGCCATTGGCTAATATAGCCAACTTTTTTGTGTTGAGACTTTTTTAGCCTTGTTTGGTTTAGATTTTTTGAATTTTGTGAAAGAAAAAGTGCAATGATTATGATTTGGATATGACATTTTGTCTTATTGGCTTACGTAGCCTATTTTGGACTTTTGTATTTTTTTTAGCCCAAAATGAAAACCAAACGAGGACTTAATGGTGATTTCCTATCAAAAACCCTAATAGTATTATCAATTAGATTAAATTAATGCAAAATTTAAAATCAAAAGTTAAAATTAAACCAATTGAAAGTGTAAGAATCAAAATCACACAAAAAATAAAATATAAGGACTATTAATTTAATTTGCCCTTAATAGTTGGGCCAAAATGAAAGAACTATCACCACCACTACAATACCACAACAACAACCATCTACACAACAATCAACTGCTCTGCCTCACCTACATTGCTGCCGCAGCGCCACCACCTTTATTACCCTATTATCACCACCAGCGCCAATTCTAAATTAATGGCATCTCAATATAAGTGCACTTATTTCATCTTTTTATCTTTTTTGGGTCACATCAATCAACATCTCCTCTCTACTTTTTCTACACATAATACAAAAAAAAGTCAAAAAGTGCACTTATTCTAAACTTCCCAAACTATGAAAACATTTTTTACAAGAAAAAAAATATATTTTTTTGCATAGAAAATGTTTTCTGTTTATATTGAAATAAACAAAGCTTGCACAAACTGTCCTTTAATATCTAGCTAATACAAACTCGCATATCTGCCATATATGTATCTGTGAAAAATACACGTAAATATTGATGGATATGTATTCATGTGCAGATGTATAAAGGCCTCCTTGTTACAACAAATTAATAACTCCAACAAATGGTGAGCAACATCAATATTCAGGGCAAATTCGTATGCACTTTTCAGCGTCACAAAACTTGACACATTTATCATCACCACTTAGCATCTTGAGATCACTTTCCCTACAACGAATCCACCAGCAACCAAACAATGTTAATGAAGAAAAACCAACGAAAAAACTCATCCACATGAACAGATAAACTGATCGTTGTTTCTTAGTAAATGGATCCCCAGTCAATTGGATCCTATTGTTAACGTTGTTGTTTATAACCTCTTCTTGACCTCTTGCTTGTTCCAATCTCTGCTTGTATTCTTGGTAATGTTGCCAATTTATTTCTTGTTGATCGAGTGATCTTTTGTACTTGATTCCGATCACGAGCAACGCACAGAGGTTGAGAGCAGAGGCGACGAAGGAGAGGATGAAGGGGAACCACCAGTCTTGACATTTGACAGAGGATGAGGCATTTGAGACCACTGTGAATATCACTTCCTGGAAGATGAAGTAAAAATTTGCTAGTTGGAAAGGTGTTGATTGCAGTTTCTGTATTCTATCATCTTGCTTCTCAATTATAGTTTGCATTTCTTGCTTGTTTCTTTCTAGTTGTTCAATTCTTTCGTTTTGATTCATGGTTTTTTTTTTGAGAGAGAGAGAATAACAAATGAGGAACACTTGGAGGCTGTCACATTATTAAGAGAAAAATTCAATATGATACGCGTTGTAATACACTTCATTATCACTATTAGTGTAAATATAGTTGTCATTCATTAGTTATACATGTAAAGTAAAGTAAATGTTTAATGTTTATTGTTTCTACTTTCGGTGCAGCATCCTACGTACAACACTTTCCTCTCTATAAAAGAGAGTGAGCTTGCTTTTCTTTGGATATACTGAATATAAAACACACTTCATTCAGTCTCTCTCTCTCTCTCTACCAAACTTACATGGTATCAGAGCCCAGTTCTCCACTCTTGGCATTTTCTGTTTTT
The DNA here is from genome assembly GCA_025200525.1 of Camellia lanceoleosa. Lineage (NCBI taxonomy): Eukaryota > Viridiplantae > Streptophyta > Magnoliopsida > Ericales > Theaceae > Camellia > Camellia lanceoleosa. The sequence goes on along the minus strand of CM045771.1, from coordinate 134,478,087 downwards.
GGTGCTTAGTCCCGTACACAGTGACACTACACCATCCTACTCGGAATCACCTCACGATTCCAACGGCACCACCCTCATCACCAGACTTCATTATTCTGGCGTCACTTTTGTGTTCGGCGTCTCGGCTTCCGCCACTACTTCGACAGCGCCATTCACGCGCTCGCCGTTGCTTGCTCACGTCGGCATCGGCGTCGACCACTAACGCTATGCGTCGCTTACATCTACTTCCGTGCGCCCCACGTGCACCGTTCTACTTCTATGCGCCCCGCGTGCGCAGTTCTACTTCCGTGCGCCCCGCGTGCACCGTTCAGCTAATTTGCACCCGCGTGCGTCGTTCTGCTTTCGTGTGCCCTGCGTGCGCCGTTCTGCTACGGTGTGCCGCGCGCCCTTCTTGCTATTGTGCGCCGCCTTCAGTCTGCTATTCTACGCCGCTGACATCATTTCCCTTTTGCTGACGTCATCTCTGCACAGCAGCTCTTTTCCCCAGCTAATTTCGATCTTACGGACTCACTGGTACGCTCTGTTTTACCAAATTTTGCTCCTACAAGCCTGTTTCTATATATTTAGTCCTATTCCACTTTTAATATGGATCGCCATGATGCCTCCCATCCAATTTCTGTTCTTCTTAATGGTTCCAATTATGTACTGTGGGGCCAAGCCATGTCTTCTTTCCTTAAAGGACGGAAACTTTGGCGTATTATTACCGGGGATGTGACCAAACTGGTCGAAGACGCCGCTGAATCTACTGCCACATATACAGACCGACTTGAAGATTGGGACAGTATAAACTACCAGATCATTACTTGGCTTCAGAATACTTCTGTTCCCTCTATTAGTCTTCAGTTTGGCCGTTTCCAACTTGACTCTGTTTCCAATCCTGCCAAAGACATTTGGGTTGTTTTGAGAGATCGATACCAGACTACCGGTCTTGCCCATCAGTATCAACTTCAGAGTCAACTTCACCGCATGCGCCAAGAATCCAGTCAGTCTATTAATGACTTTCTGTCTCAAATGTATTCTGTTTGGGACCAGCTTACTCTTTCAGAACCGACATGGCCTCACCAAGAAGATGCTGCCTTATTTACTACCTATCTTAATCAGCATCAGTTGGTCCACTTTCTCATGGCTCTCACTCTTTCTTTTGAGCCCGTGCGTGCCTCTCTTCTTCATCGCCTTCCATTGCCCACTCTTGAACAGACTATTTCTGAGCTGTTATTTGAGGAGACTCGTCTTGGCACTCTTCAGACTCATTATGTGGACTCTGTTCTTACCACTCCTTAGTCACGGCCCTCACCGACCCAACAGTCCACTGCTTGCATCTATTATCAGAATCGGGGCCTTCCTTCTACTCATCTTTTGGTTCATTGCCCTGTCCGATCCTACCGTTATTGCAACAAACTTGGTCATGGTCATCTGCAGCAAGATTGTTTTCACAATCCATCATGGTCATCTTCCACTAGCCACTCCTCTCACGGTGGCTCTTTTAGGGGAAACTCTCATCGTCAGTTTTATCGCACTGCTGCTGCTGCCTCTGAGGATTTCTCTGAGTCTCCTGTTCCGTCTGCCCTTGTTTTTTCTCAAACTGATGTTGAGGCCATGTTTAAATAGTTTCTCTCTACCTCTGGTCCACCTCCTCTTACTACTTTGTTTGTGACTCCAGGTATCTTTTCTTGGTATTTTGACTCTGCCTTTTGTAATCATATGACTTCCAGCTTTACTATATTCTCCTTCATCTCTCCCTTTACTCATCTTCTCTCTATTCATATTGCTGATGGTTCTTTCATGTCTGTTAGTCATGCTGGGACTGTATCCACATCTCAATTATCTTTACCTTAAGTTTATCATATCCCAGCTCTAACCTTAAACCTTATCTCTATTAGTCAATTATGTGATCTTGGTCTAATCATCACATTTTCTGCTAATGGTTGTTTGATGCAGGACCCTCAGATGGGATTGATTATTGGGATCGGCCGTAAGTATGGACGTCTCTATGAACTCATTCAACTTCATGTTTCGGACTCCCCACAGATCACTGCTCCTGCATCTGCTTCCTCTTTATCTCCTTTTCATATTTGGTATTGTCGCTTAGGACATCTTTCTGTTAGTCATTTAAAGTCTTTGGTTTCTAGTGGTCAATTGGGTCATGTACTTCAAGATACTTTTGATTGTATACCCTGTCAACTTGCAAAACAATCTGCTTTATCATTCAATAAAATTATTTCTGTTTCTCGTGCTCCTTTTGATCTCATACATTCGGATATTTGGGGCCCATCCCCCACTACTACCAATGGGGGGATCTCGTTATTTTGTTGTTTTTATTGATGATTATTCACAATTTACTTGGCTTTTTCTCATGAAAACTCGGTCTAAACTTAAATATCTTTATTATAGCTTTGCCAAAATGGTTCACACCCAATTTTCCAAAACCATTAAATTTTTTCGCTCTGACAATGCTATGGAATATTGAGATATCAATTTCCATTCCTTTCCTTTCTTCAGAGTCATGGTACTCAGCCTCATCGTTCCTGTGCTGGCAAGTCCCAACAAAATAGATGAGCTGAACGGAAACATAGGCATATTCTTGACACTACTCGCGCTCTCATTCTCTCGTCTTTTTGCCCTGAAAACTTTTGGGGGGAAGCTGCCTTTACTGCTGTGTACACTATCAATTGTGTTCCTTCTCCTGCCATCCATAATCAAACTCCTTTTGAACATCTACATGGCACTCCCCCTCCATACACCAATCTTCGGATTTTTGGCTCTGCCTACTTCGTTCTGCTTTAATCCCATGAACACACCAAGCTTGAACCTCGTTTTTGTCTTTGCTGCTTTCTTAGATATAGGATTGAACACAGAGGCTTTCCCTGTTGGGATCCTCTCTCTAAGCGTCTTCGTATCTCCCGCCCATGTAGTTTTCTGGGAGCACAAAATGCGTTCCTCTCTTTCCTCCTTTCACTTACTTGTACTCTCCACTCCGGTCATCTTTACTAATCCTTCCCTAGATCTCTTCTCTATTAACTTTGATACAGGTTCCTCCTTTATCGAGACGTCCTTGTTGATCCCTGATCCCTGCCAGACTGTTCTCCCTGATGGTCCGCTTCTCCTTGCATCTTCTAGTCCGTCTCCTCCTTCTTCGCCAGCTCTTCCTCCTAACGATCCTCCTACGGGTCGGCCACACCGGGTAACTCAACCACCTATTCATCTTCATAATTATATTGTTCGATCTACTGCCTTTTCTACTTATGAACCTACCCCCTATCGTGAGGCTTGTACTAATCCTTTTTGGTAGCAAGCTATGACTGATAAACTTCAGGCTTTGGACAACACTCATACTTGGGATGTTGTTGATCTTCCTCCTAGCAAAACTGCAATTGGCTGTAAATGGGTTTACAAAATCAAGACTCATTTTTGATGGCTCTATCAAGCACTACAAAGCTCGTCTTGTTGCCAAGGGTTTCAACTAGGAATATGGCATTGATTATGAGGAGACCTTCTTCCCTATTGCTCGACTTACTTCTGTTCGCAGTTTGCTTGCTGTTACTGCTGCTCAGCACTGGGAGCTCTTTCAGATGGATGTAAAAAATGCCTTCCTTAATGGTAATCTTCTTGAGGAGGTCTATATGCAACCTCCACTTGGGTCTACTTATCGCACTCATAAGGTTTGCAAACTACAACGTGCCCTCTATGGTCTCAAGCAGGCACCCCGCGCTTGGTTTGCTCAGTTCAGTTCTATTATTCATGACTCCGGGTTCACCTCTAGTTTCCTATGACTCTACTTTATTTATACGGATTACTGCTCATGGTACCGCTCTTCTCCTTCTTTATATGGATGATATGATTATCACTGGTCATGATGTAGCTGGTATTCTTCACCTTAAACGTTTTCTCCACCGTCAGTTTGAGATAAAAGACCTTGGTACTCTTAGCTACTTCTTAGGCCTTGAAGTCTCTCATGATTCTACTGGTTCCTATTTGTCCGAGGCCAAATATGCATCCGATCTTTTGGCCTGTGCTGGTCTTACCGATTGCATAACTACCTCTACTCCAGTTGATCCTCAGATTCGTCCCACTCTTTTCGATGGGGATCTTTTCTAAGATGTTACTCTTTATCGCCAGCTCGTCCGTAGTCTTGTCTATCTCACTATGACTCGTCCTAACATTGCCTATGCTGTTCACATTGTTAGTCAGTACATGTCAGCTCCTCGCACTCCCTATTATACTGCTCTACTCTGCATCATTCTTGTAACGACCCAGAACCGTATACCATGATTACCAGTAATTCATTATGTGTTTATATGATTTAATTGAGAAATATCTGTTTGAATTAGTAAAATATCTGTTGGAATTACAACTTCGGGACTGAAATTGACGACCGTAATGGGTTTAGAAAATGAAATTGAACACGCCTATGTGTTACCGGGAATTTTTGGAACTATTTGGGATGATAAATTGAGGACTGAATTTCGTCTGATTCGTAGGGCTTGTTTGGCTCAAGTTTTTGGGTATAAGCTATTTATTTGATATATATGGTTATAGATAAGGACTTTGACTCATTTGACTCCACAAGAGAAAGAAAAATCTGGGAAAAGAGAGAGAGAAGAGAGAAGTCGTGGGAGAGAGAGAGACCAAGAGAGGAAGAGGAAGAAAGGGGAAATCAAGAACTCAAGGTAAGAAACTCTCCCTAACTTCATGAAATAGATTGTGGATTCTTGGTATTTTGCATGTTGAACTCAAGATTATGGCCTTAGATAGTGTGAATCATGTTTATTTTGTATATTGAGGAAGAAGCCTCCATGGATGTAGAGACATGAAGTTTGTATATGCATGATTATGATTTTTCATCTTAGTTATGGGTTCAATTTTGTATAGGATTCACATGGGTTAAAGCAAGTTGGTTTTTAAATGGTTTTGAGACTTGGATTTCATGTATTGGGAATGGATTTTGTAAAGGAAGAAGGGAGCCATGGATTCAAGAAAGAGTTCCAGATTTTCGGACTTTTGCACTGTCCGCTCGAGCGGAGATAAGCCCGCTCGAGCGTAGAAATCACCCTTCCAGCAGTTTTCGGACAGTTTACAGTCCGCTCGAGCGGACAAGTGGGCGCTCGAGCGGGAAGGCTATTTCCAGGAAATTTTGGGAAGTTGTATATATGAATGTTAACACGTTACTTGCATCATTTGTCATCTTATGAGCATGAAATGGGTATGAATTACATGAATTACATGAGACTGAAATGAAAGAATGAAACGAAGTAAAGGAAAGAATGAAGTACGTGATTAATGAAAATGTATATTGAGAAATGTGCTATAATGTTATTGTGCAGGTCAAATTGAGAAGACCATGCCATCGGTTTCGGAAACCCTCTGTAAGTGACATTTCTGTAAAGATATGTTATTATGAAATTATGTTCTAAAGTGCTATGATATGATACGTTTTGAAATGAGAATGTTTTCTGTGAACGAATGTTCTATTGCAAACCTAGTATGGCATCCATAGTCAGTTGAGTCATGGGGGCGAGAACATGCAGGCCCATGCGTCATGAGTCATGGGGGACGGCATGGAAGGACAAGCCCATGACCAGGTTACGAGATCTCGGTATGTGTTTAATCGGTGTCCGACCGTTACTCTAGTCGTTAGTCGACACATGTTATGTTCTATGGAGTATGCCATTATGTATGTTCTTATAATGACGAATGACTGAAGTATGTTTATGACTGTTTTATTATGGTTTTATAAAATGTCAGACTTCGTTCACTAACCCTTTACTTTAATGTTACTTGCTGAGCTTTAGCTCATTGTTTGTATTTATGTATTATAGGTGAGCAATCTGGGAGCCAAGCCTAGGTGGAGTCTCGGATCGAACCGCCGTTTTGAAAGCCTACCATTTTGAGTGCTCCGAGCCGGAGCTAGGCCTGGAAGGCCGTTTTGAGAGCTTTTCTTTTGTCTTGCATCTGTAGCATATATTTATGTTTTGGATATGACTTGGTTTATGTCATGTGTAGTTGGTGGGTAAATTAACATTATTTTTTGGCATGTAATGCTTGCTCATATAAGTACACAGCTCTTGGACTATTAGTTTTCTTTTCGCTTCCGCGAGCCCCGTTTTATTTATGTGTTGTACAGGAAGGCCTGTGGTAATCTAGGATTACTGGCCGGTCTCGTTACCGAACTTCTAGGGGCGGGTTCGGGGCGTGACAATTCTCTACCTCAAAGGCACTCTGTTCCATGGCCTTTACTACTCTATTTCTTCATCTCTTGAACTGTGTGCTTTTTCTGATGTTGATTGGGCTGGGGATCCTATGGATCGACACTCCACCACGGGTTTCTATTTCTTTTTAGGGGATTTTCTTCTTACTTGGCGCAGCAAGAAACAATCCCTCACTGCCCGCTCTAGTACCGAAACTGAATACCGAGCTCTTGCTGATACTACTCAAGAACTTTTCTGGCTTCGCTGGCTCTTTGCTGATATGGGTGTTTCTTCTTCTGGCGCTACCTCTCTCTATTGTGACAATCAAAGTGCCATTCAGATTGCTCACAATGATGTTTTTCATGATCGCACAAAGCATATTGAGATTGATTGTCATTTCATTTCGCCAGCATGTTACCCGTGGCACTGTTCTACTTCGCCCTATTGTTTTTATCGATCAACCTGATAATATTTTCACCAAAGCTCATACTCCTGGTCGTTTCAGTGATCTCGTTTCCAAACTCAAGCTGGTTGATGCTTACCCTCCTTGAGTTTACGGGGGGATGTTAGTGTAAATATAGGTGTCATTCATTAGTTATACATGTAAAGTAAAGTAAATGTTTAATGTTTATTGTTTCTGCTTTCGGGACGGCATCCTATGTACAACACTATCCTCTCTATAAAAGAGAATGAGCTTGCTTCTCTTTGGATATACTGAAGGGTTGTTTGGGATGACCTAAATAAATGTACTTTTTGTCTTTTTACGAAAAGATGTGCAGAAAAGTAGAGAGGTGATGTGATGAAAAAAAGATAAAAAGATAAATTATTTTTTAATTGTCAAACTTGACCTAAATATAAAACACACTTCATTCAGTCTCTCTCTCTCTCTACCAAATTTACAACCAGTATGCTTTTATTTTTTTCTACTTTTTTATGGGACGTCATCATTATTTTTTAAAAAAATAATATTTTGAAATATATGAAAAGTATCTGATTATAACAATTTTATTACTTTTTTTATTTTTGTTGACAATCTTATTAAAGTGGGGTTATAAGTTTAATTTTAAAACTTTTAAGGCAATGGTCTTATGCTTATTCTTTTTAGACTAAGTTTGGGAAGACTAAATAAATGTATTTTTTGTCTTTTTGGACTAAAAAATTGAGGTTGAAAATATAGATGTTTGGGTTAACTTTTTGACTTTTTATGAAAAAATATGTAATAAAAAATTGTAAAAATTAGTTTTTAGAGGAAAATTTGAATTGAGAGTTGTGCAGCCGTAATTGTTGACTTTTAGTGAAAGTGTTGACTTTTTAACTTTTTGAGTAACTTTTTAACTTTTTGAATTATTTTGTACATCCCAAACTTAATCTTAATCTTAAAAAAATAATAACAATTTAAAATATTATATTACTCATATTTATTTATCTATCTGTTTATGTTGCTTGTTTATTTACGTATTATTTATCTATTTATTTATTTATCCATATTTCATCATTTTATCTGTCTATCTATTTGCATCCCTATCACCACCGTGGCAGCCACCAACGAAATTTTCAACGCTTGCGCATTTCCCGACGATCAGTCGCCGACAGTCTGACAACGTAATACTAGGAGGCTGCCACAACATAGTGTGTCTGGGGATACACGTCATCGCTAATTTTTTTTTTTTTTTTCTTTTTATGGGTCGCCATCACTATGTTAATAGAAAAATATTATAAACAATTCTTGAGACTGTTATTCGTATATATTAAAATATATATAATATATATAAAGTATTTTAAGATGCATAAAACGTGTATTACGGGCTGTATTACGGGCTATTTTGAGAAGATAATTATAATTAATTTTTTAGTTAAAAATTATTTATAAGTAACTTTTTTATGAGAGAGAAAGTAAGTTATAATCTGAGAAGTAGATTATAATCTACTTCCCAAAAAGGGCCTACGGTTATAAATATTTCGTCATTTTGTGTTATATATTGACAACCTTAGAGGTTGTTTGGAATGTCCTAAATAAGTTTACTTTTTATTTTTTTGGACTAAAAAAATAAGTAAAAAAATATAGATGTTTGGATTAACTTTTTGACTTTTTATGGAAAAATGTGTATTAAAAAATTGTATAAATTAATGTGTAGGAAAAAATTAGGATTGAGAGTTGTGCAGTCGTAATTTTTGACTTTTGGTGAATAGTGATAATTTTTTAACTTTTTAAGTAATTTTTTGACTTTTTTTCAATTTGTCAAACTTGGCCTTATTATGGTGGATTATATTTAGGGTTAGTTTGGGATGTCTTAAAAAAGTGCACTTTTTGACTTATTGGTGGGTTTGGATTGGGTTTGGGTTGGGTTTGATGTGATGTGTTAGAGAGGTGATGTGATTTAAATAAGATGATGTGATTTAAATAAGATGATGTGACTTAAATAAGATAGTGACTTTTTGACTTTTTGACTTATTTAGGTTATGCCAAACTAGCCCTTAGAAAACAGTAATGATTCATAACACTAATTTTAGTGTTCTAATAGAACACTAATGACATAGTAAGGAAAAAAAAAAAAAAAACAAGATTAAAATACCACATCACAATGAATGTGACCTACTGCTAGCTCATTAGAACTGACTTTAGAGCTCAATAATTAAAATTCTAGAACATTTTTCCTTAAAAAATGACTTCTCTCCCAAAAGGAACCATGAGGAGCTCTTATGTTTTCTAAATTAAAATTTTAAATTTTGTCTACTCAATAAATGTTGAGTTGAATTTTCTTTGAACTTAAAATTAAATTTATAACTGTAAAAAATCCTCATAATTTAATTACAAAAATAAATCATTCGTACCGGAGAACCAAATTAGCAACAGACTCGGTTCTTACATTAGATTGTAATGACGTTTTGCAATAAGTTTTTATGACCTAATAATGACGTGGTGTGGACAACAGTTGATTACCCAATAATTTTTTTTTGGGGGGGTAAGGTGAAGAAAATGATACAGTAATTTTGCTATAATTTTTAGAAAAATTTCTGGTAGCTCGAATTCCGTGGTCCGAATTTGGCTCGAAACCTAAAACGACGTCGTTTTGGATTTTGAATTTTTTTTTTTTTTTCTTTCTCTTCCTTTTTTTCTTTCTTTTTTTCTTCTTCTTCGTTGAACCAGGCAACACAGACAAGAGAGAGAGGAGAGGAGAGGAGAGAAGAGCTCATGTCAGCCGATCGTCGCACTTGCAGTCGTCAGCCTACTGTGACCTCGGCTCCACCTCCGGCCCAGACTCTTCATCCAGCCCCATTTTTATGGCCTCCTCCCCTCCAGTCCTCCTCCTCCTCCTCCTCCTCCCTTCTTCTTCTTCTTCTTCTCTTCTTCCTCTGCTCCGAATTTGAGCTACGAATCGGAGTTGTAATTTTTATGGTAACCATTTAGCTTTAAAATGAAAAGAATATGATGTTTAATATTAAAAATCCACATGCAACTTTTTTATTTTGCGATAAATTATAAATTTAGACATTTTAAATTCTATTCCTAATGTCGTATCTGATTTTAATTAGTATATATGATTAGCAACTGACTATTAATATTCAGAATTTATTATGTAAGGGTCAGTCTAATATAAGTGTACTTTAGAAAAAAATTCTAGTAAATAAAACTAAGGGAAAAAAATAAATAAATAAATAAAAAATTCTATGCACAACTAAACTTGTATCGTAAGAGTGATTTAAATGAACTTGTTTAATATTAGGGTAAACTATTAATAGGTCTTATTTTGGAGACTTATTACTCAATAGGTCTTACTTTGGAAACTTTTTACCCATTAAACCCTATTGATAAATTTATTAAGTGATAAAGATAAATTTATCAGTCTTCTATCTTTATGAATAAATTTATAGTGATAAATTTATCAGTCTCTTTATTTTTATGAATAAATTTTTAGTAATAAATTTATCACTCTCTTATTTTTATAATGTTAAATTTATTAGTTAGGACCTGTAAGTAAATAAATCTAGTTAATAGGATTAATTGGTAAGTACCCCTTAATATTAAAACAGTCTTGTTCTTTTCTTTCAACGCAATTATTGAAGGAATAGAAGTTAACAAAATGCTAATCATGGTATATGTATAATATATATATATATATGTTTTGCTCATGTATATATATATACCATATATACATTAATAGTTGGGTTATTTATTATTAAAAATGATATATAAATCTACTTTTTAAACCTAGTAATGTATCAACAATATAGAGTGATGATACAGTGAGTCCTCGTGGATGGGTTGAACCGATCCAAGCTCCTCAAGCCCACTGGATAACCTGCAAGCAAGTCCAATCGGGGAACGGGGTAGTCCCCCGGCGAACCCTCCGGTGTGTGAATTAGAAACGGTGATGAACAAAATGTAGAGAGTGAGAGGGAGAGAGAGGGGATGGAAAACTTAACCTTCTTCTTGTCTTCGAGCTTTGCTTATAGCCTTTGGTAATCATTTTGCTGTCTCAGTCGTTCTGACCTCCCCGCCGAAAGCTTGCGCCGTGGTTCGTCTTGTTCAGGGTGACGGGGGTGCCATTCCGGCTGAGGGGTGTTGTCGCAATAAATGCGGTGATGGGTTGCATTAATGGTGATGTGCTATGGCAATAACTTTGCAGATCTTTGTCTGCTGACATGGCCTGTTCTGCACCCGCCACGTGTCCGAGCATCATTGGCCTTTCCTGCTCAGTTGGCCTCCAGCTGTCCCGGGTTTTATTGACCGGATTGTGCAATGGGATCTAGATGGTGGGCTTGAGTTTACTCATGGTGGGCCGTGGTCCTTGTGGGCCTATCCCTGTCATAGAGTAACACATCATTTGATTTAAAAGATGAGTCTAACTTTTTTTTTTTTTCTTTTTTTAATCTAAATAGCAATACCTTTTTTAATTTTGCAAGGTTAGTTTGCAGCTAAATGGTCTACATGTGATATTTTTGAAATCTAAAAAATATGCATAGATTGACTTTGTCCAAGTCTCAAGTCTCTGCTAAGAATTTAGAATAAATGTTGAATATAAAGTTAATAATATACGATCGGATCATTATTAAATGAAAAAAACAAAAAATCATTGTAGTAAAAACTATATGATTTGATAATTGTTTAGTTAATTTCATTTCTAGTTTTTATTTGTTGGTAATGCCGTATAATTTTTATTTATAGTTTTTAAGGTTAGTTATATTTTATTTACATTTTTTTTTTTTAATTTCTATCTAAATTCATGATTCAAACACATCATGAGTATAAAAAGTTCTAAGTAAAAAATAAATATATATTAATTAAAAAGCTTTTTGTGTAAGACAACACAAGAAATATATTTTTAAAAATGTTTGGCTTGTAAATCGATGGGCAAATTACATCACAAATTTTGCTTCTTACGGTATTTTGATATTTGTTATTTCAATTGTGATTGTTTTTGTTAATTTCATACCTTGCCGATCAATACTGGGTGGAATGTATTGTTTCGACAATGAACTTTGAAATTTTTGCATATTTTGCGGCATTACCAAAATCTTAAAACACGAAGGTAATGGAAGATTGGGAAATTTCATCATGTATTATACATTACATACCAGATATAGCCTTGTTTCGGCTTGTAGCTGTGTGTAGTTCAATTCTCATCTCATTAATAATAATAATAATAATAATAATAATAATAATAATAATAATAATAATACAATTTAAAATTCAACAAAAATATACATATATTGGTAAAAGAGTTTGTTAAACCGATATCATTGTCAGAATGTAAACGATTGGGAACAAAAATATATATATATATATATTGACAAAAGAATTTGTTAAACCGATATCATTGTTAGAATGTAAACGATTGGGATTAAGATTATACTTAACAAGAGTTAGATTATGAAACCTCTTCTTACAAGAAGCAGTCAATCCCTTCCATAAGGCCAATTTCATTTATTGCAATTTAAAAAATAAATACATATGGATGATATGTCACTTTCGGAGAGAGATGTTTATATGCTATGCTACAATGCTCATGATTTAACTTAATTACAAAATTCTTCTCATTTTTGGGTTTTAGGAAGTTTATAGTAATACCACACACTTATAATTTTTATCTAAAATTTTATTCAGAAAAATCAATCAACGGCTTATATTCATTTTATATATGGACCCTATACTATACCAATTTCATTTCCCCCAAGTAAAATTTTGGGAATAAAACTCGGGATTCTTAAGATTTCTGAGGAAGTTTATACATCGGCTCATTTTTGTCCCTTTTTTTTTCCTTCAATTATTTTCATCTATGCCTATCTTTTTACTCATTTTTTCTTCTTGGTCAACCTTTCTCTATTTTTCCAGGAAATTATTGAAGTATGTTCGACAAAAAGTAATAAATGTTAACTCCAACCCATATAGAGTAGTTGGAGGTTAGGTCTCCAAGTCAAGAAGGAAGAGGGAAGTTGGCAATTGGCAGCTAGGCAGCCCAATTACTCTTTCACTTGACTTTGTTCCTTCTCTTTTATGTATAAAAAGAGGCTGAGAGGAAAAGAAGATAAAACACACAAACAGAGGCAACAAACACAAAGTGTATAATCCTTCCGGGAGAGAGAGTGAGGTGTGAGTGTTGTAAACTACTTTCGGGAGATTCTATAGTGGATATCTCTTCCGTGGATGCAGGCAATTGCTGAACCATGTAAATCTCTTGTGTTATTGCGTGTGATTGATTTCTGGTGTGCCTTGATCCTAACAAGTGGTATCAGAGCCGCGTTGGTCAATTTTCGAAAAAACAGGGTGTGTTTTTCAAAACTGCCTAAAAATTAAGTTACTCAAAATTCACTTTTGAGCATACCAGGAGGAAGCTCTCGTTAAGAGAAGTCCAGAACTGCAAATCCGAGCCCAAGAAAAGGCTTCACGCGCCCTCTGAAGAAAGCGCGTAAGGCCCACTCTCAGACACGCGCCACACACACCGTTGACAGCATCAGTGCGTCATCTCAGTCGTAGACAAGCGCCCGACGTGCGGTGAAAGGAAGAAGGAGAGTGGTGCGCGCGTGTGCGTGACGTCACCGCCACGTCACACGCCATTTGGGTAGTCCATGTCAACGCCACGTATCTGTCACGTCAGTGCCACATCATCGCCACGTGTTTCCCATGACAGTACACGTATCTGCCACGTGTCGTCCATGTTAGTCGTGTTGACCAGTCAACCAGTCGGGCTGACAAGACCCGACCCAGAGGCGGAGAAGTTATCCGGTGCTACACGGCTACAGTACATCTACATATTTGAACCTTTGAACTAATTTTGGCTAGATTTGAGCCATTTAAAGTCCGATTTTGGAGATCCAATAGTGGTTTCCAACTATTTCGAGTATTCCGGAGAGATCTTTATGGTCAGATTTTTGATTCAGAATTTCTGTTAAAAGAAAGTAGACGATGGAGGAATCCACATCAACTTCAGGATCCATGATCAAGTTAAATCCTTCTAATTATCCAATCTGGAAGTCACGGATGGAAGACATTCTATATTCTGAAGACTTGTTTGACCCTATTGCTCTAAAAGGGGTTAAACCGAAAAAAGTGAAGGATGAAGACTGGATAAAGATGAACCAGAAGACTGTCAGTTGTATCAGACAATGGATAGACCACAGTGTGTTCCACCATGTCGCCCAGGAGACAGATGCATATGTCCTTTGGACAATGTTAGAAAGAATGTACCAGTCAAAGACTGCCCTGAAACAAAGCCTTGGTGATGAGAAGGTTTGTAAATCTAAAGTTGAAGAATGGTGTGTCTGTCGCCGAGCACACCAGTGAATTCAAGAATCTGGTGAATCAACTTACAACAGTCAAGATGCCCTTGGACGATGAAATGCAAGTTTTTCTACTACTTAGTTCTTTACTGGACAGTTGGGAGACATTGGTGATTTCTCTCAGCAACTCTACACCAAAGGAGAAACTGACCATGAGCATGGTCACAGACGCCATGTACAATGACGAAACAAGGAGGAAAGACATGGGAGGTAATCAGTCCCATGCTCTTGTCAAAGAAGATAGAGGCAGAGATAGAGGTAGAGGAAGAGACAGAGAAAGAAGCAAAAGTAGAGATAGATGGAACAAAAGAAGTAAATCCAGGGACAGTAAAAATCAAGGTAACTCTAGCTTCACTTGTTTTCACTATAGCCAGGACGGTCACATAAAGAGGAACTGCCCAAGCCAGAAAGATAAAGGCCAAAGCAATAAGTCAAAGGGAGATGAGAACACAACAGCCACAACAACTAATGAAATACATCTTGCAATTAGTGAAGAGAAGGATTGCCTTCACGTGGCTGACCACAGCTGTACAGAGTGAGTGATAGACACAGCTGCATCCTATCACGTCACTTCCTATAGAGAACTCTTTAGCTCGTACAACGTTGGAGATTTTGGCACTGTTCGAATGGGGAATTCTAGCTATTCGAAGATTATAGGTATTGGAGACATTAGTATTCAGACTAATGTTGGACACAAGCTGATTCTCAAAGATGTGAAGCATGTTCCAGATTTGCGCCTCAATCTTATCTCCGGAAGCGCCCTAGACTGACAGGGCTATACAAGTACATTCGGAAATGGCCATTGGAAGTTGATAGAAGGAGCTTTGACAATCGCTAGAGGAGAGATGTCTTTAACATTGTACAAGACTCAAACAAAAATCTGTTTGGGAAGTCTTAATGCAGTAGAAGACAAGGAGTCACCAGACTTATGGCACAGAAGACTGGCTCACATGAGCGAGAAAGGATTGCATATGTTGGCAAAGCAATCCAAGATACTCTTATCCAAAGGGAGTGCCCTGAAGTCGTATGATCATTGCCTTTATGGCAAGCAGCATCGAGTATCATTTAGTTCAACGAGTAAGAGGAAAATAGAAGTGCTTAGTATGGTATACTTGGATATTTGTGGCCCAATCGAAGTAGAGTCACTTGGCGGCTGCAAGTATTTTTTAACCTTCATTGATGATGCATCAAGGAAATTGTGGGTGTATTTCCTGAAGACGAAGGATGAGATATTCCAGCACTTTCAAGAGTTCTATGCAATGGTGGAAAGAGAGACCGGGAAGAAGTTGAAGTGTCTTCGCACAGACAATTGTGGCGAGTACACTTCCAATGCTTTTAAAGCATATTGTGCTAGTAGAGGTATTTGGCACGAGACTACAGTTCCCGGTACCCCACAACACAATGGTATGGTAGAGAGGATGAACTGCACTTTTGTTGAAAAAGTCAGATGTATGCTCAGAATAGAAAAGTTGCCAAAGTCATTCTGGACTGAAGCTGCTCGAACAGCCTGTTATCTCATCAACGAGTCGCCTTCAGTCCTGTTGAATTTTGTAATGCCTGGGGAAGTTTGGTCCAGAAGAAAGGTATCATATTCTCACTTGAGAGTCTTCGTGTAACAACCACCGTACTATTTACCGAAAAATTACCGAATTACCTGCTGATTACTGCTAAACTGGATTGCTTATGACTGATAATTGAACTAATTGAAGTACTGAACGGACTGATTGGAAATCGAAACTGAATTGACTGAGCATATCTATTGTATTGCATTTCTATCTGTTCGATTGTTTGATTATCTGTTGGTATGTTTATGTTTAAAATTGCAATTGAAGGCCTTATCGGCGGCCGAACTGAAAATTGTTTAGTGTTTCATGCTCAGTAGAATTTTTGTGATTTAATGGTATATTTAACTAAAATGCGATTAGGTATGATTAAACTAGATTAATTTAAGCCAATTAAAGAGTTTGTCGAAATTACACTTTTGCCATTGAGTGGACTTTGTCTATTCTTACTACTTGAGCCTATTACACACTTAATCAAAAACATTTCATCAGCCTTTTCCTCACACTCTAGTCGACCAAGAGAGGAATAGGGGAGAATTGAGTTCATTTTGGTGGTTTTGCTTGGAACTTGGAGAATTAGCTTGAATTACTTGGAATTGAAGTGTAATTGACAAAACTTGAGCTCTTAAACCTTGAATACAAGACCTAGGTAAGAAATTTAAGTCTTTATTGTTGTCCTTAAACTTGTTCTTGCATGGTTTATGTTAAGTTGGTGGATTAAGCCATGAAATAGCTTCACATGTTGAAAACATAACTTAATTCATACATGCATGTTTATATTGATGAGTTTTGAGTTGAATCCATGGTAAAATGTACATGCATGTTCATAAATAGACTTGAGTCCATGAATTCATCATGTTCTTGAAGAAATGAGTCCATTTGGACAAGCTTTGAAGGTTGAATTTGGTTTGAATCCATGCATGTTTGTATATTCTCCATGTTCATGAAAAATGGTTTTAATTGACTCACTCTTGGGCTTTGAATTCACAAATTGAGCTTTGAAACTTGTTGTATATTGAATCTAGAGGTGTTTTCCAGAATTTGGGCCCAAGAGGTCGAGTAAAGAGTGGTAGAATGCTTGGTTTGAGCTTGGAAGGCAAATCTGGAAATTCCAGATTTGGCTTCTTCGCTCGAGCGACCAACGTTTACTCTGAGCCACGCTCGAGCGAAGGATTGGTGGCTCGAGCGTAAAATTCAAGCATCCAAGATTTTTCTCTTGTTTGACAGACTTTCGGCGAAGAATTGCTCGCTCGAGCGAAGGAAGGCTCGCTCGAGCGAGGCTCCTATTTTCAACAAACTTTGCAAAATGTTTTCTAAGTGTATTTTTGCATCTTCATCCCATTCTAGGCATTCTTAGGCCTAGTTTAAGACATCTTAATGAGGATATAGATGTAGAACACACCAAGGAAAATTAGGGATTAAGTTTTGATATTTCCCAACTGTGTAGCTTAGTGTGTGTTCAACCTGTGAACTGTGTAGGGTTGGCAACTGGGGAGACACGCTCTAGCGTACTGTAGCCCAAACTCTGTGAGTAACAATTGTGTAAAGATATGTTCAACTGAGAATGTTTTCTGATTGTTTACGGAACTATTTTCTGATGTGATTACTGTTATTTGATTGAATGTATGTCCTATATTCTGAAATGTACTGTGGCATCCTTAGTACCTACTGTTTACTGTTACTGTTACAGAGATCTCTGTCGGTTCCCTCGTGGAACTATTACTGTTTACTGATTGATGGCCATCATTACCGTTCGGTCTTTAAGACCTACTGTTTATTGCTAGGCTAATGGATGTACCACATATGACTGAATAACTGTTCTGACTGAAAGACTGAAATACTGTTTAATGAACTGTTTTCATTACTATAAGGACATTTCATTCTTAACCTCTTTACGCATTATGTTATTCACTGGGCTTTAGCTCACTGTTTATATATATATGTAGGTGCTCAGCCACCAGACCGGAGCTAGGTGCGTGGGTTAGACTCCAGTTTTGTCAAGCCAGCCTTTGTGCCTCACTGCGAGGTTCCGAGTTGCCATGCTAAGGCTTAGGGGTGTTTTAGCATTTCCCCTTCTGTACTGTCTCACTGTTTTGTATAGACTGTTATCTGCTTTACTGTACTGTTACCAAGGGATTAGGTCCCTGTACTGTATGACTGTAAATTTTGTATAGACTGTACTGTTCTACACGTGTGAATGCATGAAAAATCTTTTTGGCATACAGACTGTCACAGCTCAATGGACATTATTTATTTACTGTATTGGCTTCCGCCAGGCCCTGAACTCTGTTTTACTGTACTACTGTTAAGCAGGCCTTCGGTAATCTCGGATTACTGGCCGGTTACGGTGCTAAACCCATAGGGCCGGGTTTGGGTCGTGACACTTCGGGTGTAAGGCGTTTGCACACATCTCCAAGGAAAATAGACAGAAGCTTGATGGCTAGTCCACTCCATGCATATTTGTGGGCTATTAAGATGCAGCATTTGGGTACAAGTTGTGGGACCCAATGAACAAGAAGATATTCAGGAACAGAGATGTTGTGTTCTAAGAAGACCAGACAGTAGCAAATTTTGAGAAGTCTGCAAAGTCTAGAGATGTCATCACTCCAAACTTGTTCCCATCTGCCAAGCCATCACAAAATGCTAGATGTGATGATATGCAACAAGAAATGCCAGAGTTGCAGGATCATATGCCACAAATTAAGGATCAAAAGGAAAGAGATGAAGACCTAGATGAAGAGGGTGTTGAGCAGGGAGAGCAATCCCTTCAACCAGAGGCAACTAGGCCTCAGTTGCGAAGATTTGGAAGAGCTGCCATGCCATCAACCAAATATCTCGCTTCTCAGTATATTCTAATTATTGATGAGGGGGAGCCTGAGAGTTTTTCGGAAGCAAAGAGTCATACAGAGAAAGATTGCTAGATGTAAGCCATGAAGGAAGAGATGAGTTCTTTGTAGAAGAACCACACTTATGAGCTTGTTTCACTTTCAAAGGGCAATAAGGCATTGAAAAACAAATGGGTGTACAAATTGAAGAAATATGGCAATGGTAAAATACCGCATCATAAAGCTCGCTTGGTGATCAAAGATTTTGGGCAGAAGAAGGGCATTGATTTTGATGATATCTTCTCCCCAGTTATGAAGATGACTTCCATTCGAGTAGCTCTAGGATTAGTAGCTTGCTTGAATCTGGAGGTAGAACAGATGGATGTCAAGGCTGTCTTTCTCCATGATGATTTGAAGGAAGAGATCTATGTGGAGCAACCAGAAAGATTTGAAATTAAAGGGAAATAGAATCTAGTCTACAAACTGAAGAAGAGTCTCTATGGCCTAAAGCAGGCGCTAAGACAATGGTAAAAGAAGTTTGATTCATTCATGGTGGATCACGAGTACACAAGAACGGTAGTAGACCAATGTGTATATTTCCGAAGGTTTTTGGATGGAAACTTCATCATCCTACTATTGTATGTCAATGATATGCTGATTATCAGACAGGATATTGCTATCATCAACAAGTTGAAAAAAGACTTGTCACAGTATTTTGACATGAAGAATTTAGGCCCAGCATAATAGATTTTGGGCATGAAGATTGTTCGTGATAGGAAAGCCAAAAAGATATAGCTATCACAGGAAAAATATGTTGAAGGGTGATTGAAAGGTTTAACATGAAAGATCCCAAGCCAATCAGCACACCAATGGCCAACCATTTCAAGGTGACAAAGCGTTCGTATCCTACGACCAGCTCTGAAAGGAAAGAAATGGAGGCAATCCCTTATTCTTCCGCAGTAAGAAGTTTGATGTATGCAATGGAGTGTACCTGGCTAGATATAGCTCACGCAATTGGCGTTGTGAGCAGATTCCTCTCTAATCCAGGAAAGAAGCATTGAGAGGAAGTCAAATGGATTCTTTGGTACTTGAAGGGAACTTCAAAGATGTGTTTATGTTATGAGGGAGCTAAACCAATTTTGGAGGGTTTTATAGATGCTGATATGCCAGGTAATCTTGATGGTAGAAAATCTACATCAAGATTTTTATTCACCTTTGCAGGGGGAGTTGTTTCATGGCAATCCAAATTACAAAAGTGTGTTGCTTTATCTACAACAGAGGCAGAGCACATTACTGCCGCGGATGCTGGAAAGGAAATGTTATGGTTAAAGCGGTTTCTCTAAGAATTGGGTCTTCAGCAGGAAGAGTACAAGGTACATTGTGATAGTCAAAGTGCAATTGATCTGAGCAAGAATTCCATGTACCACTCACGTATAAAGCACATAGATGTCCGATATCATTAGATACGAGAAGTGATAGAAAAGCAACTGATGGAGCTAGTGAAGATTCACATGAACAAGAATCCTTCTGACATGATGACCAAGGTTGTCACCAGAGACAAACTGGAAGTTTGCAAGAATCTGATCGGGATGGATTTCAAGTAAGAAGTCAGTTATACATATGGGCGTGGAGGGAGAAAATTGTTAACTCCGGCCCACATGGAGTAGTTGGAGGTTGGAGGTTGGGTCTCCAAGTCAAGAAGGAAAAGGGAAGTTGGTAGTTGGCAGCTAGGCAGCTAAATTACTCTTTCACTTGACTTTGTTCCCTCTCTTTTATGTATAAATAGCGGCTGAGAGAAAGAGAAGATAAAACACACAAATAGAGGCAACAAACACAGAGTGTATAATCTGCATAAGAGAGTGAGAGTGCTATAGAGAGAGTGAGGTGTGAGTGTTGTAAACTCCCTCCGGGAGATTCTATAGTGGATATCTCTTTTGTAGATGTAGGCAATTGTCGAACCACATAAATCTCTTATGTTATTGTGTGTGATTGATTTCTGATGTGCCTTGATCCTAACAATAAATGTAAATTCAATTTTGTGTGTTAAAATGTTTGGTAATTTAGAGAGCGAATGAATGCTCCGATAATATAATTAAGGTATATGTTAAATGAATAATATGTGTTTATATATGTAAAAACTTGACCTAGAGAAATGGTATGGTCCATTTTTAATTATTTTTAGTCACTAGTTCAATTATTATTTTTAATTCGTTTAATAAAACTTTATTTTTGAACTACGGATAAAATAAAAGTTAAAATTGTTTTTGCATTCCATTTTCTAAGGCAACAATTTTACTCACATGAACTCAGAGTTTCAAATATGAACCTAGTTTCTAAAGCAAATCGGAATCACAACTAGCTCTTTTTTCAGTATCTTTTTTATAAAAAATGAGTTAGCAAGTTTGTAATAAATACAAAAAGTTTATGGTTTGAATTGGAAGAAAAAAAAAAAAGAAGAAGTTTGTCCCCCAAGGAACACAAAGCTATAGTTTTATGAGAGAAATGTCTATTTTAGTGGATTCTCTCATTTGAAAGCACAAAAACATGAAATCTAGTCGACAAAATTAAAACCTATAAAAATACATTTTTCCCATTAAGATATAGTGTCTTTCTTAAAACAAGCTCTTCTTAGTCCTTTCATCTTCTTTTCAGAAAATACAAAAAATACTAATCTATTCTATCTATTATATAAGGAAAATGAGGTTTCTAATCTACAAGTTTTGTGAGAGCTCCAATATTTTAATCCTAATTTTCTAATTTTTTAATTTTTAAAAAAAAATCTCAGCATTTATTGACTTCTCCCAACCCACAAACCTTTTTGACTTCTCTCATATACGAAGGTGTTCCGGATAGTCTCAAAACACCAACAAAACATTAGGAAGAACCTAATTAAGATGGTACACTACAACAAAAACATACTTTAGTGGCACTACACTAGTGGCATATTTTTAGAAAATGCCACAAAAAATGATATTTAGTGGCACGTTTTTTAAAAATGCCACAAAACGACAAACATAAAAGGCTCTAGTGACATTTCAATGAACAAGTGTCACAAAACTACAACAAAAACATACTTTAGTGGCACTACACTAGTGGCATATTTTCAGAAAATGCCACAAAAATGATATTTAGTTGCACGTTTTTGAAAAATGCCACAAAACAACAAACATAAAAGGCTCTTGTGACATTTCAATGAACAAGTGTCACAACACTACAACAAAAACATACTTTAGTGGCACTACACTAGTGGCATATTTTTAGAAAATGCCACAAAAATGATATTTAGTGGCACGTTTTTGAAAAATGCCATCAAACGACAAACATAAAAGGCTCTAGTGACATTTCAATGAACAAGTGTCACAACACTACAACAAAAACATATTTTAGTGACACCATACTAGTGGCATGTTCTTAAAAAATGTCACAAAAAGAATATTTGGTAGCATTTTTTAGAAAAATGTCATAGAGCCACACATACAAGACTCTAGTGGCATTTTAATTAAAAAAAAGTGTCATTTCACTACAACAAAAGTGTCACTATAACAAATTTACACTTTAGTGACACTACACTAATAGCATGTTTTTAGAAAATATCACAAAAATAAAAATTGGCATTAAATGTTTTAGAAAAATGCCATAGAACCACAAAACATATAAGGCTCTAGTGGTATTTCAATAAAGAAATGTCACATCAATTTTATGGCATTTTATAAAATAATGACACAAAATTATGTTCGTGACATTTACCAACAGATGCCACTAAACTTTAGTTACAATGGCATTTTTTAAAAAATGTTAGGACACTATGTAGGTGCAAATTACTTTTTATGGCACTTAGGTGAAAAGTGCCATAAACAAATATTTTATAATATTTTGAGAAATGCCACTAAGCCAAAAACTTTCCAAGCTTATAATGACATTTTTGAAAAAACAAAAAATGTCAATATATTTTCTAAAATTTTAAAATGCAATAAATGATTAAAAATAAATGAATTAAACTCAATATACACTACAGGAAAAAGCATATTC
This sequence comes from Camellia lanceoleosa, assembly GCA_025200525.1. Taxonomy (NCBI): domain Eukaryota; kingdom Viridiplantae; phylum Streptophyta; class Magnoliopsida; order Ericales; family Theaceae; genus Camellia; species Camellia lanceoleosa. The sequence continues at coordinate 134,455,707 of CM045771.1, read as the reverse complement.
AGCGACTAAATTTCCAGACCAAAACAGCATTAGTTGCTAAAAGTAAAGTTTTTTGGCGACTAAACAATTTTAGTAGCCAAAAGTCTACAATTGGCGACTAAAACTAAGTTTGGTCGCTGATTATATGAGTTTTAGTGACTAAACAATTTTTAGTGGCCCAAAGTAAAGCTTTTTGGCGACTAAAAAAATTTAGTAGCCAAAAGTCTACAATTGGCGACTAAAAATAAGTTTGGTCGCTGATTATATAGGGTTTTACCGACTAAAAAAATTTTAGTAGCCAAAAGTAAAGCTTTTTGGTGCCAAAAAAAATTTTAGTAGCCAAAAGTCTACAATTGGTGACTAAAAAATAAGTTTAGTCGCCAAAAGTGGTCATTTTTAGCGCGGGAGAACTAAAATCCTAAGGCAGAAATAAAATTTTTTGGTGACCAAAATTTTGGTAGTTGAAAGTGCATCTTCGACGACCAAATTCGATTTTGGTCGACAAAAGTTAAATTTTTTAGCAACTAAAAAATAATTAGTAGCCAAAAGTATAGAATTGGCGACTAAAAAATATTTTTAGTCGCCAAAAGTGGTCTTTTTTTATTTTGGTAGTAAATAGTTTATTTTACATAAATTATGTTCAATAAAATAATTATATTTATACATATACTTTTATATTAATATGGATGTATATACTATATAAATAATATATGTTGCATATATAATCATGTGGTGCTATGGAGGTGTAGTGGGAAGAGTGTGGTGTATAAGGTTTATGGTGCGGGAGGTTGGCGGTTCGAGTCTCCGCAAGAACGGATCAAATTGTTCTACAACAAATTATCGTCACGAATGGCACTTGATAGCGTCATGAATAGTGTCTACCATGACATTAACGTGTCACAGAAAGGTTTTAGTCTTGATGGTGTAATGACACTTATAAGTGTCACTAACTCTTTTTTTAATGGCGCTTGATAGTGCCACAAATAATATCTACCATGACATTAAAATGTCATTGAAAGTTTTTAGCCATGATGGTGCAGTGGCACTTGCAAGTATCTACCGTGGCACTCGTATCTACCGTGACACCGATAGAAGTGGCACTTGTTCAAAATGCCACAAGACCAAAAAATGTCATTAGAAGAATAGTTTTGTTTCACTTTCAAATGTCACTAAACTAAGAAAATGTTGTAGTGGTAGTTTAGGTGCAAGTATCATTAGGATGGATATAATTTAGTATTTTGTCCCATTGACAATTTGGTATATGCCATAAATTTTAATCCTAGATGTCCCATTCAAAAACATATCTAAATTGCGGTTTGCCATTTTATGGAGAGTATTGTTATTTAAGATAAAAAATTAGACTTAATTTTCAAATCTAGTGATGAGACAATCAATTAGAATATTAAGATAGTAATTTCTCATATCTTTTCTAATTATCAGCTAATCATATTATTTAAATATCATTAAATCTATAAAATAGATCTAAAAAATAAATTTATATATCATTTTGCTATGGAAGGACAATTTATCAAGATGAGACCAAGTCACATTCAACTAGATCTAGGATTAGACTTTTCAATTTAAAGCTGGATTTGCCTATAGATGGAACGATTATGTAGGTTGATGTATTAAATTCACTCATGTTTGATTGGTTAAAATTTTGTTCAACTTAATTACTTAAAATTTTCATTTTTGTTCAATTTTGAAACTCGTTTAATTTTAAGTAAATTACATTATTAGCTCTCGTAGTTTAAGTAAAACATTATTTTAATCTATGTAATTCCCATTTGAACAATTTGAATTATATATTTTTAGTTTTGTTACAATGTTTTCTTTTGTTAATGTTTTGAACTAAAAAAGATTAAGTGCAAAACTAGAGTAACTAAAGTGTTATTTAAAAGAAATTATGGGACCACCAGTGAATGTTCAAATTATTCAAATTAAAATTACCAATTTTGTTACATTCATACATGTAACAAAATTGGTTAAAAAAAATACATGTAACAAAAGAGTTGCTTTTTTTTTTTTTTTAACAGACGAAAGAGTCTTGTTAAGTATTCAATGTATGTACGTAAAGGGTCCTGAGCATCTAGGATTTAGTAGATATTATATGTACTTATATATTTTGAGAAAGTTATGGTCTTGGGCATGACAATTGTAATCGGTGAAAAGAGTCGATTTATGAGTGTATTGTCACTTATGGTGTGTTTGGTTGGGGGATTTGAGGAGGGAATTGGAAAGCGAAAGGGAAAGGAAAAAGGTGTGTGAAACTAAGTGAAATGTAAGTATATTTTATTCACATTTCACCTAACTTTTCATTTTCCTTTTCCAAATCCCTCCTCAAATCTCTCAACCAAACACAACGTTAGTGTCTCAAGATCATTTAATAATTTTTCATATATCCTAGTCATGTAGTATGGAAGTGAAACAAGAAATGACAAATTTCAAATGAATAGACACGATTGTTTTGAAAAAAACGTTTATTTTGAGAGTTTTTATGAATTCAACCGAAAAGATGTTAATCAGTCTTAGATTTTCAATAAATAGAGGGATCCAAATATAGATTTCTCACTTTGATTCTTATACACAGTTTTGTAAAAGTGTTATAGGTCCACTGCAATTTAAAAAAATAAAAAGTCCAGAAAGTTTGGGATTTTGTTGATACCGGGGTTGAGAAAATAATCCAATGTAATATCAACTATCATGAGCTAACCTGGGTTTAAAATGACCCAATATGAGTTGCGTTGGAATTTGAATTGGTTGAATTTTAGAATTTTAGAATTTTTTTTTAAGGAAAATTCGAAACTAATTTGACAAAAATAAATACAAGAACAAGAAGATAATTTTGAGTTTGTAAAAATTATTTTTTGTCCCAAGAAAAGAAAAAAAAATGGTACATTTTATTCTTAAATCTTTCTTCATCTACTTTTGCTCTACTTAGTCCAAACTATTTTCTTATAGGGATGGAAGAGTAGTGTTGGGCCCGTGGGAGCTCACCACAGGTCCCATTTTGATAATTTAAACCGTTAATGTGTAGAACTAGTTGAGTATTATATGTCGTTAAAAATCATGTTGATCGGATATCAATACTTACATGATCAAGTCAGTTTTGTATAACAAAAATAGATAGTGAAAAAATAAACAGTTGACAGAAATCTGATCCCATGAGATAACTATCGATATCCAATCAACGTGATTTTTTATAGGTATATAGTACTTGACGAGTTCTACACATTGAATGGTTCGGATTATCGAAACAGAACCCATCGTGGGCCCTCATGAGCCTAATAGTACCTTCCACTCTGATCACGGACTAAAAAGAAGCCTAATCGTTTTTTATATTCTAATAAGTCTTATGAGTGACATAGTTACCAAAATACCTTTAATAAAAATAGAGTGAAATGCGCATTAATGTTCACATTAACAATATGAATGTTCCATGATGTAAATATTTACATTATCAATGTGAATATTCACACTATCAAATTTATTTAATGTGAATGTTCGCATCACTAACATGTTTGTTTGGTGGGATTCAGCCATGGGATAAGATTTATATCCGGTGGATGGAATAATCTGTTGTTTGGTTAAAAAATTTTGCACTGGACTATTAATTCCAAATATATTGGGTTGTTCTATCCCATGGGGGCGTGGGACAAAAAACCTAGGATAACTCATCCCATGGGATTATATAGTAAAATTACATTTTCGACCCTCAACTATTTAATATCTTTTTAAAAATAAATTTTATTTATTAAACTATTTATTTTAATAATCATAAAGCATTAATTATAGGGTAAACTACCAATAGATCCTAATAGTTTGACTTAATTCCTATCAAGTCCTATTGAAAATAAATCTTGGTAAAATTGTCGCTAAAAATATTTTTTTGTGACAATTTTTTGTATATGTTGCTAAAAATTGACAATTAGTAACTTTTTTTGTCATAATTTTTATAAATTGTCGCTAAAACTTACAATTAGTAATTTTTTTTTTATGAAATTTTTTTCCGATAGGACCTATTAGACAATAAGTCTACTTATTAGAACCTACACGTAAGTACCCCTTAATTATACTTAGTAAAGTAGAATAAAATTTAAAAATATCATCTACAAATTAAAATAAATTTATGTAATTTTTATTAATATTCTATTTATTTAATTTTTTAAGGTTCTAGTAAAAAAATTAAATAAAATTTATTACTCAAATTTAATATTTCTATTATTTAGTAAACAATTCAAAAGGGTAAAATGGTGTTTTGAGCATTTATCCTGCTCCATAATATCCAAACAAACATAGGATTTAATAGAATAGTCCAATCCAAACATCTAATCATATAACTAAACAACATAGAATACAAATTCCGTCCAACCAAATAATCTGGGACAATATATCCTAAGACTAGTATCCTAGTGAATTACAATATCCCCCTATCTAGTCCGTCTAAACAAACAAAGCTATAGCCAAGGGTCCAAAAAAAATTTGTGAGGGTAAAATTATGCGTAAAATACCTTAAAAATAAAATTTAAGATTTTGTAGATCAAATATCTATTGAAATACAAGAATATTTTTTGGACTAATTGAAATATAAATACTTGAAAAGAGAATTTTCTAATAAATTCTTCATAAAAAAATCATTGTAAATAATGAGTGTTTTTGATGTATTCATTTTTTTTTTCACCCACTAGTTTTTGGAAATTTTTAAGAAAATAAATATTAAAAACCCAACCAAACACGATAGGAAATTTGACATTTAGCGGCGTTTAAAAAACGCCGCTATAAGTGTAAAAAACGCCGCTAATTCTTTTTGTGACACTTGTACTAAACGCTGAAAATGTGACCATTGTTATAGTCTTATGATGCTTAAAAAACGCCGTTATATTACAATCGCGGCGTTTTCATCGTAGATGTCCTCATATTTTAAAAATCTAACCGTTAGTAATATAGTGACATTTGAAAAACGCAATTATAGATTTTTTTTTTTCCAACGGCGGCATTTTAAAAACACCGTTATAGCCTCTCTCTTTGTTTGGCGGAAATTATGCTAATTCTATGTGATTGAACTAAAAATATACCTGTAATAAAGGTAAAAAATATAATATGGATAAAAATTTGCTACTATTTCAATATATTGACTAAATGTAGACAAACATTGCATAATTATTCTAAATCAAAATAAGGCAACAAACTTGTCAAATGACAAATTCAACAAGCAGATTATCATAAATTTTAATAGAACTTCCACATAAATTTTCATTCAACAAACAAACAACCATAGGAATATCATAACCATCTGTGTGTTATAGGACAGATTTGGACCCTGGAAGAGAATTCAAATTTTGCATGGTCAGGAAACTGAATTCCACAGATTCAATATGACCTGATTGAGCCCCTTGAAAACTTTACATGCTGTCATACTTGCCATCAACTCCAAGGAGTTGAACCCTGCTAAAGACAAAAAATGATGTCAAGCATTAACAAGTAACCTGAATAACCCAATTTTTGTCAACTGTTGCGGGACTAAATTATAAGGATAAAAGTGCATCTCAAAAAAAAAAAAAAAATACAAAAAAAAAAAAAAAAAGATTGCTATCAATTCATCACATTATGCACTATTACTTCATATTAAAAAAAGCAATGTTAAAGTATCTTAAAAATCCAGATTAAAATTACGCGTATACAGCAAACCAAGCAATGAAGGAATACTTAATGCTTTGCACAATATTGATACTTGTACCTTATCTGAGAGCATACCAAAGGTGGGAAAACAACATGCAGATTGTAGCTGCGGAGTTGCAGTATCAGCTGAAGTACTCTACAAGACAATTTCTTCATCAAGTCTCCACATATTGCCAGGCATGACATTCCCACCTGATTGGGTATTAATGCTGCCAAAACCAATAGTTGACTTGTCATGCTCAGAACATACAACCTCATCCATCATCGTCCCATCGCAAATTCCACCAGTGTGAACCCTGCTCAAATGATTATCATCAGCGCATGTTTTGGGAAAACAAGATGGACCAAGTAACCAGCTTTCCTCTTTCACATCCTTCCCTATTCCACTGTTTTCCCTACTCAGATTAGTTTCGAAACTAAATATTTGCTCCATAGGAACATTACTCATAACATCAGCAACTATTCCGTGCCATTGTTGCCAAAAGAAATCATTAGCTCATTATTGCTAAAGTTTTGGACTTCAGGTTTGGCTGGTGAAATATAGAGAGTCTGGTGAAGAGGGACTGCCCACTATAAGCTCGCAATTGTAAATATAGTCAGCATATCTTTGTTTGCTCATAAATAACCAAGAAGAGGGACTGCCCACTATAACTGAAGTACCCCTGAGGATGGCAAGATCTTTCAATCGGAAGGTAAATGAACAAGCAAAGTCATGAGAATCATGTGGAATGTATTTTCACTTCTCAGTTAAACTAGGCTACCAATAAATGAAATTACAAAAAAAAAACAAACCATCTCCAAAAATGAAACAAGAATAAAACCATATAGTACTTTCAGCATGACTTTCAAATCAAACCAAAATATGTGTATCAGATTCGGCAATGTGTTGGAGTCATCATTCCAGTAACATACATTGTGATGTTCAAAAGAAGCAAAAATTGAAAAGAAAATAGGAACAAACCTCAGGCCCAAGAAATCGTTCATAGCCAATATCACAATAGTATGGTGCCCCTGTCCTTGGTTTGATTCCTTTATATTGCTTGATGTATTCAGATTCATATGAACATAAAATTCTGAAAACAAAATATTTTAAACATATTCATGCTCAGCACAGAGCATGAATTTGTTGACTACCTTGAAGAAGATAGTAAATGACTACCTTGACAATATTGGAACTAGTGTAGCAATATGTTTCCTTTACTTTTCGAGTTACTTCAAAGGAATCTTCAGGCGGAACATGCTCTCCTCTTTCCTACAAGAAACAATGTCAAAATCAAAACCCTTGATAATACTATCTATTAACTTGATTCTATATATGATAGTTTCAGATTCAAATAAGTACAAAAAAATCAATATCTAGTCTTAATTGACAAACTTCAATAATTAGGTGTTTGCATTGTGGGCCACATAAAGTGAAAGAGAGCATTACAGAAATTCACAAAAGCATGAGATTTTGTATGTTATTTCAACTAGAGAGTGAATGAGAAAAAGACAGGAGATAGCACCGATAGTAATGATGTATTATACTCAACACTATCTGTATACACAGATCTCAATTCACAACAAATGAAGTAGAATGGCATAGCATCCATGCTCAAAACGACTGAACAAAGGTTTTCCCTGTACAAGACTGAACAAAGAATATAGTATCAATGATAAACTTCAACAAAAATTTAAAGAAATGATTTAGGAAGATTTTCCTCTATTTATAAGTTAAAAAATTCGAAGAACAATCCTAAATACATGTTTACAAGTAATGACATTGAATATATAGCAGAAATACAATTGCAGGCCTACGAAATCAGTATATTTAAATATTATATGATAATTTTTGTATGATAATTTACAAGGGATCACAGGCCTACGAAATCAGTCCACATTGGTTGGATTCCTCCTACATGTGGAAAGTACAAACTTAACACGGGCAAGATATATAGCTACAGTGTAATGATCCAAATTTTAAAAACGTTTTAATTATATTTACTGATTCATTATTACTTCTTCAGTATATTTAAACTTGTTATTTTGCATTAGAATTGACTATTTTGAACATTGAGGAGTTAAACATCAACCTGGAGTGGTTCTTGCTTAAACTTGATCAAAACCCCAAAATTCAGAAAGTGTAAACACCTTTCACTATTTTGATCACATCTCTTTTTATAGTTGGAATCTTGATGTGAGCTCCATTTTGGTCAATAATGAAATTGAGTACCCAATTAGACATTCATGGGCATGTGGTGAACAGAATAAACAGGTTCAGGCATATTTAAAAACAATTATACATTCTTAGTACCCAAGTAGACATTCAGGAGTAACCAAGCTCAACCCATTTAAGTTTACAAAGATTTAAGATATTGATCACTGAAGCTACTCATCCACCCAAGTAACTAGCATCAACTGAATACAAATATTTACCGTCACATACTTGATGTGATTCATTACTTGAAGTGATGCTGGAAATAGAAATCCAGGTATGCACATAAATATGTGTACTCGCATGCTCATAGTAACCCACATAAAACAGAGTAACATTAGCAGGCCACTGAAAATGAAGGATATATCTGTGCATAAAGCATAAAGTTATGTTTAATTATGAGTCCAAAAGTACCTGAGTTTTGCATAGTTGACGGAAAAAACAAACAAAAATCAAAGCTTTAGTAAAGAGCAAAATAATAAAAACAGCATGAAATCATGACATATTAACCTGTATGTCATTCATAATCACCTCGTAATGTCTTTTGTAGACTTTTAGTCATAGCATGATTACATTAAATTTTCTTTTGGAAATTATGCTCCTTATTTATAGAATCATTATGCTACTGGGGAACATTTTTTTCCAAAGGAGAAGTCAAGACAATCATGACCACATGGCCACTCAGTTTTACAAATGAGAATCTGTAAATATATTAATTTGTAAGCTTGGAAGCATTCTATCATTCATTGTTCATAAACTTTTTATCTATTGCTCATTGGAACAATTGATTTCCATATTTATTTGTATGTAGACAGTAAGTTCCTTTTACAGTCGCATATTTCACTCTTATTTCCTGCTTAAAGCCCCTAATCTTGTAACTGGAATAAGTACAAAAGATTCACAAACTTAACTCCTAAAAATCAGCTAGAACCATTAAACTTTGCAACCCTAACAACAACGCCATTAAGAAAATTATAATATGTCCATACATCAGAATTGGGACCAAAAATCAGATCAGCATAGGAAAAAAACAGGCTAATTTTGTTGATGCTAATTTAGGGTTTAAAACAGGGTAATAAAAAAACAGAGAGTGAAAAATAAAGAAAACTGATTGAAAAATCAGTTCTGGTGATCTGGGGAAAAATAAATGAGATGTGTAAAACACTGATTGATCAATACAAACTGATCAATAAAAAACAGTGATTGAACTTCTTCAAAACATTGATTGAAAACCCTAGGAGAAGAATCGACGGGAAGGAAGAACTTGAGAGAGAGAGAGAGAGAGAGAGAGAACTTGAGATTTTCTGAAGCGATGGTGCTCACCTTACTAGATGATGGTGCTCACTCTCCTCGCCGGATGAATCTGAGATTGAAGCACCGAGCTTTGAAATCGAGAGAGAACTTTGAAATCGCCGAATGAATCTGAGATTGCATCTCCGAGCTGAAGAAGGTTGAACTTCGAAATCACCTTCAATCGATCAATAGATCTTCAATCAATCTGATCTAAGAATGATAAAGTAGATGAAACCTAGTATACCTGAATCGAATGATTCCATCAGTAAGTATCATCTTCAATCGAACTTGAATGTGAGAAGATAGATATGAGACTGATCAACACTTACCATGAAGAAAGACCTGCGAACTCGAACACGAACTCGAGATGGCACATTATGATCTGCGAACCGACGATCTACGAATACTTGTATACTTTAGAAGCGAGAGAAACGAAGGGGTTTGAAGCGAGAGAGAGTGAAATCAAGGGTTTAGAGAGAATGAGAGAGAATCGGCTATTTAAGTTTACATAAAAAAACAAAAAAAAAGAAAAACATTTGAAGGCGTTTAAAAATGCCTTCTGAAGTTAAAACGGTACCATTTCAGTCAATAAGAATGCGACGTTTAAAGAAACGCCGCTAAATATTAAAAACAGAGGCGTTTATTAAACGCCGTAAATTGACGCCATTAAATCTTTTCTAGTAGTGAAACAGAGCTCTTAACTTCACAGTACTTCTGGTTAAAAAAAAAAAACACTTCAGAGCACTTACGCCTCGTTTGGGAACATGTTAATTTAGTAATTTTTTAGCTATTTAATTAAAATATAAGCTAAAAAAAATTAATATATTTGAGATGATTTTTTAATTTTTTATGAAAAGATGTGCAAAAAGTAGAGAAAAAAAGAGAATCTTTGACTTTTTGATATGGGTTGTTAGCTTTTTGACATTTTTAATAACTTTTTGACTAAATCAATCTATTGCCAAACGAGGCCTTACTGACGGTTGAAACCAACCAATAAGATTTTTATATTTTAATTGAAAAAAAATTTAAAGAAAGAATAAATAATATTACTGGATAGTGTAATTAAAAAGATTATTAGTTAAAATAAAAAAAAATGCTATTTGTTAGCTAAAATTTGACTGACAAGTATAGATTAATATGTTATTGTTTGAGATAATTCAATACCTATATATAAATGCCACATTAAGGGGTTGCTTGGGATATCCTAAATAAGTGTATTTTTTATTTTTTTAGATTAAAAAGTTGAGGAAAAAAATATAGATGTTTGGGTTAACTTTTTGACTTTTTAAGAAAAAATATGTATTAAAAAATTGTATAAATAAGTGTATGAAGTTTTAGTGAAGTAGACAGTACAGCCCATACAGTCTAGGCAGAGTAATGCGCTTAGTAGGAGATAGGAAATGGTTGCCTCATTTTCTGGCTTGAAATGATGTCGTTTCATTACGTGGGGCCTACTGATAGTTCCGTTTTGCTAATCGGAACCGTCAATGTGTAGAACTTGTCGAGTATTATATGCTTGTCAAAAATCAGATTGATCTGATATCGATAACTATCTGATTGCATTAGTTTTTTGTCAATCGTTAACTATAACACCATCTATTTTTAATATAAAACTGATTTGATCATGTAGTTAACGATATCTGATCAAAGTCATTTTTTACAGGCATATAGTACTTGACGAATTCTACATATTGAATGGTTTAGATTATCAAAACGAGACCCATGATCGGCTCCTACAGGCCGAACAACACTGTGTTGTTTGTGCACCCCGACTGTGCAATTTTTTCAAAAAAGTCAACAAAGTTTGTGGGGAGACAGGCACTAGTTGTAATAATTAAGTGTAAAATTAATTTTTTTATATATTTTTTTTGTGAATAGTGATAACTTTTTAACTTTTTAAGTAACTTTTTAACTTTTTTCATATATCCCAAACCAGGCCTAAATAGTATTGTTGGCTGGGAAAGGTATGATAAGGGGAGGGGCTGGAAATGAGGTGGTAGAGAGGACAGGTAATGGTGTAACTTTGGTCTATCGGCCCGCAGCCTAGTATTGTTGGCTGGGAAAGGCACGATGAGGGGAGGGGCTGGAAATGAGATGGCAGAGAGGACAGGTAATGGTGTAACTTTGGTCTACCGGCTCGCAGCCTACCTGAAGCCCGTCCGTAGTTTGGTGCAATCCGACCTAGACTCGAGCTTAGCTTGAGACCCTAGGCTTGAGCAGTTTGTTTTGAAGTCCGGCCTATCAGCCCGCTTAAGACCTACTTGAAGCCCGACCCATTCGGGCCCCTTAAGACTTGTTGTCATTTTTTGTGAAAAAAAAAATTTACAAATTAAAAAAATGGTCAGGCCAGAACGGGGCAACTTGCTGGAGGCCAGAGTACCCCTTGGGGTTGTACCTAGGCTTAATTTTTTGGCTCGTAGACCGACTCAACTTGGCTTGAATTTTGGCGAGAGTCTGCAGTGCCTCTCAGTGGGGTGGGCTAGACCAAATTTACAACTCTAGGAATACGACTTGAGATAGGTTTCATGGTGGTAGGAATAGGGGGATGACAGTCATAGTAACCGTCGTTAATAAGGTTGGGAGGGAAGAATGGTGTAAATTAAGAATTTGCTTGAGAACACAACAGTAATTTGATAAGAAACATAATTGTAATTATAAAAAAAAAATGGTGTGTGAAGAAAAGAATGGTAGTGTGCAAATAAAAACTCTCCTATTCAACCTTGTTTTGTATCATTTAAAAATTAAAAATTTATCAATATGACTTACATATTCAAAAAAGCCACCACATTATTCTTGAATAAAACTCTACGTAAATATTTTAATAGAAGATTATGTTCCTTTTGGTCATTTGATAAATATAATTTTATTTATTTATTTAATTATTTTTTACATTCGAGGTGATAATGAGTTTAGGGGTTTTAATTAGACTAATTCTAATGAACAGTGTTTTTAACAAATAAATAAATGTTAACACAAGGTCTATAAATATAAGTTAGTTTCTGTGTTCAGATTTTTTTTTTAATTCTAATTGATTGATTAAAAAAATAAATAATAAATAAATGTTAATACAAGGTCAATGATATCAAGTGGTCCAATTAAAAAAATAATATCCAATATTCCTGTTGGTGGGGGCTATTTAGCTTCGAGACCATGTCAAATGGTAAACATATGCTCACATTTGAACTTGGAGTTGGAAGCATCATACACTCACATTTAATAATATATATATTTTTAAAAAATTTATAAGGAAAAAATGTAGAATCTTGCCGTCTCATTTAGAATTCCAATTTTATCGGCGGGGTCCTCACTTAAATCAATTGTAGTCAAAAGATACTCTCCCATTACGTATCTTACTTTCTTTTCTTTTTTTCTTTTTTTTTTTAAATTTTATTTTGAAAGATGGGCATGGTACCTTACCTTAGCAAAGAAGGAATTGAATAATAAAGAGAATGTTAAGAATCAATAATTTAAATATAGAAAAATATAAATAAAAATAATATATAATGTAAATTCATTTTAAGTATAAATTTTATTTTATAAAAGTTGAATCTAAATTACATTTTTTTTTTTGGTTGATATTTTTCAATTTTGAGTTATTTGACTCCTAACTGTATTTAATAATAAAAGCACACACTCCCCTCTTATGAAAATTATTTTACTTATATTTGGTCAAAATATATATACATACATATGTATTTGGGACATCGCAAGAGGGGTGACCACTTCTTTCTCTTTTTCTTTTAAAAAAAATAAAAATAAAATTCTTTTTTTTTCCAGTGCTTTTTGTAATGAAAAATGCTACATACATAATTTTCAGTTTTTTTTTTATATATATTTTTACAAATTAATATGACATGTAATAATAAAATTTTAATATTTAAAATAATTCAATTATCATTTTAATTTATTGTTAAAAAAATAATAATTTAAACAAACTAGCCAGTGGACCCAATTAAGCTATCCAGACTTGCACGGAAAGTTGTTTACAGTCTCAACTTGTACTTTGCTACTTATTTGGACTTTCAATAGCTGATTTAAAAACAAAAAAACAAAAATGTCATCAATTGTCATCAACCTTCTAGATATGATTTGCTTCCGCTGATGACAAATTTCTAGATATGGTTTGCTTCTGCTATTGTGTGAGGTCACCCAAACATGATTGTGTGAGGTCACAATTCATCCAAAATGTGAACAAAAATTTGGGATTGGATGCTGACAAAACTCTACAAGTGATTGAAATATTTTCATGTATGTTTGAAGGAGGTTGTCCTAATACATAGATTGTAAATTTCGAGTTTAATGTGCAAAATATGAATCATAAAAGAAAATACATGTCAAATTGATAACAAAATGTGAAGAAAATTGTTCTATGTTGACCTGAATTGTGATACATTTCACATCAATTTTTTTCAATTGTCAGTTAAGAACAATTAATAAGAAGGATTGAAATTTTAGATTAAAAAATAATTGCATATATCAATACCATTTTCAAGAATTTTTTTAAAATTTAAATTCACATGGTCTATATCTCGCAACCAATCAAAACTACACTAAAATTTAAAAAATTACTCACTACACCATATCGCCTGCTCTCACCTATCCTCTGCCACATACACTACTTAAAAAATTATCTTTTTTGTCGTCTAATAATGGTCGTAAAGAAGGCCATGCATCAATACAAAGAGAAAAAGCAAATATGGGCAAGATAAAGGCTTTTTTGGAAAATTAGTTAAAAGTTAATTTTTTTAATTTTTTTTTTAAACATATAAAAAGTAGGGAAGTGACATGATTCAAAATAAATTAAAAGTCAATTTAACTTTTAACTATGTTCCTTATTGGCCCAAAAAGTACTTCATCAAGAGATAGCCTTCAAATATTTGTGACCACTATATATACCTTTAAAATAGACTTAAATGCCATTGAAAAAAATTTAAAAAGTTGTTAAAATAGCTTTTTTGACATTGTGTTAATTCAGTCCCAAAACTTTATCACATTTTTTTTTTGACAACAGTGAAACTTTTTTTTTTTTTTTTTTTTTTTTTGAACTGATGAAATTGTATTACGAACTGGAGAACAAAACCCTTTTCAAGGCTAGAGGGGGCCTATGCAACAGTGAAACTGCATCACAAATAATTTTATAAAACATTTTATTTTTTGTGGCCATTTCTTGTCGTCAAAACTAACTTTTGCAACAGTTGTACGCACATCCAAAATACCTCAATTAGTGAATGATGTTCACTGTAACAAATAATTGTGTCATGTTTTGGCATAATGGGTAGTGGTGGGTTGGGATTAAAATAATTACAAAAGATAAAAATAGGTTTTTTAATTCAATGAGACAAAATGTCGTATTCAAATTATAATTATTTTATTTCTCTTCTCACAAAAGTTAAAAAAGTCAAAAAACCAACTCACATTTCAAAAAAATCCAAAATTTTAAAAATAATAATATAAAATTAATAAAACATTGCTTATCCAATTTTTTTTTATACAAGACATGAATTTTGTGCGGCTCATTCGATCGCTAATTCACTCCCAACTAGTCTAAGGACATTAGTTAATATTTTTAATGATACACACTTTTTAATAGAAATATATATATATATATATACTGTTAATTCAAACTAATAAAAGTGCCTTCAAAATGCTCAATTAACAAATTATAATGTAGTATAAAAAATTAAGATCAAAAGTACATTAAAATTAGACATTTATACCATTTGATTCATGTCGCCTTCAATCCATCACAAGTCCTAATTACTAGAGATGGCGGCCTCGTGGGAAAGACAGTTTTTTCTAAGGGGTGTGTTAAGTTCAACTCTTGGGGGCGCAGAATGCTAGCTTTCACTACAGGAAATGACACTTTTGGCTACTAAAATATTGATCCCCAAAAGTCTCATATTTGGTCGCTGAAACGATTTAGCGAGAAAAAAGTTCTGTCGTCAAGTTCGTCGCCTATACCCTATCGGCCATAGTATTTGTGACTAAACTTTTTTTTGGTCACCGAAAGTGAAACATTTGTCTACTAAATTTGTTTTAGTCGGCAAATGTTATCTTTTCGCGACTAAAACCTTTAGTCGTCAAAAGTGAATTTTGGGCTACTAACCTTCGGTTGGTCGGGGAAGGTGTGCCATTTTGCAACTAAACAATAGGTCACCGAAAGCGAACATTTGGCTACGAAACCTTAATTAGTCGGCAAAGGTGACATTTCGGAGACTAAATTGTTAGTCACTGAAAGTTCTATCGTAAAAATATTTTCAGCTATTGGAGACTAAAGTGTTAGTCACCAATATAATACAAATATTTAGCGACCATGGAATTTAGTCGTTGTGACTTTTGCCGACTACATTTGATCGTAGCTAAAAACCTCTTAAGTTTCACTTCATTATTTTTTACCACCAAACATTTTAGTCGCCAAAGGATGCTGTTTTTTTTTTGACTAAAAAATTTAGTGGGCAGTAGTTTCTTTCTCTCATTCTCAATTGTTTTAGCTACTAACTATTTGGTCGCAAAAACTTATTTGGTTCTATTTTTGCTACTAAATTATTAGTCGCCAAAATATTAGATTACGTATTTGGCTACCAAAATATTTAGTGGCCAAATACTATATTAAATATATATATATATATATATTATTTATTTATTTATGAACCACTTGTATCCATTATTAGTACAACCTGTACCCTATATAAACAATATAATCCATCAACTTTGAATATAGTATCAACCATTCAACAATTCAACAACGCGTACACATTTCATTTCCAACCATCCAAAAAATTAATATTGAATGTCCAATTCTAAATATAATACAAATTCCATACGAACCAAGTCTAATCCAACATCAATAATTTAATTCAATACATAATAGAGGAATAACCAAATTTAATATCGAAAAGGACATATGTACCACACCAAAAATTTAATCTGTATTGCCCCAAAACTATTTTGTTCCACGTCCTATGCTAATTTCTACCATGCCAAATTTTAGATATTTACCATGCAAAAAAAGTAGTTTGTACTAACCACTATATATACAGATAGAGGTATAAAAACAATGCCCTTCCGTAGTTGTCAAAAAAAGTCATATCCACATTTGTATGTCCAAAACCATTTGCAAAAATAAAAAATAAAAAATAAAATAAAATAATTAATTAATTAGTTTGGTGCCTATAGAGGCAGTTCTGGAGGACATATAACAACTGTGAAAGTGTTCAAACATTAAAAGACAAGGAGAGTAATAGTCTGCGTTACAAAAACACCCAAACTCTCTGAGATTAAATAATACAAATATAGCCATAGATGGACTGGTAGATGAGCATCCATTCTATAAATTAATGCCAAAAGTTATATTTATGGCAATTAAAAGGGCCACAGTCAACAAAAACACTAAACTGAAACCAACAGGAATTTATGGCAAATAAAAGTTCAAAACAATTTACCAAAAATATTGTTCTACATAAACTAGTAAGGAAAGAGTTAAACAAACTATAGTTTAAGATGGTAAAACCGAAACAGTTATCCACGACATGGGCATTTCATGTTCTACTACATAAACACATTTTCGCCCCCTAAACGCTTTTTTTCGACTAAATTTATGACATTTTCAACTCTAACTCCCAACGTAGGTGTCCTATTTACGTACCGTATCTCCTTACATGTCACATTTGGTATCAACAAGCTTCCCGTTACATAAAAATAGTGGTTCGGGGGCTGTTTTGCATTTTCGCCCCCCGAATGCCTTTTTTCGACTAAATTTATGACATTTTCAAATCTAACTCCCAACGTAGGTGTCCTATTTACATATCGTATGTCCCTACATGTTAAATTTGGTGCCGGAAAGCTTCCCGTTACGTAAAAATAGTGGTTTGGGGGCTATTTTACATTTGCACCCCCGGAACGCCTTTTTTCGACTAAATTTATGACATTTTCAAATCTAACTCCCAACGTAGGTGTCCTATTTATGTACTGTCTGTCCCTGCATGTCACATTTGGGACCGAAAATCTTCCCGTTACGTAAAAACAGTGGTTCGGGGGCTATTTTGCATTTTCACCCTCCGAACGCCTTTTTTCGACTAATTTTATGACATTTTTCAACTCCATCTCCCAACCTATGTGTCCTATTTACGTACCGCCTGTCCCTACATATCACATTTGGCACCGGAAAGTTTCCCGTTATGTAAAATAGTGGTTCGGAGGCTGTTTTGCATTTTCGCCCCCCGAACGCCTTTTTTCGACTAATTTTATGACATTTTCAACTCTAACTCCCAATATAGGTGTCATATTTACGTACCGTCTATCCCTACATGTCAAATTTGGCACCAGGAAGCTTCCCATTATGTAAAAACAATGGTTTGGGGGGTGTTTTGCATTTGCACCCACCGAATGCCTTTTTTCGACTAATTTTATGACATTTTCAACTCCATCTCCCAACCTACGTGTTCTATTTACGTATCGTCTATCCCTACATGTCACATTTGGCACCAGAAAGCTTCCCGTTATGTAAAAATAGTATATCGGGGGCTGTTTTGCATTTTCGCCTCACAAACGCCTTTTTTCGACTAAATTTATGACATTATCAACTCTAACTCCCAACGTAGGTGTCCTATTTACATACCATCTGTCCCTACATGTCACATTTGGTACTAAGAAGCTTCCCGTTATGTAAAAACAGTGGTTCGAGGACTGTTTTGCATTTGCGCCCACCGAACGACTTTTTCCGACTAATTTTATGACATTTTCAACTCCATCTCCTAACCTACGTGTCCTATTTACGTACCGTCTATCTCTACATGTCACATTTGGCACCGAGAAGCTTCCCGTTATGTAAAAACAGTGGTTCAGGGACTGTTTCACATTTGCACCCATCGAACGACTTTTTCCGACTAATTTTATGACATTTTCAACTCCATCTCCCAACCTACGTGTCCTATTTACGTACCGTTTGTCTCTACATGTCACATTTGGCACCAGAAAGCTTCCTGATACGTAGAAATAGTGATTCAGGGGCTGTCTTATATTTTCGCTGCACGAACGCCTTTTTCGGACTAAATTTATGACATTATCAAATCTAACTCCCAACGTAGGTGTCCTATTTACATACCGTCTGTCCCTACATGTCACATTTGGCACCAGGAGGCTTCTCGTTATGTAAAAACTGTGGTTTGGGGGCTTTTTTGCATTTGCGCCCACCGAACGCCTTTTTTCGACTAATTTTACGACATTTTCAACTCCATCTCCTAACCTACATGTCCTATTTATGTACTGTCTATCCCTACATGTCACATCTGGCATCGGGAAGCTTCCCGTTATGTTAAAACAGTGGTTCGGGGGCTATTTTGTATTTTTGCCCCACGAACGCCTTTTTCTAACTAAATTTATGACATTATCAACTCTAATTCCCAACATAGGTGTCATATTTACGTACCATCTATCCCTACATGTCACATTTGGCACCAGAAAACTTCCCGTTACATAAAAACAGTGGTCTGGGGGCTGTTTTGCATTTGCGCCCACCGAACGCCTTTTTCCAGCTAATTTTATGACATTTTCAACTCCATCTCCTAACCTACGTGTCCTATTTATGTACCGTCTGTTCCTACAAGTCACATTTGCCACCGGAAAGCTTCCCGTTACATAAAAACAGTGATTCGGGGGCTGTTTTTCATTTTCACCCCACGAACGCCTTTTTTCGACTAAATTTATGACAATATCAACTCTAACTCCCAACGTTGATGTCCTATTTACGTACCGTCTATCCCTACATGTCACATTTGGCACCGAGAAGCTTGCTATTACGTAAAAACAGTGGTCTGGGGGCTGTTTTGCATTTGTGCCCACTGAACGCCTTTTTTTGACTAATTTTATGACATTTTCAACTCCATTTCCCAACCCACGTGTCCTATTTACGTACCGTCTGTCCCTACGTGTCACATTTGGCACTAGGAAGCTTCCTGTTATGTAGAAACAGTGGTTCGGGGGCTGTTTTGCATTTTCACCTCATGAACGCCTTTTTCGACTAAATTTATGACATTATCAACTCTAACTCCCAACGTAGGTGTCCTATTTACGTACCGTCTATCCCTACATGTCACATTTGGCACCGGGAAGCTTTCCGTTACGTAATTACTTTGTAGCATAGCATGTGATGGTTGTATTGTAACTTTCTTAACTCTTTTTTCTTCCTTAATTAGTACAAAATTTTACTCAGGAAAAAAATGAAAAAAAAAAGGATTGATTAGAAGTCACGGAATCTGTTCACTTGTTCTAGAGACTATCAAAATGCAAAATCCTGTTATTGTAGTTTGACCATGATACTTGACAGTCAGCCCATAGTCCAGAATATATAACATACATATTAAACAAAAATTATATATGCATCCATATATATATATAAGTAGGATGAAAAAAATGAATACAGGTATATGAATGGCAAAGGTAATGTTATTTACATAATTACAACTATGTATAGTGGGAATAAGAGTCAAGTAAGGACAGTAGGCCATCTATTTTAATAGCATCTTTTGGTCCAAACACAAAGTACCTGTCTACACTATGCATATGTTGGTTGATGTATATGTGGAAGTACGCATGCTTTCATACAAGTGCATATATACAAATTATAAACATTCAAATCAACAAGCCTTATCCCCAATTGCTTTGGGTCAGCTTTATTATTCCATTTCTTCCATAAATTAGAATAAAATTAATACAAAATGCAACATAGTGGATGAGACTTGACTTTAATAGTTTGTGATATTAATACCTTCATGGAAATTCAAGCACAAAGACTTAAATATCTTTGAACAGTTTTTAATATGGAGTGTACTTGTATGCTTGGAATCACAGCCTAAATATCATTTTTAGATTTAAATATTCAGTCTCCTGGATGCCCAACTCTTGTTCATTATTGATGTGTTTGGTTCTTGAATTTGTGGAGGGAAGTAGATGCTATTTTTTTTTCCCTTCCGTTTTCTTCTCCATTCACAATTTTTAATACAAATTCTAAATCCAAACACAGCCTTAGAGAACCAACCAGTGGAGAATTAGAATCCACTTAACCAGTGGTTTGGGGGCTATTTTGCATTTTTGCCCTCCCAACGCCTTCTTTCCGACTAACTTGATGACATTTTCAACTCTTAAAGCGAACATATTTAAACAAAGTAAGTGTGACATTAATGAAATTGTTCTTACCAAAAAACAAACGTTAGATGACCAACTTAGATTCCCAAGAGTTGTGACAGTTTGGCGACTATGTTATTAAGATGCTCGACGTTTGTAGTTGTCTCCTCCCTTTCTTTTTGTCCCTCATCCCGCTCTTTCAACATCTCATTGTAACATTGAACGCGCTCCTCTCACTCTTTCAACATCTCATTGTAATATCTCTCACTCTCCTCTCGCTCTTTCATTAATTCGTCATGATCTTTTTGTCGTTTCTCACGAAGTGCCTCCACTTCAGCTCTCATTGCCCCCATGTCCTTATCATGTGCTCGTGATGCAGCTGTGGTAAAGGGTTGTGGGCCAATCCCAAATCAAAGCAAGTACCTTTTCTTCTCTCCAAGCACTTGCCTTAAAAGCTCCTCATGTGTCAATGGTGTCCCCAACTCAATGGCAGCCGCTTGTACATTGACTATCTCTTGTTGTCATTGCAAATAAATAAGACAAAAAAAACTAACTAACATATATATTATTGGGTACTAAGTAAATTGAATACAATTATTTCATTGTTACATACTTACATGCAGCTCACTGCATTTCGGATGGATCTAGTCATTCGTTTTCTTGGAAGTGTGGCTATCCTCATAGAACTTAGGAAAATCCAACTCTCCATTTTTTGCTATCTGTTAACACATCAAGGTATAAAACAATGATACTTTACATTGTTGTGTCTGATGATGCAAAATGAATACAGTTATGTTAGTTGATAAGGGGACCTTTAAAAATGTTATCATATGCAGGTATTAATTAATTAGAGGCATATTAATAACGAATCAATATTATATATATATATACATTTTAGAAATAATACAAAAAAGAAAATAAGTGAAGCAAGTTTTAATGTGAGAACATAGGATAGGTATGTACTCCTCATGAAACACAAAAAAGCATGGAGGACGTTCCTAGAACTAGAAAACAAAGGGGGCCTGCAAGAGAATTTGGTTTATAAAGAAATCAAACAGTGCATGCACGATCATCAAAGAATCTTAGCTGTCACATTCAAAATCAATATTTTCTAGCTAGAGCTCTTAATTGAGTGTGAAATGTACCAAAACAGATATGTAATGATCAAAATGAATGACTTGTAATTCTATAATAGTCCGCTACATCAAAATCCTAATGAGACATCTTATATAAAAGCATGTTAAAAAATAATAAAATTGGATGCAATCATCAGATGTTTTCATTGAGCACCAATATTCTAGTTTAGACAAATTTCACAAGTGGCAAGGGTATCATTAACAGATTTATTGTCAGATTTTTTGCAATATTTTTTAAGGAAAAGAGAAAGGCCATAGAAAACTATAGATTGAAGCAATAAAAATGAATATTATGTCCAACAATTGAAGATGTTATTGTTAAAGCTAGGTTTCAAAAGAAAACAAAATAGTTAGAGGTTGTGTCCTCCAAAAGTATGTTTAATAACAGAGTTTTAGATGCATTTTTTGGGTCAACTTTGAACTGAAATCTGTATTCACTTCGCTGGAATTAAAATGCAAGGCCTACACCATTTGAAAGATATTCGAGTCTAGTTTCTAACAAAAAAAAAAATGGTGCGTGATTTTGAGTTTTCTAGAGAAAACTATGCTCGTTTTCCCTTAGCTTGACAGTGCTACCTGTTCTACACAAGTTTCGAATTCAAACACTGTTTTGCACTCTCTTTCCAAGTTTCTAAGCTTCATTTTGATACCTGCAAACTTGTTTCAACATAAAAAAACATTTCATTCCCAGCAAATCAATGAAAACACAGCTCAAGTTATAGCAATTAGTTGTCAATTTTCGATGCCTAGAATATATTTCAGCAATTAAACACAATTTTCCAAAACTTGCAAAGAAATTGTTGCTGTTAAGTAATATTCAAATTTGTATTCACTGGTTACCTACTGCTACATAACAAATTTAGCATTTGAAGCTTCAATTTCAAACACTAGATATAAATAAATAATCTATTTGATAATTTCCAGTCATAACACTCACACCATAAACAAATTCTCATTCAATTGGAATTTAAAAATTGATTTAATATAACGACTAAAGAATAGGAATAAATTCTTACCGATATGATTCCATTTCATAATATAATCCCAACCCAACCAAACATTTAATTGGATTGAACAATAATCATATAAGAACTATTCTCTCTAATCAGGTATATATATACACACACATGTATATATATATATATAAACCATAAGATTCAAAAACCACAAGATTCAAAACCCTAAAGCAATTCAGTTCAAAAGAAAACAAATGCCTGAGTTCTCATGGAACTTTTTTTGTATTCCTTTGCCAAGTGTCAGTCCTTGTACACATGTGGGCTTCGAAGTCCCTGTTAACAAAATAATAATAAGAAAATTGTAAATAATGACAAGTGATAATTGACAAATTTGATACTCTTTGATCTTACCTACGCCACTCGACTGCATTTCGGATGGTGGTTGTGTCTCATCAGAATCAACCAATGGTGGGCTAGTGGCATGATGAGATGGTGCCACATTTGATCGTACGGGGACAACAGGAGATGGAGCGACTGTTGATCCTAAAGGGATAGCAGCCGGCGAGTCTGATATTGTACTTGTGAGTGTCCTTTTCTGAAGCTGACCAGTCTTTATGCCAGGAACCATTTTTCAAATTGCAATAACACAAGTAACACCATAAAGCATGACATATATGAAATAAAATACATTATAAAGCAGGAAATACATGAAATGAATTAGACAAAAATAAATTAGAAAGCATGAAATAACACAACTAATACATGCTTAATTACATTATAAAGCATGATATACATGAACTAAATTAAACAAAATAAATAAAATAAATAACAAGCTATGACATAATGTTGCCAAATTAATAAGACAAGTATTTTGGTTCATTATCATATCCCAATCATAAAAGCAAATACATCAAGATTCTACATCAAGATCTGTATCAAAATCACTTTGTAGGTCATATTCTTCTTCTGGGTCGTCACCCTCCCTCATTAATCCATCTTCATCATCACAGATGAAGGCATTATCTGTAACACCCTTCGCTTCTACACCTCTGATGGATTCCAAAACTTCCATTAGAATAATTTCAAATTCAATATCATATTGACGCAAAACCACATCATCATCAATAGCCATAGCTGGTACATGTGGACGCGCCCTTGGGGGCCTTGCTTACCACAGTTCGGACTCAAAGTGTCACGGTTCTGAATCTAATCCCGCAAAGTACAATGCGAGACCGATAAATCACCAAAGAGTCCAAATCAGGCAAATCGTTTTGGAAAACTGATTTTTAAGAAAGAAGTACCAAACATGGACTGCTTTGCCAGATATAGAGTCGCCACCTAAATATTTTATTTTTGGGGAATTTAGGAAACCCTGACTTGTACCTAAGGCCACGTGTCCGTCAACACCAAAGTTGCCTCAGCTCGAGAACTTGGGTACGATTGGGGAAGGTTATCTATGAGCACCCCCGCTCGCCCAATCAAAGATCGGTCTGTACTAAACATGATATCTTGTTTTTGAAACACATGCATTCTTATTCCGGTTAATTAGCTAGAATTACTATGTGATGCGCACAACACACAAGTATAGACTAGATCGCCTAATTTAGAACAAAACATCGCATATCCGTTTGTTTGGAAATGGTTTGAAGTTTGCTACTTGCAAGTAGGCTAAAACACGGGTTCAATGAATCGTTTCAATTCAAGTAATCCAACCTTCATCCACAGGCATTTAGGCAGTTATATCACATAAGCAATTAGCCTCATGGCAAACATGCTATCATGGTAACACTCACACTCATGCAAGATGCTAAAGCATAAAAGCTTACCTAGTACTCCGAGCCAAAACAAAAGCTAGTTAGTAATCAATGCATGATCCTAGCTCATGTTAAGATGGCTAATGCAACACATGCAAAATGCAACTAGAAATAGGCTTGGCTATTCTAAAATGGCATGTGAGATGCAATACTTTGATCCATATATTTAAGTAGGAATTGAAATACAATGCAGTTAGTATGATGCGCCGAGCCCGGTGCATGCAATATAGATGGATGGATGCAAACATGCGAGCATAAGGATGCTAAATGAAATATATCTTAAAACTAACCATCGTAAGCAGTTAAGTAAAAGGGAGAAAGACGTAGGGTTGGAAGACATGCATCACACACACGCATGCTTATTACAAAATTGGCTCTCTCGACAGAGGGTCCGAAAGAATAATACAAATTAACTAATTAATTAACTAACTAGCTAATTAATTATTACACAACACTTAACTAATTAAACAAATCAATTAAGCTATGAAAATAGTAAAAACAGCCTCGGGAAGAGGGATGCATGCGTGCTCGGACGGCTTCGCTCGGAAATCCATCGTCATGTCACATGTTGCCTCTGTTTACACTGCTCTATACCTCTAAAAAATGTGCGAACTTCTGTGACACTTCTGAACCACCTTGGGGACTTTCTGAGAGTCCATCGGCCAAGAGATAGGGCCATCGGCCATGGGAAATTGGTCATCGACCAAATGTAAAGCTCTCGGCCAACAATGCTTAGCCGACCAGCACTGAAGATGGCCGACTGGCTATATCTTCCTACAAAATGCTGTGTTGCTGCAGCAGATGACAAACAGAGCATGGCAATACATTTGCAAGACAATGTTTGCACGACCACTCTCCCTATCATGTTATGAACTCAAGGGAGTATAGTCCTCAACCCTTGGACCACTAATCACGCATTTCAATGCATGATGGCCAAAGGAGCCGAATGTGCAATTTATATCAAATGAAATGCACATAAACACATAAGGGGCCCCAACCTCTATCATGGTTGATCAAGAGGCAAGGGATGCAATCATGCAAGCAAAACTAATGCAACATAAAGCATGTCAAGGACAATGCCATACAAGGCTAATGGCAATAAGCATGCCAAATGCACTGCAACCTAGACAAGCATGCAAACATGCAAGGCATGTGACAACATTCAAGGATAGGCAAGCATGTAACAATAGGTGGGGCAAGCACGCAACAATATGCAAGGGACAATACATGCAAACATGCAAAGCAACTTAACAAAAGGGGCATGCCAAATGCGATATAACTCAAGCATGCAACAACATGCAATAGGCCAAGTATGCAACAACATGCAAGGCAAGAATGCAATAACATGCGATAATGGTCTTAAACCAAAATGGACAGCTCTTAAATAGGCCCAAATCAGTGGCCAAAATGCAATGGAAATGAGGACAAAAACATATACAAACATGCATGCCAATTGGCCTAACACTTAAGCATAGTAGAGCAACTCTTAAGCATACTTAAAAAAGAATAACCATGAACACGTGACAAACATGTTAAGCTTTGAAATCATGCAAGGGATGATGCCAAATCAACCAAAGTACACAAGCAAAGCATGCAAGAAAGCTTAAAGCTTGAAACTAGCCAAGGGACTCAAACCAAGGCTACATGAAGCAAGCCCTAAAGGGCCAAGAGGACCTAAAACAGTCCTAAGGCAGGTCCAAAGTAAGCCTAAAACATGTAAGGAATGACGCCGAAATAAGCAAGAACAAAGGGCCTAATGCATGAGGCATGCAAGGCTACCAAAGAGGGTGTTACACTACACCTAATACAACCAAACATGGTATGATTTAAGCCAATAAAATCAGAGTTATGGCATGCTAGAATGAGCCCAAAAATGCATCAAAATGGCATCCTAGAGGCCTAAACATGGAGGCATACACAATGACCCATTCAAGAGGCATAAAACATCAACTCTTTAAAGCAATAAAGGAGTGACAAATGCGAGTATATGAGCATACTATATGGACTGAAATAGCATAACAAGTGATGCTAAATCACTGAAATGACCTAAGTAATGCATGCTAGGGGATTCAATACACAAAGCTTACAAGCTAGATTGCATGGTAGCTGTACAAAACAAGTCATGGTTGACCAATACAACTAAAATCAGATCTTAAACATGATGAGACATGAACAAAATCTTCTTTAAGTTAAGCCAAAACATGCAAGAATGATAGTCTAAACACAAGATGCATGTTAAGGCAAACAAGGAAATTATAAGGCAAGTACATGAAGCATGTAAGAGGCCATCGAACCA
Source organism: Camellia lanceoleosa (assembly GCA_025200525.1). NCBI lineage: Eukaryota > Viridiplantae > Streptophyta > Magnoliopsida > Ericales > Theaceae > Camellia > Camellia lanceoleosa. The sequence continues at coordinate 134,429,239 of CM045771.1, read as the reverse complement.
ACTCAAAACAGAGGTGTATTATGGCAAAACAAAGCCTAATACACATTGAAATGAAGCTAAAACAAGCTAGGCATACAAGCCACCAACATAAGCTATTTATGCAAGCATTCAAGACAACAATGAGAGAGGATGAACCTCTCCTATTTAGGACACCAAAACCACCTCTCCACCACTGAAAATCCTCTGGATTTTAGTGGTAGAGAGGCCATGCAAAGCTTAAATTAAGGGCTAAAAGGGATGGCCTAAAACAAGGCCTAACAAGGCCTTGAAGGGGGTAAACAATCCCAAACCTCAAAGAGACCTTAAACAAAGTTCCAAAGCAAGTAAAAATAGAACTTTTATCAGTTAATAGCTAAGCTTAAAACAATAAGCAAGAAGGACTAAAAGCTTAAGTAAGAAAGGGGTATCTAAAGCAAGAATACTCACCCTTGAAGAACACCTTCAAGAACACAACACCAGCACCTTTCTCTAATCAAAACCACCCCAAGAATCCTAACAACAACTCCTTATAACCTCAGCAACCAAGGATGGTATAATGCTAGGTGTTTGTGTGCAATAGTGTGAACAAAAATCACTTTAGGTCACAAATACACACATAAATGATAGACAGAGGGAGATATAGAGATAGAGAGATACAACTTTTCCTAACCCTAATTTCAAAACCCCTGAGAAGGGAGGAGGGCCTCCCCTCTTATAGAAATCCAACTTGCAAAGCTTCTTGGAGAAGCTAAGCAAGGCTCAAATCCCTCCATACACGTGTATGGAGGGGGGAATTGTGCGTGCCAGCTATGCCAGCTGGCACAAAATATCTGCATAAAGCAGATGAACAGGGCTCGGCCAGAAAATATGGCCGACGACCAACATGAGGGGCCGACCGACCAAATTTAGTGCCGATCGGCCAATACCCTTGGCTGATGGCAAGAACAAGGGGCCGATGGCTTCATGCCATGGCCGATGGGTTATGGGGATGGCCAACAAGCCACCCTCTTCCCTCAGAAGCAAAACCACAAGTGTTTGGTCCACAACCAAGCACAAAATAGACAAGTTGAGAGATCTTGAGGCAAGGCGCATAATCGAGACTTCCGAGAACTCAAAACGAACACGAGCATGAATGATCATCGAGTGTTCAAACGATGACGTCCAAGTCTTGAGGACGGTCAAAAATGGGGTGTCTATAGTACAACCTCGATGGTTTCTTCTTGTTGGAACACATCATTAGGTTCTACGTCATCCATCTCTGGCACATCCCAAATTCCTCGCTGTTGAAACTTTTCTACAACTCTCCAATTGGTACCTAATTTGGTGTCATGAACATAGAATACTTGTTCAACTTGACTTGGTAATACAAATGAGTCATCTTTGTACCATCGACTTCCTATATCAACTGTTGTCAAATGTGGTTTTATACGCATAGTTTTGCTACTACTGGTGTTAAACCATTCACTTTGGAACAATACAATCTAATGTCTGAATAAATAGTTCATTTCCTACACTCTGCACAAGTGTCCATAGAAGTGCATCAATTGGCTTTCATGCTCCCTTCCACAACTAATCCACTATTCTGACTTTTACGATAGTTGTCACGGTTGATAGTATGAAAATGGACACCATTACAAATATATCCCGAAAATGTGTTCACTAAGCCACTAGGACCATTGGCTAATGACCACATCTCATCAGTTGCTTTTAGGGAAACTTGGCTCCGCAATTCATTCATCTACATGAAGAACATGTGTCATGTTACAAGCATGCACAATATTAACGTAATATACGATTGATTGTATGAGGAGAATTCTAGCTTACATGATCTTTGAACCATTTAGGGAATTCTTTGCATTGTCTGTTTTCAATGTCGAATGCACTGGCTCTTTGTTGTAAAAAGTTCTGGTACTCTCTAGTTACAAGAAATGTGATTGAAAAATATTTACTAAGATAAAGACTAATCAATTTATAACTATAACATTGTAAATACCTTTGAAGGATTCATACTCTACGTGTTTTTCCACTTTTGTGTTATTGTGTAGGACAAACCAATGAGCCATCTCACGTTCAACTATGGACACATCGAACGCCCCTGTCATTTGTAACGCCCCAAATTTCTAGCCCAAATGATAATACAACAATCATGGCTCTTTCAAGGAAAACCGAATATAAATCTCCAAACTTACATTACATGATACAATAGTTCTTCATGCAACAATACATTAATCCAACAACAAATAAATAAACAAATAAATAGTCCCAAGGGTTTACAAGTTTCCAAGGCTTGAGCCTAGTTACACAAAACAGTTATTCAAACCTACACAAACATTGCCCTTGGTTTACACACAAAGTCACAGCAAAATAAGAGCATAGTAATCCCAACACACATACTTCCATGCCCCTAGTTGGGTGGGATCACCACATCTTTTCCTGCACAAAAGTCCCGTAGGGTGAGTATAAAGCCCAGTAGGAAATTCTTAACAAAGTATATACATTTTATACAAGTCTCAAGAGATGAAATGCACATGCCATACTATGCCCTTTTTGAAGATAAATCACATTTTCATCTTTTGAAAACCATCATGCTCAATAATATCATGCAATTTCAATTGTTCAAAACTTAACAATTTATTTCAAGGGTGGTAAATACGACTCTGGTAATCCCTAGGTCGGTGTCTGCAAGTAGACTATACAAGTACTACCAAATTGCCATTTTTACCAGTATTAACCAGAAGGCTCGACACCTATCTGCACGGGTTTTCCGTCTTTCACCCCGGACTCTCAGGCCAACTTATTCAATATCATCTACACCACCTATCAAGACTTACCAACGTATTTACCCCAAAACCATTCCATGAAAACTTGTTCCTCAACATTCTTTTCTCAATGCAAGTTTTCAAATCAACTTTCAAAGTTTAATGTAATCAAATGAATTGATATGCCAATTTCACAAGATGAATATAAATACTTTTATTCCAATTCATCATCCAAGGAATAACACAATTCCCTCTTCTCAAGTATCCTCAACAATTAGTTATTTCAAGACTATTTCAACGTTTTGAACAATAATTTCCAAAATGAACAACAATCCTCATATTTCCTGAAATTCATCATTTATATAAATATAAATAAGAAATTTTCCAAACATTCATTTATTTTGACATACAAAATAAATATAACAATATCATTCATGGATTTTTAGTCTCTTTTAAAAAATCCCCAAATTCTAGGTTTTCTCATCAAAATTATACGACTCAAATCTTTTGAAAGAAAACTTTCCAAAATCATCTTTTCTTCAATCAACGAAGATCAAAACCCATAAGATCATTATAAAAGAACAAAAGACAAACCTACTTTCAAAATCACTCAACTTCTCGAATCAACAATCAATTTTCAAACTATCGAAAAATGATTTCGAAAATCATCTAGATCTTGCAAAAATATATATATATATATATATATAACTCTAAGAAAATCCCTACCTCAAGTTTTGAAGAAGAAATAAGATGAAACCCCTAAAATTAACGGTGTCGAAACTCGATCTTCACCGCACACAACGAATCCCTTAAGAAGTTAACCAACTTTGATGAACAACCTATGGCAGAACTCTAATGGATCTTGAGAAATTAAGGTTTTGATCCAATTTGGCATAGGGAAATGTAGAGAGAAGGGAGAGAAAAGTGTTTTTAGAGAGAGGGAGATATACAAAAGTGATCTAAAATATCAGATTCATAAACTGATATAACGTAGTCCGCTCGAGTGTGGAAAGCCCCGCTCGAGCGTCAAATACAGTTTCCCAGTACTTTTGCAGACAGGTCAAACTTCTAGAACCAAACATTCTCTGCTCGAGCGCATAAACGGCCGCTCGAGCGGACAAGCAAGTTCTAATGCATTTTACATTTTTGCTTCGGGGGCGCTGTTCCTCAACCTCGCCAAGACGCCTAGGACACGCTAACGAAGTCCTCTAGACCCCGAGTCGACCAGACACTCGATCTCGCCAGGCACTACCCTTGAATCGCCAAAGGGCACGCCTTTGACCTCGCGGCCGATCGGGCGCCCATCCCTGACATACTTAGGGAAGTGGCAAAACTGAGATCGCTATAACCTTCCTCCCTTAAAGAATTTTGTCCCCGAAATTTCAAGTCAAACTACCCAAACAAAGGGCTTCTAGCGATCAAAACCACACTATTTCATTTTCAAATCACAATACTAACTCTCAACCAAATTCCACCATTTCCACCATGGTTATCTCATTAACAACAGCCTCCCAAATACGCATAAATATGAAATTTCCCAAAAAGTAATGGCAACTCTCAACAACCTTATGCTTAAAACAACAACGCACATATTAACATGTGGTTAACAACTTTAAATACGTTTCCCTCAACACTAGGGAATGTTATAAAGAAAAGCAACTTAAGCATTTTCAAACAAATCTGAATATTTGGAGCAGACTTCCACCTCCCGTTCCCACGTCGCTTCTTCAACCCCATGGTGTCTCCACAACACCTTTACCAATGGTATAGTTTTGCCCCGTAGCACTTGCTCCCAGGTATCTAATATTTGAACCGGTCGTTCTTCGTAAGAGGCATCCTCATCTACCTCCAAGTTAGCCCAATCAAGCACATAAGAAGTGTCGGGTTCATACTTCCTAAGCATAGCTACATGAAATATGTTGTGAACTCCTGAAAGTTGTGGCGGTAAAGCTAACCGGTATGTCACTTCCGCAATTCACTCTAAGATCTCAAAAGGCCCAATGAACCTTGGAGATAATTTACCACTCTTACCAAATCTCATCAAACCCTGCCTTGGTGAGATTTTTAGAAACACATGGTCACCAACTTAAAAAGATAAAGGTCGTCTCCTCTTATTGGCATAACTTTTTTGTCAGCTTTGGGCCGTAGCTAACCTCTTCCGAATGAGAAAAACTTTCTTGGTTGTCTCTCCAACAATTTTCGGACCCAGTAACGGTGCATCACCCACTTCGGCCTAACAAACCGGTGATCTACAAGGTTAGCCATACAAGGCCTCAAATAGTGCCATCCCAATACTAGTTTGGTAACTATTGTTGTAAGCAAACTCAATCAATGGTAAGTGCCTTTCCTAAGGCCCCTTAAAATCAAGGACACAAGCTATAAGCATGTCCTCCAAAATCTGAATGGTACGTTTCGACTGTCCATCGGTTTGAGGATAATAAGCGGTGCTAAGAGTCAACTTAGTTCCCAACGTTTCTTGAAGGCTTTACTATAATCGGGCAGTAAAACGAGGATCCCTATCTGACACAATAGTCACAAGGACTCCATGAAGTCGAACTATCTCTCTAATGTACAACTCTGCCAAGCGTTCAACTAAGTTGCTAGTGCACATCGGAATGAAATGGGTAGACTTAGTCAACCTATCAACAATCACCCAAATGGCGTCATTGCCTCGTTGTGTTCTAGGAAGCCCAACTACAAAATCCATGGTGATACGCTCCCATTTCCACTCGGCTATCGGTAAGGGTTGTAACAAACCCGCTAATTATCCACCCAAAAAACAAACCCGTTGGTCTTTGGTGTTCAGCCTTCACTTGTTGACAAGTAAGGCACTTCGATACAAATAAAGCAATATCCTGTTTCATACCCCTCCACCAAAACTGACGACTAAGATCATGATACATTTTAGTGCCTCCCGGGTGTACCGCAAGGCGTAAGTGATGGAACTCCCGAAGTACTTCCTCTCTACAAGATTCTGGTACAAACAAATGGTCTAGTAACGTACACTCAGATCCGAGTGAATGTTCAAACCTTTCTCTTCCTTTCTATTGGAAATCTTAACACGAATTGATTCCACATCACGGTCTCCTCGTTGTGCCTCTATGACTTTACTAACCAAGGTAGGTTGAGCATTCAAAGGAAACAAGGTAGCACTCTCTCTGGACTCACCCAAGTGCAAATCAAACTTGCCAATAACATCTAGCATATCCCATTCCCGAATAGCCACACTTGCCAAACTACTTACAGATTTTTGACTCAAAGCATCGGCCACCACATTGGCCTTCCCAGGATGATAGTGTAACTCAAAGTCATAATCCTCCATAAATTCCATTCACCTCCGTTGTCGTAAATTCAAGTCTTTTTGAGAAAACAAATACTTTAGACTCTTATGATCAGAGAAGACTTCGAACTTCTCACCGTACAAGTAATGCCTCCAAATTTTTAAAGCAAAAATCACCGCTGCTAATTCTAGATCATGGGTGGGGTAATTTTTCTCATGAGTTTTCAATTGTCGTGAACCGTAGGCCACAACTTTTCCCTCTTGCATCAAGACACAACCAAGTCCATCCCCGGACGCATCACAATAGATAGTGTAATTTAAACCCCTTTCTGGAATTTTCAAAACCGGTGCGGTAGTCAATCTAGTCTTAAGCTCTTGGAATGACTTTTCACAAGCCTCACTCCACACAAATTTGATACCCTTTCTAGTGAACCTAGTCAAAGGTGCAGCTAGTCTAGAGAAGTCCCTTACAAAACGTCGATAATACCCCGCTAATTCCAAGAAACTCCGGATTTCAAAAACATTCTTGGGTTGTTCCCAATCCTGTACAGCATCTATCTTTGAGGAGTCCACAGTCATTCCCTCTGTAGACACTACATGCCCTAAAAACTTCACCTCTGTTAACCAAAACTCGCATTTTTCAAATTTGGCATACAATTGGTGCTCACTAAGTAAACCCAGCACTACCCTCAAATGAGTCTCGTGTTCCTCTTCGGAGGTTGAATAAATCAAGATGTCGTCCACAAAGACGACCACAAAACGGTCTAAGTATTTCCGAAAAATTCTGTTCATCAAATCCATAAAGGAAGCCGGTAGATTGGTCAACCCAAAAGACATTACAAGGAATTCCTAGTGGCCAAAACGAGTACGAAAGGCCGTCTTCTGAATGTCCTCCTCCTGGACTCTTAACTGATGGTACCCCGACCTCAAATCTATTTTTGAGAAGCAACAAGACCCTCTAAGTTGGTCAAACAAATCATCTATTCTGGATAGATGATACTTGTTCTTAACTACAACTCTATTCAACTTGCGGTAATCGATACACAACCGCAATGATCCATTCTTCTTCTTCACAAAGAGAGTTGGTGCTCCCTAAGGCGATGTACTAGGGCGAATGAAGCCCTTGTCTAAAAGTTCTTGGAGTTGAATCTTCAACTCATGCAATTCGGCGGGTGCAAATCCATACGGTGACATGGAAATCGGTGCCGTGCTAGGCACTAATTCAATGGAGAACACGATCTCCCGGTGAGGTAGTAAACTAGTAAGATCTTTTGAAAAGACATCCGGGTATTCACAAACTACCCTTGGTAACTCAACACGAGCCCCGTCACTCTCACTATCCAAAAGAGTTACAAGAAGGCCACTAAGCTTGCTCCTACTACGATGGTCAACAACTGGCGATAAGGCTCTATCAACTCGGTTCCCCAGAAAATAGAAATGATCACCACCCGAAGTGTACACTGTAACTCTCTAACGGTAACAATCAATCACAGCTTGATAAGAACACAACCAGTCCATGCCTAAAATGACATCAAAACTTGACATATCTAGCAACACAAAAGCAAACGGAAGTCGACGCCTGACAACTTCTATTTCACAATCACGACAACCCCGGTCTAAATCAACTGTACCCTCAACAGGTGACTCTACTCTGAGTGGAGGCACTAACCGTGCTACCTCTAACCCCAATGTAGAAGCAAATACAATAGATATAAATGAATGAGACGCACCCGTGTCTATCAATACATTAGCTAAAGAATTACATACAACAAAAATACCTCTCACAACTGAGGATTTTGGCAACTACTCTGGCACGGTAACAACATACATGCGCCCCTGTGGCCCCTGATTGACTTGCTCCCCACTCGGAGCATAGGCTTGTTGTATTGACTGAGCCAAAGCGGCTCCCTCATTAACTCGCGAAGCTTGGACTAATTGAGCCTGCAGGTGGCTCTGAGTCTGCCTCGACCCTGATGCGCCAGATGCACCTCCCAACTGTGGGCAAGTTCTCTTCATATGCCCCGGCTAACCACACTGATAACAATTAAACCCTTGACCTTTATTCTGAAACTAAGACTGACTTTGAGATCGGTTAGGTGGTGGTACTATTAACTACCCTCCTCCCTTCTGTGGGCATCAGAAGGCTTTGTGACCCGGTTGGCCACACTTGAAACACGAGAAGCTACTCGATGCACTTTTTTCCGGACCCACACTAGGCAAAGGAAAAGTGGATCTAGACTGCTGTGGTTGGGACTGGGATGGATAGGTGTTCCTGCTCTTTTGTTCTGCCTATAGTCTCCTTGAGACTCTTGGCCCCTAGACCTCGAACTCCAAAGCCTCTCCTCCTCGGCTTGTATGGAAATTTCTACGTGTGTCGCCGTCTCCACAAGACGGTTATATTCCCGAATCATATTTCCGACAAGCTTGAACATAATTTTTGTTTTCAAATTCAATGCAACGGCACTCTTCTGTTGCCACCAACTCTGGTGCAAATCTGGACAAACTAGAGAAGACCGCCTCAAACTTGGCCACGGGCATGTCGAGTTGTTTGAGGTCTTTAAACTCTTGCCTCAACCTCTCCCTAGCAGTGGGAGGTATGTACTTATCTTGGAAAGCAACCGCAAAGGCTTCCCATGTCGGCTCTACTCTACCCTTGGCATATTTACACCATTGACCCGCGTCTCCCTTAAGGTAATAACTCGCTAGAGTCACTCTTAGTTCACTATCTTCGATGTGAGGCATCTCAAATGTCTTCACAGTTTGTTCGAGCTACTCATCCGCTTTCTTAGGCTCGGGACCACCATGGAACTCATCCGGTTTGGCCCGCAAGAACTCTTTATTAAGGAAACTCACCCTTGACTCCGCAGTGTTCTCTCGGGCTTGATTCTCTACCCTCAACAAGTTCATAGACTCTCTTAAAGCCCCTGCCATTTCTCGAGCTAGGGCCCCCATTGTGATTTGACCTGCTTATCCTGGGATTCCCGCCTTCCCGACTTGTTCGGCCACATTAGCTTGGCCGGACTCTTCCTCTTGCACCGGAACCTCATGGACCGGTACCTCATGCACACCTCAGTGAACCCTATCACGCCTCCCGCCTCTACTACCACGGGTTTGACCTCTTCCTGGCATCCTATAAATGACAATAGAATTAATTTAGCACACTAACCCACACGTGCCCGTAGCTTGCCTTACACGTTTGATCACAATAATGCTATATATTCCTCTACCATATAACAATTAAATTTCACCCCACATAAGCACTTAGTCATGTAAACACATACGGATTATACTCATATGATGAGATTCGTCCCACGAAAAACCAAGAATTCTTAGTAGAATGAGTATTGATCAAGTACCCTTCTAATAAGACCTCAAGGAATTTAACAGGCACAAACAACATCCCAAAAGTCCAATCCCATACCCATTTTGTCACATAAGCATGTTATCACATTGTCACAAAATGCATAACACTTCCTAAGCATGCTAAAAGAATCCATTGTGGTTAAACAATCACTTCCCACGAGCTCCAAGTATTCAAACCCGGTAGCGCTGATACCAAGTTATAACGCCCCAAATTTCTAGCCCAAATGATAATACAACAATTATGGCTTTTTCAAGGAAAATCGAATATAAATCTCCAAACTTACATTACATGATACAGTAGTTCTTCATGCAATAATACATTAATCCAACAACAAGTAAATAAACAAATAAATACCCCCAAGGGTTTAAGATTTCCGTGATGTGGAATCAATCCGTGTTAAGATTTCCAATGGAAAGGAAGAGAAAGGTTTAGACGTTTGCCAAGTGTCGGTTCTCGTACACGTGTCGGTCCTCGTTTGACCGACACGTTTACATTACAAGGTCACCGACACTTTGCTGCATAGCCATCAGGATACTTAATTGATTTCAAAAAATCAAAAATGCATTCTCTCTCTTTTAGGGATAATGTGTACAATGCGGGAGGCTTCTCAAATGACCCATTAGAACGCCTCTTCAAGTGTAACTCTTTACGTATTCTCATGTCCTCCAAATCTAAGCGTGCTTTGTCCATGTCCTTGTTCTTTCCATCTACGCTCAAAAGTGTCCCAACGACATTGTCACATATATTCTTCTCAATATGCATGACATCAAGGTTGTGTCGAAGCTTCAACGTTTTCCAATAAGGCAAGTCAAACATAATGCTTCTCTTGGTCCAATTCAAATTTAGATTTTCATTCCTTTGTCGTTTTCAATTTCGTGGGTGCTTTGCATACGGCTTGTAAGTCCCAGAATCAATTTGCTCTAGTATTTGTTCCCCCGATAAGTCCACAGGTTTGGACCTATACTCAATTTGACCATTGAAGAGCTTACTTGTTTGCCAAGTGTGGTTCTCAGGCAAGTAGTGACGAGCACCCATATACCCTATTTTACTTCGTAAACCCTGGGACGATGCATTATTGTTACAATTAGGGCACGCCAAGTAACCCTTTGTACTCCACCCTGACATGTTACCATATGCAGAGAAGTCATTTATGGTCCACATTACCACCGTATGCATTCTAAAAATTTGCCAATTTGATGCATTATATGTTTGCACACCATGCTCCCACAAATTCTTCAATTCTTCTATTAATGGTTGCAAGTAAACATCAATGTCTCTTCCAGGTGCCAAACGTCCGGGAATAAGCAATGACATCATGAAAAATGGCTCTTTCATACACTTCCACGGTGAGAGATTGTAAGGCATTAAGATTGCGGGTCACATGCTATATGATGTGCTCATATTTCCAAATGAATTAAAACCATCTGTTGCCAGCCCTAGCCTTACATTTCTAGAGTCATCAGAAAATGTCAGATGTTGCTTATCAAAGTCCTTCCATGCTTCACCATCGGCCGGATGCCTTAATATGTCATCATCCACAAGCTTCTCATTGTGCCATCTCATATCTGCGGCTGTTTTTTTGGACATATACAGTCTTTTCAACCTTGGTGTCAAAGGAAAGTACTGCAATACCTTGTGTGGAATCTTTTTACCACCATCATCGTTCAACTTGTATCTACGCTTGTCACATGTGGGGCATTTCTCCAAATTTACACTCTCCTTCCAAAATAGTGCACAATCATTCTTGCACGAATGAATGGTTTCATATCCCAAACCCAGGTCACGTAAGAACTTCTTAGCATCATAGAGTGTCCATGGAACAGTTTGATCATATTCTGGTAGAATGTCCTTGAATACCTGCATAACCATATCGAATGACTTGTTGCTCCATTTGTTGTACACCTTCACATGAAGCATCTTAATGACGAATGATAACACGGAGAACATGTAAATTTCTTCCAACATAATAGGCAATTCACCCATGAGCGGATCATCGATATCTATCATACATTCGCCACTACCTCCACATTGGTAATTTGATACACTAGGACGAGACACGAGAACATGTTCCCCATGGTGCACCCAAGTTATATACAAAGATGTCATTCCTCTTCAGATCAAGTGCATTCACACAACTTGCCTGCTATATTTTGTGCCATTAATGCAATCAACACACGGACACCTAATTTCATCCTCTATGCCTAAATTTTCCGTAGCAGTTAAGGAATGACTTCACCCCTTGTTGATACTCTTTACTTGTCAACCTATTATTTATCATCATCTAACTCTTGTCCATTTTTTGTCACCTACAACTCAAGCAAAGATTAACCGAGGAACAAATGAGAACACGCGTTTCAAGTTGAGATAGATTATGTTGTTTTTTTATTCATTGTTTGGCTTGTCACATAAATCTCTTTTAGTGTGGGACCAAATGAAACGATTTGTACCATGAACTGAGTAATTATGGAAATTTATTTAAGAAATGACCCCTAATTTTGGACCACTAGATAGCATAACTAGTAGAGCACTACTACTAGTGAAACCATATGGTCAATAATTGAATGATATATCAAAAGAATCAAATTCCTTTCATGCTCTCAACAGTGTATGTGCATGACATGCTTTTTCTTCACAAATATAATTGTACCACCTTGCTGACCTAATAAAACTTCTAATGTCTCTTGTCTTCTTTGTTCTCTTCTTTCACTTCTTTTTTGGGGTCAATTTTTATTTTTACTGTTTCATTTTTTTTTTTTTTTTTTGCCATGGGAAACACCACTCAAATTCACATAAACAATTAATCTAAAAGTATAAATCCAAAATTAGTCCCTCTCAATTTGACAATAACTAAGGCCAAAGTTATTGTGAAGTGCTCTCTTTACATGTTTAAATTCGAGTCTTTTCATTGTAAATACAAGTTTCATTCACAATAATTAGTTTGCCATTTTGCTCATAAGCTCAAGTAGTAAGTTGCACTGAACATGTTGACATAAACTCTAATAAAAAATTACATATCACCATATGGCCCAAATATTTCAGCTCACTCCAGTTTTCTAGTTGGAAACAAAAAATGCAATTGTTTGAAATAATCAATCGAGATAAAATCTCATAAGTTGAAAGCCTTGCATTGTTGCGACACACAAATAAGTTTCATGGTTTTATTACCAAACCATCTCTTAGATAGATCATAATATGATTAATAGACAAATCAATTTATATATACACACACAAACATAGATACAATCACACATGAACAAATACAATCACACACACACACACTCTTTTAGCCTATTATTTACCAGTTCTCAGACTGATAGAAGTTTACTTTTGTTATTATTATTATTGTTATTATTTTTAGATTTTCTTTTACAGCATATGGTAAACGATATACCCATAATTCTAGGCAAATTAAACTACTTATTTATTTATTTAGAATTTACAGCATATGGTAAATGATTGCCCTAAATTCAGCATTTCTGTAATTTGTACACCCAAATTCAATAACATTGCCCTAATTTCAATAACATCTCACCCCAAGCATTGCCCTAATTTTTAATTTCAATCACATTTCAATAACAATGCCCTAATTTTCAGCATTTCCTATATAATTTCTGTGTATATATATATGTATGTATATATGTGTGTGTGTGTGTAAACAGAGACAGAGAGAAAGAGAGAGGGAAATTGAGAGGGAGACAGTGAAAAAGAGACAGAAATCGAGAGGGAGATACAGAGAGAGAGAGAGAGCGAGAGAGAGATGCAAAATAGAGGACATACCTGGAAGGGAGACAAAGCGATGATCCAGCAACCCTTGCGGTGATGGTGATGGAGACAAAGCTATAAAGAAGAGGACAGAGGCGTGAGTGAGACGCAGTCACAGAGGCGTGAGTGTACCAGTGTATAATCGATTATATATGGGCTGAAGGTTGTGTATATATCATTTGTGTGTGTATATATATATGCATGTGTGTGTGTGTGTGTAAACACACACAAAGAGAGAGAGAGAGAGAGAGAGAGAGAGAGAGAGAGAGGGAAATCGAAAGGCCTCTGTGAGAAGGAGACAGAAATCGAGAGGGAGATACAGAGAGAGAGAGAGGTGAAATAGAGGACATACCTGGGAAGGAGACAAAGTGATGATCTAGCAACCCTTGCGGTGATGGCGATGAAGACAGAGCAGTGACAGAGGCGGGAGTGAGAGAGAGAGAGAGAGAGAGAGAGAGAGAGAGAGTATTGTAATAAGAATAAAACAAAACCCAATTTTTTTGGGACCAAAATTCCATTTTCGTCGCTAATGTTTTTGCAAAAATTTTAATATTCCCTCCACAAATTTTCGTCATGTTTGGTTACTAAATTATAGTCGGTAAAAGTGACATAAATACTGACTAAATTGTTTTTGTAGCTAAAGATTGCAGATTTAGTGACCAAAATAATATTTAATCGCCCAAAACCTTATTTTACACGACTAAAACACAATTAGTAGCCAAAAATGAATTTATAATATCTAGAGATTGGACATTTAGCAACCAAAATATTTTTTAGTCTCCCAAAAGTTGATTTTCCACGACTAACACACAATTAGTAGCTAAAAACGAAATAAATACCAATAAAATAAATTTATAATATCTAAAGATTGTGCAATTAGCGACCAACTTCATTTTTAGTCACCCAAAATGATATTTTTAACGACTAACACGTAATTAGTCGCCAAAAGTAAAGACAATACCGACTAAATTTATTTTTAGTAGCTAAATAGTGGACTTTTGCCGACCAAATAGTTTTAGTAGCTAATGCATGTACCTTTGGCGACCAAATATTGTTTAGTAGCTAATGTGTGTACCATTGCTGACAAAAAAAAAAAAATTGGTAGCTAATGTGTGACTAAATTTAGTTTAGTCAGCAAAATTAGTCGCCGAATGTGTTATTTCTTGCAGTGTTTGTCCAACAAACTCTTTTCGGAGATTTTGTACTGTACTTCGATTGATACTTAGCCTCTTTTGTGGCACATAGATGAGATTCATTGGGTGCCTCGGTAGTAGGTTCCTTCCTTTGGGTTGAATTAAATCTAGTTGTCAACCAGTTACCCTGGGATAAGGGCCCGTGGATACTGTGATATTCCCACAGAACATCTTTTCTTTTGATCCAAAAAAAAAAAAAACTATCACAAGTCCTAATGAGGCTTGATAGTATGTCACTCTGCATTCTATGATGATATACTTCCTAATACTATAAAATAATTGTTCCAAATCTTGACTGATTCAACTAGCTTATCATATTTGATTTCACACCTTGAAAGATGTATGATAATTAAGTTACATCAAAGTCCATCTCATCAATCCACTGCTGAAAATTTCGCATTTAGTGGCGTTTTAAAAACAGCACTATAGGTGTAAAAAACGCCTTTAATTCTTTTAGTGACGTTTAGTACCAAACGCCAAAGATGCGGCCGTCACTGTAACGTTATGGCACTTTAAAAACATCGTTAAATTAGTATAGGCGGCATTTTTAAAAACACCGCTAAATGTGATAAATAATGGTACAATGACATCATGTCAATCTTTAGTGACGTTTTAAAAACGTTGTGATAGCGTTTTCCTATTTTAAAAATATGACCGTTGGCAATAGTGGCATTTGAAAAAATGCCATTATAGCTTTTTTTTTTTGAAACTATGCTAATTCTGTTAGATTTAACTAAAAGATACTTGTAATAAAGCTGAAAACTAACAATAATATGGATAAAGCTTTGCTACTATTTCAATATATTGACTAAATTTAGGCCAACATTGTAAGATTATTCTAAACCAAAATCAAGCAACAAGCACAACCAAAAAACAAAACTAAAAAATATTTTATCACACACATGTATTGCAAACCTGTCAAATAACAAATTCAACAAGACAAGCAGAAAAATATGATTTCAACAGAACTTCCACATCAATTTTCTACAATCTTGGTTAGCACAGTAATAAGCAAATAAAAATTTGCAGATTACCCAACATTAACTTAGTTATGGATAGAGACTTCAAGCATCTTTTACTTTGAACATTTATAAAATCAAGTGAAGAGCTCTAGAAACAACAGCCATAACAAACCAAAAAAAAAAAAAAAAGACCTAATTTGTCCATAAAGACCGAATTTTAGAGCTCCACAAAATGTCCATACAAATAACTACACACCTGTTAGGAATGATAAATCAATCATTGTTGCAAGTTAACATACTGTAACAGCCAATACATTTGTTAATTTCACTCTAACCTATTAATTGTCCATAACGGCAATGGAACCTCGCAATAACACAATTTAACTGTCTTATGTAGCAACACAAGCCACTCTTTCTGAACCAAGGCATACATTAGTAACATAACACAAAAAAAAAAATACAATCTTAAGCAAGCTCAAAACAGAACTACTTAAGTAATTATGGTAAATCTAGCCATAAATGACAATGCTACCCAATAAAATAATAGATGAGAAATAAAAAGGAATGAAATCTTACTTCAAGTAATTTCTTCCATCATATCCACCAACAACATAGAGTATGCCATTAATTTCTGCTTAATTTCTTAGCTACAACAGAGAGCATATTTTTTTTTTTTGGGGGGGGGGGAAATTGAAAACAAACAAAACAGTAAAAAAAAAATATATGGTTCTTCTTAGGCATTAGTCATCATCCAAAATATGGTTCTAATTACTAAAGGGTATAGCTCATAAGAAACAAAAAAGTATAACAAAGTTCGCCATGAAAATATTATTATCACATTCCTGTTTACAGAAGAAAAAAACTTCTTTCAGAAGTGAAATTGATGTACCCTGACATTTTTCTTCTTCAAAATCCTTTATCTTCCAACCTGCCTCAAAAAAACATAAGCACAAGCATAATCAGGTATAGAATAAAAATAGTATAAGCACACACATAACAAACCTCAAAAGGCACATGAACAACAAATTTTCAGTACCGATATCAATTTTAAAAGGATGAAATTGTACTGCATGATTTTTTAGATAGCAAAATATGTCCTATAAACATATCAAAGCTCCGTTTGGCATTGGCTATCGTAGCCAACTTTTTTGTGTTGGGACTTTTTTAACCTGACTTTTTTAGTCTCGTTTGGTTTTTGTTTTTGGACTTTTTTTTGACTTTTGTGAGAGAAAAAGTAAAATGATTATGATTTAGATATGACATTTTGTCTTATTGGCTTATATAGCCTATTTTGTCTTTTTATGCTTTTTTACCCCAAAATGTTTACCAAATGAAGGCTAAATTGCCATTAGCCAGGCCTTTGCCCAATTGCAAAAGGCAAGGCTACCTGATCTCCTAAAAGAAAAGTACAAAAATAGGCACAGATGGTATACATTTCTTTTTAGCTTACTTAATGAACCAATGAATCTGCATTTGTAACATACGATCTAACTTCATAGCTTAATCATTGTGTTTTTTAAGTTTACTTTTACATAGAAAATAGAGCCTTCAATTCATACAATCATGCACAATATCCAGTAGATAAGAACTTTTGGTTTCACTCCTCATATTTTTACATTTGGTCAATTCGCAATCTATATTGATTAGTTTATCAACATGTAAGAACACCTCCAGCACTGCTAACCATTTTAGGTAGCAAAAGTACAATAAAAAGTGTAATCTCTATTTTAACTAGTCAATTTTTGCAATTCATCCTCCAACAATGATCTCTAGTTTAGTATTTTAGCAAGCTGCTTTCAACAACCTTTATTTATTTATCTATTTAATTTACACTGTTCAAGAATAGTGGGAAAATGAGAACAGAGAAATAGGGCATGGAGAATAAATTAGTTTTTTATATTTACCTAGTATAGTTTGGCTCTCCAAATATAGAGGAGAGGCAACATGCTGGGGAGACCAGCTTAAATGGCTAAAAAGATTCATTTCACTGAGTTATTAGAGATGTACGAATAGTTGCAAGCAACCTACTAATTCATTACTTATGCAAATAATTACACAGTACCTTCTGTTGCATTGACTGAGAGGTGATCCACCTCCCAAAAAAAGCATATGTCCAAATATGATATGAAATATTCTTGATCTCATAACCAAAAATGGGTCATGAACAGAAGAAGAACCTGCAACTTATTAACAGTAAACCTATTCAAATAAACAATCCCAACCTATTATTCAAAGAAAGGGACATCAAACTTTTACCTCGTTAGTTTTTCTTCTTCTTCTCTTTTACTTTGTTATTTATTCTTCTTCTTATTCTTCTTATTCTCTTTCTTTGAAAGGTGAACCTATTCAAAGAAATAAACAGTTCCAACCTATTATTCTTCTTCTTCTCTTTCTTTGACAGTAAACTACTTTTCCACAATTCTTTCAATTCATTCACTCTAAGGCGTAAGTAGACGTCAATGTTATCACCATCGATAAGTAATGTCATCATCATATGAGGTTGCTTCATGCATAACCATGGTGGGAAAATGTATGACATCACAATAACTGGCCAATTGCTATAAGAGACATTCATTGCCTTGAATGGATTGAATCCATCCGCTTTTAAACCTAGTCTGACATTGCGAGACTCACTTCCAAACTTGGGATATAAATTATCAAAAATTTTATAGACAGGAGAGTCAACGGGATGTCTCATTTTGTCATCATCAATTCAGCCCTCTACATGCCATCTCATTAAAGAAGATGTTTTGGATAACATAAACAATCTTTGAAGCCTTGGAATCAAGGAAAGTATCTAACAATTTTCTGTGCAATTCTCTGTTACTTCTTCTTAACATCATTCTCCTCCCCCTCAAACTGTTTGTATCTAGGCATATGACATACTATGCAATTATCCATACTAGCTGTTTCCTTCCAATATAGTGAGCAATCTCTTAGGCATGCATGTACCATATGATAACAGAGGCCCAAGTCCCTAACGAGTTTCCTAGTTGCATAAAATGACTTTGGCAGAGTTTCACCGTTTGGGAACACATCCTTCTAAAGCTCAAGAAACATCATGAAAAACTTGTCACTCCATCTACTAAAGCACTTGATATGTAACAACCAAACAACAAATAAGAGCATTGAAAACTTTTGACACTCAGGATACAACTCTCTTTCAGCATCCTTCAATAAATTGAAGAATTTTTCAATTTTTTCATCTGGACCTTGTTTAATACTAGAACTTGTTGCCTCATGAATAAATCTTGGTAGAAGAAGTCCAAATCCCTTGTGTAGCATTTCATAAGTTTCATCACCATCATTCGAATCAGTTTACCTGACATTCACATTGTGTGGCACAGGCGATGACAAATTCTCCCCATGAAAAATCCAACTGGTGTTACTTGGAAAAAACCCGTTGATCATTAAATATTTCCCTAACAGGCCTGTAGACATCCCATTTTTGACCGCCCTTAAGACTTAGGCACCTCAGGTTGATCACTCGATAATGAAAGTTATGATGTACATGTGTTCGATTTCTTCAGCAAGAAAAGCTTCTAAATCCTAACCTTACACCCCATTTTGACCAAATCTAATTTAGACCTCAAAACTCTTTTTTTCAAAATATTTTTTCAGATGTTTCTACGATGTTTCGAGGCTCACATTTCGTTTGAAGTATTGCACTTTTCGGTAAACCGAGTAAGGACAAAGTGGAAATAAATGGAAGGGAGGTGAACTCTTTGAAAAATCTTTAAAAACATCTTGTTTATAGGTTTGGATTTTGAGAAAATAGGAAGGGAGGCAAGAAAACTAGTTGGGGGGAAGGTTGAGCATCAATCCGTTAAGATAAAAATGAGTAGCCTTTACTAAAATAGGCATATCTCTTGCCACACTTAGAATTTAGATGTGAGGCCACCACCATTGGAAAGTAGACTTCTGGGGATTCAATTAGACTAAAAAATGACCAAAAATCAAGTTCGGATGAGGGAGATATCCTTATTTCAAGTCGGGCTTGAAAACAGATTTTTGTTTGGCAGAACCACTAGTGGCCTGCCGGCCACTTGTGTCAAAAATTAGATTTTTGTAGATATTTGTTACCAGCTGTTCCCACAGATTCATGCACTGTACCAGCTGTCTATATACAAATATTTCCGACCTGAGAGGTTGTTTCTCTATAAATACAAGGCCAACCCTCTTGATTTTAGGTTAGAAAAAATTCCTTAAAGCCAAATACTTGCATAGCACACACTCTCTCTCTATCTTGCAAGCTACACACTCTCTCTCTCTACACTTCCTAAACCAAAAATTTAGCTCTTTATACTGAGATTCTTGAGCTCAAATCTCAGCCCTTGAAAGTGAGAACTTGTTGGTTTGTGAACAAAGGAGTTACTTCTCTTCAAGAGGTATAATTTTGGACATCTCTACACTACTTCTTCCTTCTCATTTCTTGCTATTTTTGATTTGTTTTTGGACTGTTTTATGGGCAAAAACTTGTGGTTTAAAGCTATCAAAGGTGGAGGGGTTAACCACCATTCTTTGAACCTTGTTCTCTAAGCTTTTGCCCTTGTGTTTCCCACTTCTTTCTCAAAATTTTTCCAACTTTTTACCACTGATTTTCAGCAGTTTTCAAAGGCTAGAAAATGTTATTTTGAGGTCCCAAAAATGGAGGGGTTAGCCACCCCTCCTTATACTTGTTTACTAGCTCAATTTTTCCATTATTTTAGATAACTTTTTCAAGCTTTTCTCTTATAATTCCATCACTATTTTTAGCTATTTTAGGATTGTTTTAGGTTGTTTATTTCATTTATGCTTTGTATAGCATGCTTGCAGTGTAATGTTCCTCATAGGTTCAGTGGTTTAGGCCTTCGCCACCAACCTATTTGAGTTGATAGCATTTATTTCATGATTTTCATACTTGTGTTCATGGCATAATCATCTTTTTACTTCTCTCATTTCTTGGCTTCTTTTTTGCTTTGAGAGTCGTTTCAAACCAATTGTTTGTTTAAGCTTAAGATGGATATTGTTTTGCTTAATGGTTTAATCTCTTCGGAGGTTCATTACCAACGGCATAACATTTCTCTCATACCTAAAACAACCCTTTGTTTGACACTTCTTTCCATTACTAGACTTAATGCTCATTATTGGACTCAATCGATTAATGAATGGAAAGGTAATGAAATTGAGTAATAAAATTGGGGATAAAATGGAGCAAGATAATAAAATGGTTTGGGGTCAATCGGACATTAATTGAACCCATTGAGTCTTGAGTCGTTTCATACTTGTTAGTGATGAAAATGATTCAAGAGTCAATGTCAACCCCTTCCCTTGATCAATATCATGATAAGGAGGAGTTTCGTGAGTCTTTAATTGTGCATTTATTGAAATTGTATCCCTTGGTTCATAAGTCATCACGCAATCAATTTGCGTCGATTGTGGCTTGCGAATCGAGCCTACCCCTCTTTTGATCTGTCTGATGATAAGGAGAGGCAAGGTGGACAAACATCCCCTGAGAATGCTCTATTTGTACTCTGTTTGTTTTCTATTACAGCAGGAGAAACCCAACATTAGTGGCCGGCAAGACACCTTTACCGTACGACTGACCACCATTAGTGGACTACCGGCCACCAATTTTGGCATGCCGGCCACTTTTTTCAGCCAGGCAGTACCACTTTCTTCATAGAGCAGAGCAGACGCTGAGGTGCAAAACAGTGCAGAGGCTTTCTCGGGGGAGAAATTCATGTGCATGCATAAGCCATCTCCTTGTTCCTCGGGACCCGTTAAACTTGTTTTTAAATGGTAGTATGTTGCACCAACAGTAGTGAACTTGTAATTAATTAGTTAAAGTAGCTAGTTAATTTTGTGTTGTAATTAATTTTGTGTGGTAATTATTTAATTAGCTAGAATAGTTAGTTAAATTCAGCATTGTAATAATTAGTTAAGTAGCTTAGCTAATTCATTCATTCGGACCCTCCTGCGCGAGGGCAAATATGTAATAATGTGTGTATGTCTTCTAGCTCCACATCTTTCTCCCTTTTATTTATTTGCTTATGATGGGTAGTTTAGAGCATCATATTTCATTTAGCATTTCCCATGATTTGCATCCATGTCTTGCATGCATTAGGCTCGACACATCATTTTAACTCACATTGTTATTTATTTCTTCCTTAAAAACGTGCTTAACTGCATGCTATCAAATTGATTCACATGCCATGTTAGTAGCTGAACCTATTGAATTTCATTATTGCATGTGTTGCGTTAGTCATGCTGTATTAGTTAGGAACATGCATGTTTTCTAATTCTTTTGTTTCTTTTGGCTTGCCTTAGAATACTGGGTGAGCATTTATTACTTTAGTATATTGCATGCATGTGATTGTTACATATCAAGCATAAATACCATGAGGCTAAGTGTTATACCTGTTTGAATGCTTGTGGATAAAGGCTAATTGCTTAAGTTGGGATAACTTGATGAATGTACATATGAGAGCACTTTTTCAAGTGGTACATGTTTAAAACAAACATGAGATCAAAATGTTCCAATACTTGTGTGCATTACCTAGTAAAGCTAGTCTAATAATCGAAAGAAGATCATATAATGTAAATAAGAATCACATCATGATTAGTAGAGGCCGATCTTTGATCGGGCGAGTGGAGTGCTCAATTCATGACTTTCCCCTCTCGCATCTAAGTTCTCGAGCCAAGACACTTTGGTGATGACGAATAAGTGGCCTTTGGCACGAGTCTCGGGTTTTCTAAATTTTTCAAAAATATTTAGGTGACGACGCTGTATCTAGCAAAACAATCCATTTTTGGCATTTTGATTCAAAATTGATTTTCCAAATGATTTGCTGGATTTGAACTCATTTGTGTTTATCTATTTCACATTGCACTTGCTGGGGACTTTAGAGAACTTTACTCGAACTTCATGATGTAAAATTTTATCTACACTTATATGTTCTTTGCATTGCATTTGCATTGGTGTGCTTAAGTCATTGTGTTTGCCATCTGCTATTCCTGGACAGTTTGCCGGAGGCTTGTGCAAAAGCTTACCAAAAGGCTGACCAGTCGTGGGCTCTGCCATGTTGGGAACACAACCCTTGGATCTGGACTACCGCTATACCGCTTGATGCTCCTTTCACTTCTCGATGTTAGGTGTGAAAGGTATATTAGGTAATCTTGCTGAGGTAACCTTTTGACCAATCGGCCTAGCTGCATATAGTAAAGCCATAGTGACTGTTCCAAACTAGGACATGATGCTCACCCATATGCAGGATTGTGCAAAACTACTTGCGTGAAGTAGTGAAGCCCTAGTTCATGTCAAAGCTAAAACAGGGAAACTCTAACCCCTCATAGGGGTCTTTTGAATGCTTTTATGCAAAATGTGAAATCTTTGGGAATGTATGATGCAATCCTTGGAGAGTCTTAATCTTGAGGCGATTCCTTTCAAAATTAAGGGTTATATCAAAATCAGAATTTGGGTTGAAATCCAGGAGGTTGTGTTTGATATGGTGGAAACATACCAAAACCAGAACCAGGGCCAAAAAATTGTATCTTGCTTTGTTTTGACCAGCATACCCAGTACCCTGATTTGATGGGGCATTTGTTTTTAATGCTAGGTTTTTCTAAGCCAAAGAAGGAGCAGTACCCTCCTTAACCCATCACAGTCTATCCAATCCCAGGAAAAAAACCCCACTCAGCAAAGGTGCAGTCCATCTGATCCCCAAAGGCCAACTCAAACAGGATACATCCAATGCCAAAAGACCCATTCTAAAAAGCCCAATCCAGTCGAACCCATCTAGACTAATCCAATTCAAATACATCAAACATAACCGGGTCGAAATCCTTGTTAGTCAGCTCTTAGCTTACACCTACCCATTTCCCTAATTGCCAGCTCAGCAGACCCGTGATGGCACAGAGTCCAAAATAAGTTGTGGCCATGATAACAGCCCTAAACTAGGGAATTGTTACGCAGAGGATGAGACCGGTGCTGAAATGTAACGCCCATCTGGGGCATCTACCACACATCCAATCCCGGGCCCCTAACCAAACTTTAACCCACTTCCGCCAACTGAAGATTTGCAAGGTCCAGATCCTTGAGAAGGGTTGGCTTAAGCTCAAGTTTTCAGACCCCTAGTGCAGCCTAATAGGGTTTTTTTTCCTTGATATTAATGAGCTCGACCCGACCTTGTTAAAAATTGCTAATCTTGATAAGCAATTCAAAAGGGCACAGGGACTTAACTCCATTCCCGATATTGAGGATAGGTACACAAAGGTTGCCGTAAGGCTTCCAAACATATTCAAAATGCCACACATTGACCGTTTCGACGAGTCTGGCGATCCTACGGTACATATCCGGCTTTTCTTGGACGTCCCGAAACCAATGGGTCTGACTAAACCTCAGAAACTCTCTTTGTATGGAAAAATCCTGTCGGGTATAACAACCGCTTAGTACGCCAAGTTAGAGGATAAAGTATAGCAGAAGTGGGAAGATTTGGCTGAAGCATTTGTCAATTAGTATTCTTACAATACCCAAATTAAAATGACCACCCAAGAGCTTGAAGCAATCCACCAGAATCTTAAAGAACCTTTTGTGGAATTTGTTGCAAGGTGGAGAGCAAAAGCACCACAAATGACAGATCAACCTTCAGAGAAGGACCAAGTGCGGATAGTGGTGCAAAACCTTGAGCCTGATATGCTACAAAAATTGATAGTCGCTCCACTGTTCACTTTCAAAAATTTGCTTGAATTAGAGGTTCAGATTGAGAGTGCATTTAACAAAGGGATTATTCCTAGAATAAATGAACGAACGAGGAGGGTGTTTTCCAAGAGTAGTAATGCTAGCAGTAGCACTATTCCCAAACCCATTGAAATCAATGCCGTTGCCACCGATTCCAAGATTGTCGACCCATTTGCCAATACCAACCCACAAACTGCCAGCCCAACCCGAGCTCAAGGCAGAACTTTTACCCCCCTTCATATGAGCCTAACCAGCGCACTAAAAATCCTGAGGTAAATAAGGTATGTCAAACCCCTTTATCTCCAATCTCTTCCTGACCTACTCCCTGCTAAACACAACTCCACTAAATACTGTGTGTACCATCAACAGTGCGGTCATGGCATCAATCGTTGCTACCGCCTTCATCATGAGGTTCAAAACCTCATCGACAACCAGATGATAGCTCCATTCCAAGAACCCAATGTTACCACTAACCCACTTCCCATCCACAACCAAGTACCTCCTCCTCGCATTAACCTCATTTACACGCTCCCACCTACCTTCAACCCAAGCATATACATCACCTTAGCCCATTTGCCCAAACCAAAGGTGTTCATTGTCAAAAGTACCGATTTGTGCACGATAGATGCACCTAATCCGATTCGAGTACGCCAAGAGCGCCAAATGACCGAACCCACTATTGCTGAGATGTTGGGAATGATTGAAGACCTTCAAGGAATGATAGTAGATTTAACATTTGGGGTTTTGATCCCATCAAGAAGATCCCTCAATCTTGGGGTGAGCTGCAGTTAAAAAGGGCCAACTTGAAGCTATCTCTAGTCTGGGTGATGACAGATCAATAACAAATGGGCCTCGTCTTGATATAGCCATCCAATCCCTTGGCCAAGTAGAAGCAAGTGGCAAGAACTAAGTTGGGGCAAGTATTGACCCCTATGCACATCTTCGGTGGGTTATTCAGACTTTGAAGGATAAAGGATTGAACAAGTAGCAAGTGCTCGCAATTGTTGAGAAGACTGTGGATGACACTTTTATCGCTCAGGTTGGGAGAATTTTGAATCAGGGGGCAAACAATGAAAATGGATGCTAGAAACACCCATCCTGCTTCCAGTCCTAAGCCCATGAATACCCAGCCAACACCTGCTAACCCATTTGCCAATATTTCCAAAACTAGTGCTCCATGCTCCCAAAACAGAACCTTCGTCCATCTCCATATGAGCCTAACCTGTGCATTGAAGGTACTGATGGAGAAAGGGTATCTCAAACCGCTCAATTCTCAACCTTTCCCTAATCCTCTCCCATCTAGACATGACCATACCCAATATTGCACATTCCATCAGTAGTACAGTCACTATACTGACCGTTGCTTCTGCCTTCAACGCAAAATTCAAGACCTGATTGACAATAAGGTCATCACCCCACCTGAAAATCCCAAAGTTGTCAATAACCCTCTCCCTAACCGCAATAGATTGCCACTCCATAACATAAAACCCACCCACAGCTTGCCAATAACCAACCATTACCCTAGCCAACACATCATACCTACCAATGAGCCCAAACCCATTGTGTTCATTCCTGAATCTTCTAATTCCGATCTGAGCAAAAGGAACAAAATCTTTGAAGAGATGGAAAGTTTACTCGATCTCGGTGAGTTCAAGCTTGATGCTGCAATAAGCTCTCTACAGATGCCAACACTGATAGATGGAATGATGAACCTCAATCTCAGCTAGGGGAATTGTCGAAAGCACTTGGAAAGGACCTTCTGAACTAGAGGCATGGTGTGAAAAAGCACTTCTGAACTAGAGGCATGGTGTGAAAAAACAATTGTTTCGGTCAAGGAGATGTGTGGGGACAACCCGGGTAATTGCGAGGCTCAATCTCTGAGACCCAATTTGAAAGTCTGAAATCAATCCTACTGGGTGTGGATATTAGTATTGCTAACTTGAAGGCAGGTTTAGACCCTCTCATGGGTTACTTGAAGTTTTTTTGAATTTTGCCAATGGACTTGAAGAGTGAAAACCCCTTTTTGTCTCAGAGATGCTTATTTTGTTTTGAGTTGTGTCCTGCAAATAGTTGTGTTGTGAGTTTTATTTTCTTTGTCTTGTCTTGCGTCACTGCGTCAGTTGAGTCTTTTCCTTTGAGTCGCTCTCGTGTACCTACAGGTTTTCATTTTGTTGTTTTAATAATAAGAAAGCGAGAGCCAAGTCTCTGATCATTTTATTATGCCTATAGTAATGCATGTGTGACCTTTTTGACAACGGAAAAAGCTTTGAATTTGTTTTTGAATGAGATTCTGTTAATAAGCTCGAGTGTTGAGAAGGATTCCTTAAATGGTTTGAGTGGGTTCTGACTTATCAGTGCAAAGTCCTTCATGATTTCAGAATTTTAAGCTATTTCTTTTGCAGACTTGCAAAGATACGTTCAGAATTGTGCACGGTATGTTACATTGTCCTAGGGATTTTCTTCGCCGTTAGGCGTTCATTGTGGCAAGCACAAGGCAGCTTTCAAATTTACAAATAAAAGATGGCTTTTAGACCTCACAATCATAGAATTTCTTCCTCTAGTGTTTTCATTACTTCGAAGAGAAATGGTTAAAAGAAACCAAAAAGAAAAAGAAAGAAACCATGAAAAAAAAGAAAAAAAGAAAAAGGAAAAGGAAAAGGAAAAGTAGTCAACCGCCAAGCCAGGGGCATCCATTAGAATGAAATCCAATCAACTGTGAGGAATGAAACTTTTGTCTTAATTCAAGAAAGCCAATGCGATGAAGTACCACATTACGAGAAGAACCAACTTTCAAAATAGAGCAAAAGAAAGGACAAAAACAAGCATAAGAGAATGGAGAACCAAGATCAAATCAAGGTGAAGCCAGTTCTAGTGTTAGGGCGAGAATGACTATTGATCAAATTCACGGCAAATGTTATAATGCTATCCTTGAGAGGCTCGCTAGGCCGAAAATTCGAAAGGGCGACCTAGCCAAAAGTTAAAGCATGAAAAATGAGAAATCAAATAAATAGAGCTCGCAAGATTGAGAACCTAAATGGGCAACTTTGGCAAAAGTTAGAGAGCAAAAGGAGAGTGTCAACACCCGAGTGAACCTCAGCCATGAACTATGTTGACCTGATTCCTATTCTTGGGATACGTAGGCAACTTCATTCTGAAGTTTGGTCTCAACCATATCTATCTCATTCATCTCGACTCAATCACCTTGCCCAATTCACGTCGTCAGCTTCGTATCAATCCTTGAGCTACCCCGACTGCTGTGCATGTCACATACTTGCATTGGGTAAAAAAGAACTAGCTTGAATCAACAAGTAGAGAAATTTTCAATACTTGAACTTATTAGTGGAATCTCTAACTTGAGCCAAAAAAGGGAATCAAAATTGAGTTTTAAAGGGAACATAAGTAATACTAGGGGCATTATGAATGATCAGTTACCTTGAGTCTTTTACTGCTTTTGGGTCAGTTGTGAGTTATGTTGTGTCGCACCTGGTGTTTGTCTCAGTTTGCACTCTTTATCGAGTCACCATAGCATGTATGTCGCTCAAAAGCACTCTTCATTGAGTCACCATAGCATGTCTGTCGCTCAAAAACACTCTTTATTAAGTCACTATAGTGTGTCTATCGCTCAAAAGCACTCTTCATTGAGTCACCATACCGTGTCTGTCGCTCAAAATAAAGTGGCATGGTCAAATTCCATACACAAATGTTCACTTCGAACTAAAAAACAAGTCCATGTGTGGAATTTATAGACAAACTGAAAGTGCCCATACAAAGGGCATCGCATTCATGATCGTTGCAAAGTGTATATGAGGAATCTATCACTGCTTTGGAGAGGACTGGAGTAAGTTCTTGAGTCTGATTGGTTAGCAACTATTTCAAGATCTAATGATCCCCATAACACATGCCTGCATAATGTGAAAAACGATGGCCAGTGACTGGACACTAGGGCCAATTTTCGGTATATCTGATCAGGCCATCCATCGAACAAAGGGCATGGACCTAATCGGTGACTAATGACTAGACACTAGGGGCAATTTTTGGTACATCTGATTGTACCATCCATCGAACAAGGGGCATGGACCCAACCAATGACCAATTACTGGACATTAAAGGCAATTTTCAATGCATCTGATTGGGTCATCAATTAAACAAGGGGCATGAACCCAATCTTTCCCTTAGTCTGCCAAAGCCATTTGTTTGGCACTTTTCCCTGGATTAGGGTAGCTCACCCCCATGATGATTCTAACATGATTCAGCTTTCGAAAGTTGTCTCCAACCATTTCAAAACTCTCTTGGGATTGACATCCTCCCTCTAATTAATACATGTGCTTATGCATGCATGTTCATACACTCTAGTTGATTCGAACTGCGTGTTTGGTTGCTCTTGCTCTTGACTTTATTCTGTACTCAACAGAATTTTGTCGAGTTGCCTCCCTTTGTATCACATTTCAACGAGTTGTGGCAAGTTGCCCTACACTCATTTCATAGGGTACATGATGCATTACTCTAAGTACTGCTCATTTCCCTTTTCATACCATGCATCTTTCGCTTTGAATCGCACTGTTTTGTGCACCTTGTCTCGCACTGTTTTATGCAACTTGAGTTCGCACTGTTTTGTGCATTTACCTCGTATCGCAGTGTTTTGTGCATTCATCTTGTATCGCGCTGTTTTATGCATTCACCTTGTATCGTACTGTCTTGTGCACCTGTATCGCACTATTTTGTGCACCTTGCATCGCACTGTCTTGTGCAACTTGCGTCGCACTGTTTTGTGTATTCACCTTACATCGCACACCATCATCGCACTGTTTTGTGCACCCACGTCGCACTATCTTGTGCATTCACCCTATATTGCACTGTCTTATGCACCCATATCGCACTGTTTTGTGCATTCACCTTGTATCATACTGTTTTGTGCACCTTGCATTGTTTTGTGCATTCATCCCATATAGCACTGTTTTGGGCATTGACCCTGTACTGTCTTGTACACTCACTGGGTCTGGAAGACCTTAAATCCTCTAAGGTGCAATTCCTTTGGTGTTTGTCGTGCTCGAATGACTTCTGGCGGTCTAGTATAGCCACGTGACTGTGTTTGTAATTAGTTTCTAGAAGATCAACTGAGACGATTAAAACTATAGTTCGAATGGCCGAGACCTACAACGCAAAGGTTAGGAATTTCTGAGACCAAAGTCTGGTTTCAATATCCAGGGGTGTATCCTCAGCTTGAAATCTGTATGGCAACCCCATGGGTTGTGGTAGCTTGTATGCTCCTCAATTCTGGATACTGAACCAGCCTAGTCTGTCACCCTGTTGGAGAATAGGGAAAGTTATAAACATAGCCAGAGAGAAAAGTAATATATGTGGTTTGAAAGCACAAGATGCAAGAAGAAGTCTTCAACCAAGAAGAAGAGGAAGCTCCCTAACAGCATAAGGTGAGTCATCGCCGATTGCCCCTGTAAGGTACTTTCTAAAGGCATCGCTTCCTAGCTCCTACATCATTATTATCTATTACCTCTATCGCATTGCATACAACATCTATCGCATGCATTGACTACACTATCCATTACATCCATTACATCATACCATTTTATCACTTGTACCCTTTCCATGTTAAGCGTAGTTTGGCGTGTGCTCATACTTTTCCCACTTTAAAACATGATTCTGTCATGTGTAAGTACCCATGTTGCGCTAAGGCCAGTATTGAGGGTGTCAACACCTTTTTTGTGTCAGACGTAGTTTGTTTTGTGTCCATGCCTTTTTTTTAGGTAAAATATGGTTTGACCTGCGCCTTTTATCCACTACATCCATTGTATCGTACTTTGTTTTGTTGCATTCAGCATTTAGAGTCATTATCTTTCCCCAGCAAATCATTCCTCACTTATATCATACCACCCAATTACTTGTACTCTTTCTATGAAAAAACATAGTTCTGCATGTGCTCTCACCCCTTTCACGTTGAAACATGATTCTATTATGTATAAGCACCCTTACTAAGCTGATGCCAGTATTAAGGGTATAGGCACTTAGCCTGTGTTAGGCGTCATTTAGCTCGTGTCTACTACTTTTCTATATAAAACGTAGTTTGATTTGTATCTCCATTCCTTTATGATATTTGTGTGGTAAGCACTGCTTGTGATTTGATTATATTATTGCATTGCATTGCATTGTCTATTATTTACATCCTGTCCCTGAACTACACTGGTTTGATTCCTTGCAACGGGATACGTAGGCAACCCTTGGGTTCAACCAACTGCATCTGCATTTTGTTTGTTTGCCTAAGTCTTATGACCTTTTCAAAATGGGTCATCTTCGGGCTTTGACATTCACCCACGTCATTTTGATAACTCCGAGCTCCGTCAAAGAGGGGCAACTATAGACACCCCATTTTTGACCGCCCTTAAGACTTGGGCGACTTAGGTTGATCACTCGATGATGAAAGTTATGTTGTACAAATGTTCGATTTCTTCAACAAGAAGGGCTTCTAAATCCCAACCTTATATCTCATTTTGACCAAAACTATTTTAGACCTCAAAACCCTTTTTTTCAAAATATTTTTCCAAATGTTTTTACGATGTTTCGAGGCTCACATTTCATTTGAAATATTGCACTTTTCAGTAAATTGAGTAAGGATAAAGTGAAAATAAATGTAAAAGAGGTGAACTCTTTGAAACATCTTTAAAAACATCTTATTTATAGGTTTGAAGTTGGAGAAAATATGAGAGAAGGGAAGAAAACTAGTTGGGGGAAAGGTTGAGCATCAATCCGTTAAGATAGAAATGAGCATCCTTTACTAATATAGGAATATCTCTTTGCACACTTAGAATTTATGTGAGGCCACCACCATTGGAAACTAGACTTTTGGGGATTCAATTTAGACTCAAAAATGACCAAAAATCAAGTTCGAATGAGGGAGATATGCCTATTTCAAGTTGGGCTTGAAAACAGATTTTTGTCTGGCAGAACCACTAGTGACCTGCCGGCCACTAACGGTGGATGGCCACCCTTTTTCGTGGCCTGCCAGCCACTTGTGTCAAAAATTAGATTTTTGTAGATATTTGTTGCCAGTTGTTCCCACAGATGCATGCACTACACCAGCTATCTATATACAAATATTTCCGACCTGAGAAGCTGTTTCTTTATAAATACAAAGCCAACCCTCTTGATTTTAGGTTAGAAAAAATTCCTTAAAGCCAAATACTTGCATAGCACACTCTCTCTCTACACTTCCTAAACCAAAAATTTAGCTCTTCTTGCTGAGGTTCTTGAGCTCAAATCTCAGCCCTTGAGAGTGAGAACTTGTTGGTTTGTGAACAAAGGAGTTACTTCTCTTCAAGAGGTATAATTTTGGGCATCTTTACACTACTTCTTCCTTCTCTTTTCCTGCTTTTTTAAACTGTTTTTGGACTATTTTATGGGCTGAAACTTGTGGTTTAAAGCTATCAAATGTGAGGGGTTAACCACCCTTCTTTGAACCTTGTTCTTTAAGCTTTTGCCCTTGTGTTTCTCACTTTCTCAAAAAAAATTTAACTTTTTACCACTGATTTTCAAAGGTTTTCAAAGGCTGGAAATGTTGTTTTGAGGTCCCGAAAATGGAGGGGTTAGCCACCCCTCATGCTTGTTTACTAGCTCAATTTCTCCATTGTTTTAGCTAACTTTTTCAAGCTTTTCTCTTATAATTCCATCACTATTTTTAGCTATTTTAGGACTTTTTTAGGTTGTTTATTCATTTATGCTTCATATAGCATGCTTGCAGTGTAATGATCCTCATAGGTTTGGTGGTTTAGGCCTTAGCCACCAACCTATTTGAGTTGATAGCATTTATTTCATGATTTACATGCTTGTGTTCATGGCATAATCATCTTTGCACTTCTCTCATTTCTTGGCTTCTTCTTTGCTTTGAGAGTCGTTTCAAACCGATTATTTGTTTAAGCTTGAGATAAAGATTGTTGTGCTTAATGGTATAATCTCTTCGGAGGTTCATTACCAACGGCATGACATCTCTCTCATGCCCAAAACAACCCTTTGTTTGACACTTCTTTCCATTAGTGGACTTAATGCTTATTATTAGACTCAATCGATTAATGAAGGGAAAGGTAATGAAATGAAGTAATAAATTAGGGATAAAATGAAGCAAGATAATAAAATGGTTTGGGTTCAATCAGATGTTAATTGAATCCATTGAGTCTTGAGTCGTTTCATACTTGTTAGTGATGAAAACAGTTCAAGAGTCAATGTCAACCCTTTCCCTTGATCAATATCATAATAGAGAGGAGGTTCATGAGTCTTTAATTGTGCATTTATTGAAATTGTATCCCTTGGTTCATAAGTCATCACGCAATGAATTTGCATCGATTGATGGCTTGCAAATCAAGCCTACCCCTCCTTTGATCTATCTAATAATAAGGAGAGGCATGGTGGACAAACATCCCCTGAGAATGCTGTTTGTTTTCTGTTACAGCAAGAGAAACCCAACATTAGTGGCCGACAAGCCACCTTTACCGTACTGCTGGCCACCATTAGTGGATGGCCGGCCACCACTTCTGGCTTGCCGGTTACCTTTTTCAGCCAGGCAGTACCACTTTCTTCACAGAGTAAAGCAGACGCTGAGGTGCAAAACAGTGCAGAGGCTTTCTCAGGGGAGAAATTCATGTGCATGCATAAGCCATCTCCTTGCTCCTCGGGACCCGTTAAACTTGTTTTTAAATGGTAGTATGTTTTACCAACAGTAGTGAACTTGTAATTAATTAGTTAAAGTAGCTAGTTAATTTTGTGTTGTAATTAATTTTGTGTGGTAATTATTTAATTAGCTAGAATAGTTAGTTAAATTCAGCATTGTAATAATTAGTTAAGTAGCTTAGCTAATTCATTCATTCGAACCCTCCTGCGCGAAGGCAAATATGTAATAATGTGTGTATGTCTTTCAGCCCCATGTCTTTCTCCCTTTTATTTATTTGCTTATGATGGGTAGTTTAGAGCATCATATTTTATTTAGCATTTTCCATGATTTGCATCGATGTCTTGCATGCATTAGTCTCGGCACATCATTCTAACTCACATTGTTATTTATTTCTTCCTTAAAAACGTGTTTAACTACATGCTATCAAATTTATTCACATGCCATGTTAGTAGCCAAACCTATTGAATTGCATTATTGCATGTGTTGCGTTAGTCATGTTGTATTAGTTAGGAATATGCATGTTTTCTAATTCTTTTCTTTCTTTTGGCTTGCCTTAGAGTACTAGGTGAGCATTTATTACTTTAGCATATTGCATACGTGTGATTGTTACATATCAAGCATAAATACCATGAGGCTAAGTGTTTAAGTGTTATACCTTTTTGAATGCCAGTGGATGAAGGCTAATTGCTTAAGTTGGGATAACTTGATGAATGTACACATGAGAGCACATTTTCAAGTGGTACATGTTCAAAACAAACATGAGATCAAAATGTTCCAATTTTTGCAAATTAGTCTATACTTGTGTACATCACCTAGTAAAGTTAGTCTAATAATCAGAACAAGAGCATATAATGTAAATAAGAATCACATCATGATTAGTAGAGGCTGATCTTTGATCGGGCGAGTGGGGTGCTTAATTCATAACCTTTCTGTCTCATACCTAAATTTCCGAGCCGAGACACTTTGGTAATGACGGATAAGGTGGCCTTGGGCACGAGTCTCTGGTTTCCTAAATTTCTTAAAAATATTTAGGTAGCGACTCTGTATCTGGCAAAAGCAGTCTATTTTTGGCATTTTGATTCAAAATTGATTTTCCAAAAGATTTGCTGGATTTAGACTCATTTGTGTTTATCTATTTCACATTGCACTTGTGAAATCAGATTTAGAACCACGGGAGTCCAACCTATAGGGCTATCGTATCCGAAAGGAGCATGAAAAGCAAGCTACAAGGCCTTTCTTCACTAATTGGACATTACAACACCGTTTACATGGGCATGTGACTTCATTCAACAACGACTTATTTTTGCATGCAAATTTAATAAATTCTTTAACCCCTTCTATGTATTCTAGGTGCAACCTATGCTGATTTATCCAAATTTTATCCATCTGACTCTGTCTTGCACTAGAAATGTCACTGCCAAATCAACAAAGTTCAAAATTATCATTTCATTTTAAATAATCTTAACTTCAATTAAGTACCTTATAATGCATGCAACATGGCATCATTCACCTCTACTGGTCTCTAATATGTTGGTTCATTCTACTTTCCTATTCAGGAATGTACAATCTATATTGTAAAAAGCAACTCATACCACTTTGTTCATCTCTAACGAAATTTTGGCAGCATCTCCCCATGGTTCTCCATATACACGACATAGACTAGGTGTATTGCTACACCTTGTCTAGTATGCACCCGGAGAACATGAGGAATTGCTATACGAAATCTCTATGAGATGGACTGTAAGTGGTAGAACTACTAATTACAATATAGACTTGTGCTCCTGAACTGAACTATTGAGTTTACTTATTTGCTGATTTGTGTTTACATTATATTGAATTGTGTTTTAGTTTTTATTATCTCACTCCAAAATATTTACTTCTTTCAATTTTTAATTAAGAAAAAAATAATCATATATAGTTCTAGACTTCTAGTAAGAATTCCCCCGACAAAATCCTGACTTTGCCCTAGTTTCAAATTTTAGTCCATCAAATTTGTGCAAAATCAGCTAAACATTTGTCATAACAATTTCTTTTTGTACACTGCGACAGTTATATACAATGGTTGGACCAGACTCAACCGATGAAATCAAGTCCGTTTATATGAGAAATATAGGGATTTAATCATTTGGGCATAAAACAGAGCAACAACCAAATCGAAAGCCTTCAGATCAACAAGAGAGAGAGAGAGAGAGAGAGAGAGAGAGAGGGGAAAAAAAGAGGGAGGTATAGATCTGAACCTTTCTGCCTTCTCTCAATGCCTTGATCTGCATAAACGAAAATCAACCAAATCAACAAAATTTAGAAGGAAGAGCTTTAGAGAGAGAGAGACAGTGGTGCTCACCTTTGTAGACGATGAAACCTAATTAGGATAAATCGCAACCAACTGAAATCAAGAGCGCAATTGGAACAGAAAAATGTTTCGAATTCAGCTAGAAAATGCTACATCAATGTATGTACAGGTCTAGTATGAATAGAGAGAGAGAGAGAGAGAGAGAGAGAGAGAGAGAGAGAGACATTATATTGAGAATCTGTAATGGAGCTTTGAAATTTGATCCGTAGAGAGCGTTTAAAGAGGGAGAACGAGCAAGAGATTGACTAGGTGAGTGAGAAATTAGGGCTAAAAAATGCGTATATTATTTTCCCCAGTGTGTAGACATTTTAAGGTGTTTTTAAACGTCTTGTATTATCAAAACGGCGCTGTTTAAAAATTTTTTTTTTAAACAAAGTTTAAAAAACACCGTTAAATATTATAAAAAGTGGCGTTTAAAAAAACGTTGTTGAATAAACATCGTCAAAACCCATTTCCTGTTGTGATCGCTGACAATTTCACAAGCTAAGACCTGAAATTTATGTGTGTAAATGAATGTGGTGTCTTCAAAGCAAGACTAACTTAACCCTACTCCACATGCATATATATGTTTGGCCTCCCAAAACAAGGAATTGGATTAATGATTCGTGAGTCCATCAAAATCATGTTTGGTTATATTAAAATGTTGTAAGACTTTAGTTCAATTAGATTACCAATACCCCTAAGGGTGGGATTAGCAAACCTATCAGGAAGTTGGGATTGTTAATCCAATTCTCTTGGATTGAAAATAAAAGACAAATTTTAATATTATTATGTTTTAAATAATTTATTGGTGAAACAAATATTTAAATTTTTAATAAATACTAAAAAAATATGATTTTTTTATATTTAGTGAATTTTTAAATTATTTTTTAGCAAAATTTATATTTTTTATAACTAGAAAATAATAATTATAATATTAAAAAATATTAATATTATCTACAGCATTACAAATCAGATGGTGTATAAACAAACACTCTTTATCTTACATGTCAAACTTAATACCAACACATTAATAATCTCCTCACTCAAGAGTATTTTAAGAAATATGTTAAAAGTTAGATTTTTAACTTTTTTTTGACTTTTACTGAAAAAACATGTTAAAAAAAAATAAATAATATAATATAATCCAAAAAAATCAAAAAAATAATAAAAAAAAATAACTTTTACCTAACTCGACAAAATAGGTCTCAATCATTACACCTTCTTATAAGCCAAACAGAACATGACCATATAGAAACAATTTTAAATACTATCCCCAAGAAACTATGTGATGACGTCAACCATCACGGCTGAACTATAGATCAAAATCTACACAATGATATTAGACTTGCCTTTTTGGGTCTCAAGTGGGTATGTATCTTTGACCCCTCGTCATTTTCCATCTTCTAGACCTTCATGTTTTGATGTTGAACTTCTCACACCAATTTTTTTGATCTTTTAGCGGTGCCACAAATATTTTTTAAAAAAAACAAATTGATCCATATGCTTATATATAATAGTTTGACAAGCTTGACCTATGTATAATTAAGGAATACACAGAGCCGCCCTTGGATATAGGCGTATCAGGTCATAGCTTAAAATTCTTAAAATAAATCCAAAAAAATGGGAGCCCTCCTATTATAATTTATTGTAATATATTATATATGTTTTAAGTCTAAAAAAAATCTAAATTAACTTAAAATAAATTAGCTCATTAAAAAATTAAAAGGTACATTTAAAAAAATTAACTTTGTTATCCATTGAAAATAGATCCAAAAATGGGGGTTCCCTCCTATTATAATTTAGTATAATATATTAGATAGGTTTTAAGTCTAAAAAAAAATTTAATAAGGCCCAAACTAACTTAAAATGAATTGACCCATTAAAAAATTGAAAGGCCCATTTAAAATAATTAGTATTATTATCTATTGAAAATGATTTTGCAAAAAAATTAGATTATGCAAGTATGATTGATTTATTTGCTTCTAAAAATGTAAAAAAAGCGAGGATCAAGTGATACTTATTAGTTGTTGTAATGTAACGCTAAGTATTTTTTGTGATTTTGACACAAATCTTTTATTCTTTACCTTCAAAAAAAATTTCACTCACTAAAAAAAAATGTGAAAGGCTCCATAAATTTATCAATTGATTATCGGCTTTGAGTCCTAAAAATCTCAAGGCCGGACCTGGGAATACAACTTACAAGTATCCATGCAACACAAGATCCAATTATGTAAAAAAATGGTCTAATTGTGATGTAAATTAACATTTCAAAAGGTGGCAATTAAAAATGTGAAACTAACTATAATTTTTCTAAATTTGAGAAAAGGTTAATGTATTATACCTTTAATATATATATATATATCGGTGATTAATATTTTTCTTTATGAATGCAAGTTGTGTGATTCACGGCACACCCGAACTGCCGTCATTTCCACGTGAAAGAATTTGTTTAGCTATGACCATTAGCCGCTCAATAAAACAATATGCAAAATTACACAAGCAGCTTCTCGAGTGATGTGGAAATAATCCCACCACAACAAATCCCAAAATTCAAGTTCAAATTCTATTCTAGAGTGTCGACATTCACACAATTGTCAACAATTTAACATAATCAATTAAAAAAAATAAAATTTGTAATTATTCTTTTATATAATAATAAAATTATTTAAATTATTAATTAAAATAAAATTATAATATTATTAATAATTATTAAACGCATTGCGTGTGTATATATAGACATGTATCATTTCAGAAATCTTGATGAGTGAGTTTAGAAATAGGCTTATCTCATCAAAATGCCAAGTCCATTCACAGTTGTTACAGAGCTAGTAAACATGGTGAATTTGGAGACGGAGATTAGAGAGTTCCGAAGCCAAGCCCCGGAGGGCTGTTACGGCGAGATCATCAAGCTGGGTCCAAACCAACGCAAGGAAGCCAGTTCCAGAAAGTTTTACCAGCGCGCCGCCGATTCCTTCAGGCCTTCGGTTCTCAAAATTTTCGTTGGCGGCAGAGACACAGGTCGTGTATTGACGCCTCATCATTTCATTTACTATTCAAAGATCGTGTTCCAGCTTGATGGCAATGAAGAACTCATCATCACAGCCGTTAGAGACGCCTCCTTTTTCCTGTATAGACTCAAGTATAGTCTCTCTCCCTCTCTCGTTCACCGTTAAAATTTCTAACAGAAAATTATTATTGAGTTGGTTAAGGTCAAGGTTGAGGTTAAGTTACTGAATTAATCGAGTTTATAATTTTGTTCGTAGAAGTGTGACACGTGTCGTTTATATGAGCATTTTCTATAAATAAAATATATATATATATGTTAATAATTGAAATCAATTGAATTAATTTGAGATAAAAAATTTTTAAAAAAATTAGGATCAAAATCGATTCAATTGAAATTATAAGGACTAAATTAACATAATGACCAAATTACAGGACTCAGTTGTTCTTACATTTTGCCTCATGTATTATTTTGGTCCCTACATTTTTAATTGTTTCAATTTTGACTCTTAATTTTAAATTTTCTGTGAATTTGATTCAATTGATAAAACAGTTAATGTTTTTAATGCAATTGCACTAATTTGAGACAAAATCATAATTTCAAAATACTAATAATTGTAAGCAATTGCACTAATTTGAGACAAAATCATAATTTCAGAGTCAAAATCGAGCTAATTAGAACTACATGGACCAGAATAACACAAAGACTAAAGTATAAAAAATTATTAGCATAATTTGTCCTAAATTAAAATATTTTTTTACCTAAACAAATGGAGGGTTAGGGAAACTAGATCAAAAAATGTATTCAACTCTTTTCTTTTTTTTAATAGTTGTTCTGGTTATTTTCAGGGGCTTGCGTTTTCTTATGGGGAGGAACAACTGCGAGGGCATGCCAGAAGAAGAGATCGATTGAGTCCAGAATATCATCACCATCTGGCACCCATTTGATGTGATGATTGTGTAATATTTTTATGGTGTAAGGTATTGGATTCAATTCGTATAGAGAGGAGTTACCTTTGTATAGAATTATATTTCTCTCTCATAACGAAGTTGTATGTAATTGATAGTAGTTGTTGGGTCTATTGTGGATTAATAGTTTATTTGATAATGTAAAATCATATTTGTAATTACTTTCATATCAATTGACAAAAAAATAACTACTATATGTATATATTTGTACATATACATGAACTTGTTTGAATTTGATGCATGTATAAAAAAATATATTAAATGGAAATTTTAATTTCTTTTTTACTTTGATCCTTAATTAATTGTTCATATAGTTGCAATTGGTTGAGAACACTGAGAGCTTTCGAAAAGGAGAACAAAAAGGGAAAATTATTTACAAATAAAAGCTTTGAACATCCACCATCCTCGAAAACAAAAAAAAAATTGCAATTATAATTCTGCTTCTTTTTCTTCCAGTGTCTTTCTTTCAAAGAAATTTTATCTTCAAATCTAAGTTTTAACCAAATAAATCAAATTTTCAAAATGGATTTGGGTGCAACCCACATACATTAAACCCAAAATCAAATAATTTGTAAAGGGTAAACTATCAATAGGTCCTAATAATTAAACTTAATTTTCATTAAGTCCTATTGAAAATAATTCATACTAAAATCGTGACTAAAAATAATTTTTTGTGACAATTTTTTGTACACGTCGCTAAAAATTAACAATTAGTGACTTTATTTGACATGATTTTTATAAATTATCACTAAAACTTACAATTAGTAACGTATTTCTATGACGAATTTTTTAAAATATCGCTGAAAATTGAAAATTAGTAAAAAAAAATTTGTCATTTTTTTTAAATTGTTATTAAAAATTTATAATTAGTGACAATTTTTAAACTGTCATTAAAAATTAACAATTAATGATCTTTTTTAATAATGTTTGATAAAAAAAGTCATTAATTATCATAAGACTTATTAAACAATAAATCCATCTATTAGAACCTACACGTAGGGCATTCTCCAAATGGTCCAAGAAGACCAACTGCTATCTAAATTTTTTTTTTTTTTTTTTTTTTTTTTTTTTTTTTTTGGTGACCTCCGTATGTTACGAGTGGGTACGGTTGGTTACCACAAGTGAATGTTGATACTAATTCAGAAAATCGAACTCTAAATCTCCTTCCAAAAAATAAAGTAATAACGGCTTGAACTATGCAAGCATCAATTGATTTTCTTGCTTTTCTGAATAAAATTATTCTAGCATTAAAAAAAATTATAAAAAAAAACACCCGTCCTATGAAGACTCACCTCTACCCAATATAAATGGGATAGAGTTTATCCGATCTGTTTGAAAGATCAACGCTACTGCAGACCTCTAATTAGAGGTGCAACCATGCAGCTCTAGTGAGCTGTCAAGCAATAAAAAAAAAAAAAAAAAAATAGTGAAGTAAAAGACAAAAGAAGGAGAAGAAAAAGACAAATTAGAATTTCATTAGTGATCTGTTTTGGAGGTGTGAATCATTTTTCTTGAAAGATTGACTAGGAACAAGTTTTTTTTTTTCTCCACCTGAAGTAGTAGCGGAGGATGTCCGATCCGATCTGAACTCGACCAGTACAAGTCAAGACCTATTAATCAACTCAGAAGTTCAAAAAAGATTAAGGACTTTTCATAGAGGTTTAGAAGTATCCTAATAATAACCTGTAAAAGTAAGCAATTGAATCAAACTTTTCCTTAACTCAAAAGTATAGAAAAGATTTAAGGACTTTTCATAGAGGTCCAGAAGTCTCCTAATAATAATCTGTAACAGTTTAGTAGAATCAAACTTTTCTTTTTGTCAATGAGGGCATGCAACTCTCTCTATCTATGACTCTCTCTTTCACTTTCACTTATTTATCTCTCTACCTCACTAGAAAGAAACCCATTTTCTCACTCTTAGTTTTACTCTTAGGCTTGGTTTGGAAACAGGCTATTTTAGAAACTTTTTGACTTTTTACGAAAAGGTATGCAGAAAAGTAGAGAGGTGATGTGATGTGTTTTAGTTGGCTTTTTGGTTTTTTGACTATTTTAGCCACTTCCCAAACATATCACTAATTTTGACTTTATTAACTTATCCTATTAGGATGAAGCAACAAGTTTAGTTTACTTAGTCACGTTAAGAGGGTGGGTTCGGATGCTCGATATGTGGAGGTGCGGGATGAAAGAGGGATGACGAGGCAAGAACAGTGGCAAATGCAAATAATAAGAAGTTCAACAAAAGTTTGCCTTATGACCAATCCCTTAAACACCTTGAAATGAATTAAAAATTACAATTTAATGTAAGTTTGAAAGAAAAATTTTGGATCAATGATAAACTTTACAAATATTAATAATTAAAATTATAAATTTTTTCATGAATTGTAATTATTTTTTAGAAAGATTATGAATCGTAATTTCTTCTAAAATAAATAAAGGGAAAATTGGTCTAAGGTCCCTATCCAACTTTTAATATGAGGAGAGATCCACAATAATATTTTTTGGTGTCTAAGGTCCCTCAATGTTAGTTTAGTTTATAAAATAACTATTTTACCCTTTTGTATATTATACGTGGTTTTCAATTTCCAGCCCAATAGGGGAACTTTCCGGTGGATCAATTGCTCAGATCCGCAACCCCGATTGTTCATTATCGCCGATCAAGCTCAACCGTCGCCGATCCGTCTTCCCAAGACGATGACATTCGCAACCTTGATTTCTACAAACTGCATACAGCAGATCCCGGATAACTTCACTACCGAAGTTTTCAAGGTACATCGGGACGTCCACCCATGGTCATTGATCGGTGACTTTCCACGCTGAAATTGATGTTTATGAGTTCTGCAGACTATGGAAGCAAACAAGGCCGATTGGAACACCTCGTTTGGGCATTATCTTTCTTTTGAAGTGTACAAAATTATTTGCATTGATGTTACTGCCGCTAATATTGATGACCGAGGAAATGGAAATGGTGGGTTGAGTCTCGCCGTCACCACATTGAAGGTGAGAGAATCCTTCATCTTTCACTATTTTTACCGCTAAATTTACGTGGGTAAATT
Source organism: Camellia lanceoleosa (assembly GCA_025200525.1). Classification (NCBI taxonomy): domain Eukaryota; kingdom Viridiplantae; phylum Streptophyta; class Magnoliopsida; order Ericales; family Theaceae; genus Camellia; species Camellia lanceoleosa. Next base: position 134,387,190 of record CM045771.1, on the reverse strand, counting down.
TTCTCTGGATTCATTTTGATCGGTTTCTTTCAAGGCGAGTTATTGATGTAAGTTTGATTGCAATTTTCAATTTTGAGTATGAATTTTAAAGTTTTTTGGTTGATTGTTGGTTATTATAATTAAAAGCAGAGTGACAAGTGGTGGGCGATGTTTTTTTCAGATGCTGGTGTGAACATGTTTTTTTTAGTGAAAGCAAATCCATGTTTTTTTTGGTATGTAATAGGCATCGGCAATCTTTGCTGCTCTTTGTATTATCAGCAAGGAGATGAAATCTAAGAATTATATTGAACCAATATTATACCAAAGATTTGCTTTTGCTTCTTCAGGTGGAACTTTTTGATGGAGCTTTAAAAAAATAGCCTATTCCAAACCAGAGAATTTCTCTGGACCAACCCAATTGAATTTCTCTCTGGTCATGCCCAGAGAAATTCTTTGGATTGAGAGAATTTATCTGGCTGGGAATTTTCTCTGGGTTGTGGAGTCTAGAGAAATTCTCTGGGTGGGAGATCTTTCAAAAAAATCTGTGTTGATCGTAGACAAACCATGGATGGAAGTGGTTAAAATTTTTTATGCCCCACCTGTTCACAGACATATTCATGGGACATAACTGCTTGTTGAAGGTGGTTTTCTAACAGTTTAGGTAGAAGAGAGAGAGAGTTCAAATATAGGAGTTGAAGATCCCCTTTGTCTGAGAATTTCTCTGCGTTTGGGGAGGCCACAGAAATTCAAAATTTCTCTGGACCAATTTTATCTGATTTGAATTTCTCTAACCAATTTTCTCTGGACTGAAATTTCTCTGGACCAAATTTCTCTGGGCCAGAATTTCTGTGGACCAATTTTCTCTGTATTGAAATTTCTCTGGACTGAAATTTCTCTGGACTGAAATTTCTCTGATCTGTGAAGGGTATTTTGGTCCAAAAAAAAATGAAAAACACGCCTGTCATTAGTGAGGGACCTGAGACATCATTCCTATTTTTGGTGTCCTTTATGCTGTAAATTACTCTTATTAGGGAGCTGAAAAAAAATTCCCCATAAATAAATGCACATATTCTAAAGGCCCAAAAGTCAACAGTCCGCATTAAAAGCACTACGTGGAGTAAATGACCCCCAAACTTTCAACACGCCTTTTAAAATGTCTTTAGCCTTACTATAAGGAAATACGGGAATTCTATTTGTATCTAAAAATCAAGTACATTAATTTTTTAGTATATTATATAAAATTATTAGGATTATAATTTACTCTCAATATATCTTATATTTTTTCTACATTATTCTTCAAAGTACACCCAAATAATAAATAAATCAAAAATCTCAAATTACAATACTTTCAAATACTTTTTAAAAAATCCTTAAACATATTTTTTTATTATAGCTATTCTTTTTATTCACGTATAGGAATAGATGACACTGGTAAATGAGAACGATGAAGGAGAACAATAAAAAAATAAGATTTTTGATTCAAGACTTTAATTTATACATAATTTTTAGTTACATTTTATTTCTTTGGGTTTTATAGTGAACAACCACGACTATTATCAAACCTAGACTAAGGAGTTGCAGAATTAATGGAGATCGAATGCTGCTAGTGCCTCAACAAATGTAGAGCCTTATCAATTATTTTTATTTATTTTATTTTATTTTATTTTTTTTTTTTTTTGCGTGAGTGTGTGGTGATTTGGAATTTAAAGAAACAAAGTTCTATAATAAAGAAAAAGAGATATAACAATGGTAGAATTAATAACCTCACAATAGCAATATTAGTTTTTGTCACAAATCAATCATTTTTTATGATTTAAAATTTTGATTTTATTTTTTTAATAAGAAATAATGATGTTGATGATAATGGTAAGTTTTTTTTTTTTTTTTTTCAACACAATGGTTGGAGTTCTCTCTCCCTCTCTAAACCGTATTTAGCAAAAACATTTTCTCAAGAAGAAAAAGAAATGAGTCCACTTCTTCCTCTCTTTCGGTTCTCTCTCTCTCTCTTTCTCTCACTCTTTTTTTTCTTTACTTCTCCAAATGTTTGTTTTTGAGCCCAATGAAATCACACATCTTTTTGAACTCACAACTCGCCCCTTGTCCTCAGCCTTACATGTATGCACACACCCACTAATTTGCTTAATACATCCATGTTCATATACACTCTTAATTTTAAATTCTTCCATAAATTAATTTATATTTAGGATTAATCTAATTGATTAATTTAATTAAGTATTAATCTTAATAAATCTTGATTAACACATAATTAAATTAATTGTAACTAATCGTGAATCCCACATAATTTAAGTAGTCTAATTGGCTTCAATTAATGCCCAATTAATTACATTTAGTTTTTACCAATCTGAATCAGATTTTTAATCAAACTCTCAAAAGATTCCAAATATTAAATTAAAATTATTGCCATCATTAATTTTACTTTCTCAAATCATTTGCGCCTTCAATTTCTGATCAGACACAAAATTTTTGTCAATAAATTACACATTCAAATTGGATACATCATAAATAGATTTAATTCATAATAATCATAATTTCTCAAACCTTATAACATAATTAACTTAATTAACTCCAATTTGGACCCAATTAATCAAATCTTGCTTTTACTAAACTGAACAAAATATTAATTAAACTTCCAAATGGGTCTGTATTTAAAATTAAATTGATTCAACTTATTAATTTCAATTCCTTAAGACATTAGGACCTTTAATTTCTAATCTCAAAATAAATCTTCAATCAACTCATATACGAATTAGACTGAATAATTGTTATAAACCCCAAATTAAATTAGGATAATGGGTAATTAAAATTCAAATCTTCTTAATTAATTAAATGCCATATATAATACGTAGTAGGGTTGTCACACAAATGCCTTGTCAGAACTAACAAATTGCTCTTCAATAGCCCTCATGTAGTTCTTGACCTTATCAGATAGTGGGATTGAGCCTCTAATGCTCTAGCTGATGTGTGACTTTATGAGCATTAGACTTAAGCGATTAGATCGCTCCCACTTATTTTAAGCACTCTTTTCTGCAATATAACTCTCGTCCATGGGTTCATGAGGTTCATCCACACAGAGTGCTACATCGAGGTCCATGCACCCTAATGCTGGAAGGATTTTGTCATTCCAGTTCGAAAAATTATCACCGTTCAAGAATGGAATACGAGAAAACTCATTAGACAGTACAGATGTAGAAATCACTGCAATTACCAAGAACATTACTAATGCTTTGAAACAATAACTATAGTCTGAATCAACCAATGTTAAATTCAGTAACAAATCTAAACCTTTTTGTGGGTAGAGGTCACTAAACTATATTAGATTTGTTATTACTTTATAACAAGACTAATGGATTCCGAAATATTCAAGGAAAAGAAAAACTCATACATGTGGGGTTTAGAGTGTCCAATCCCTTTAATACCCAATCTATTACCTTATTCCAATTAAATTTTATAAATAACTACTTTTCTGTGGAACCGAGAAATTATTGATAAAACATAATTGCAATATGAAAAATGCCAAATTAAAATTTTAACTTTATGTGATTATAATAGTGAGGATCACTACATCTTTATATTTTAAAATATTGTGGCTAATCTTAAAACAGAATATAATATTTTAATTATGGCATTATTTATTAATGTGAGCAAATCTATATGGTCACAACAAGTACATAATCTTTTAATGCACATAATATATAATACATGCAATCAAAGTAATATCACATGAAAAATTCCAAGACCAAACACATGTAATCCAATCTTATACTAGATTTTGCTTAAAAATTAGACCAAAATAAATTCCATAAATCCAACACACAGTATATACATGCTCTTGTCTCACATAAATTTTCATGGAATAAATAATCTTGATACATGTAATGTAATATTACAATATACTAGTGAGCATGCAAATTATTATGAAAATTTATGAGGCTTTTAAAGAATATGTTAAAATAGTTCACTATATGAAATTCAAATGAATTTACTTAATATTTAAACATGCAACTATAATAACAAAATATCCTTAATATCATATCTTTTATTAAAATCTAGAAATAAATTTAAGTCTTTTATGCCTTTTAAAATTAATTGAATAAACCCAAATAAAAACATGAGAATTTTTAGGTTTTATACAAAATGGTCTTCAATGTGTGTCAATTAATGAAAACTCATACTTAATGATATACAGCAGGTTTCCAAAACATAGCAAATTTAGAATATGAACATTTCTAAATTAATATAAACATTACTATTATAGAACAAGATGAATTCTATTATTACCTCTAATTAATATACATCATGCAACAATTTATCTCTAATAACGAGAAAATTAACCAGCACGTTTCAGATTTTTTTTTATTTTATTAAACAAGATAAACCAAACAGCAAACGTTGATATTGATTTCAAAGGTTAATACTTAAATAGTACAAAAATATACAAGTGAAACTACAAATCTTGTATAATAATGACTGCTGTAAAAATCTGAAATTCAAAATTTGAAATTCACCATTAAGTAGTAGAATATCAAACATATATATATATATATAACTTATTATAATGGTCTATCGGTTATAGATTCTGTTTACAAGGAAAAACAAAACGATGGCCTAAGAACTCATGGTGGTATGTCAGACTGGATGAATATGCAGAAGCATTAAGAGGCTCTAGAAAATAATAATATATTAAAATCAACTGAACAAATGCATAAAATTACAAATATCTATACCAGAATGGAATTGAGGTTCAGGAATATATATATATAACGTAATGGCCTTCATAAATTACAGTAAGGCTAAACAACAAAATAAAAGGAGGTTATATATCAATTGTGAGAATTAAAATTATTCTAATTCAGAAAGAAGAATATCTCCTGCCATGATGTTCAAGCTTTTGAATTTTGTTCTTAAATGATCAAATCTTGAATGTATAAACAATAACCATTTACAGAATACTTTCACAGAACCATGTGGGAAAAGTGGAAGGTAAAGAGTTTCAAGCCTATTTCATTCACAAAACAATGTCTGTTTTTTTATGGCAATCACAAGCATATATATAGATGGACAAGGGGTCACTGCTGTGGTTAAAACACAGCAGTGACTTCTGTGGTTCAATTTTAATGTGTATTATATATATATTTTTATGATTCGAACCGTTCATTTTATAGGATTTGTTGAGTACTTTATTCCTACCAAAAATCATATTAATCGGATATCAATAACTATATGATCGATAACCAAAAAAAATAAACAATAAATTTTTCTTTTGAAAAACTGCATAAAAAATATGTTAATCGATCATATAGTCATTGATATCCGATTAATATGATTTTTGGTAGGAATAAAAGTACTCAACAAACCCTATAAAATGAACGGTTCGGATCATAAAAATATATACATAATACACCTTAAAATTGAACCACAGCAGTGACCCCTCTTCCTATATAGATAAGTTTGGATTCATGATCCATTGTAACTCCTAATAACTTTCTATTATCAGGAAAGTTATAACTTCTATGAAATCACATTGGACTTATCCAAATAATACTGATTAAATATATATATATATAAATAATATTTCTATGATAATATAAATAAAACTAATATGGCATGTAAGTCCAGTTTATGAAGACATACTTACATCAGATACTGACATTTAATGATATATATATATATATATTTTTTTATTTTATAAGAAAAGAAAAGTAGAATCTCGCCATCTCATCTAGAATTCCAATTTTGTTGGGTTCCCCACTTGTCTAAGAAGGTTGATGACATTTTTGTTTTTTTGTTTTTAAATCAACTATTGAAAGTCAAAAAGGTGAAGCACAAGTTGACATTGTAAACAACTTTCCGTGCAAGTATTGGTAGCTTAATTGTGTCCACTTTGGAAGTGAAAATAGTTTAATTGGCTAGCTTGTTTAAATTATTGTTTTTTTAACAATAAATTAAAATGATAATTGAATTATTTTAAATATTAAAATTTTATTACTACTTGTCATATTAATTTGTAAAAATATATAATAAAAAAACAGAAAATTATGCATGTAGTATTTTTCATTACAAAAAACAGAGGAAAAAATAAGAATTTTATTTTATTTTTTTTAAAGAAAAAGAGAAAGAAGTGGTATGACACGTTTCCAACCACGTATGTATGTATATATATTTCGACCAAATATGAGTAAAATAATTTTCATAAAAGGAGAGTGTATGCCTTTATTATTAAATACGGTTAGGAGTCAAATAATTCAAATATTGAAAAATGTCAACAAAAAAAATGTGCAATTTAGATTCAACTTTTATAAAATAAAATTTATACTTAAAATAAAATAAAAAGAGAAAGAAGTGGTATGACACGTTCCAACAACATATGTATGTATATATATTTTGACCAAATATGAGTAAAATAATTTTCATAAAAGGGGAGTGTATGCCTTTTTTATTAAATACGGTTAGGAGTCAAATAATTCAAATATTGAAAAATGTCAACAAAAAAACGTGCAATTTAGATTCAACTTTAAAATTTATACTTAAAATGAATTTACATTATATATTATTTTTATTTATATTTTTCTATATTTAAATTATTGATTCTTAACATTCTCTTTATTATTCAACTAGTATATGACTCGTGCTATACATGGAATAAAATAATATATTATTTTTTAAATAAAATATATATTATTTATATTCAATTTTTTTTTTCAGTTTACTGCTCGTAAGTAAAAAATTAAATATAAATTATGAATTGTATATTAATTACTTCCTCTCCCCACCCAAACAAATTTAGTGATTAATCAATATGTGTTTTTAATTTTTTTTTTTTTGAAAATATAATAATAAAAAATTTAGTTTATTAGTTTTCTCTCCCCCAACCCTTACATTCAATATTTTTTTCCTTAAAATATATAAATACTATGTGCAATTTAATAAAATAAAATAAAAAAATGCAAATAATTTTATGAAATGTGTTCATTTTATTTTAAAATTAAAAATATTATTTAAAAGAGCACAATTAAATGAAATTTTAAAATTAATAGTTAAGAACTTTATAAAGAACAAAATAATAGTATAAGACATTTCTTTTTTAATTTTATCAGGAAGGATTTCTATTATGAAAACTTTAAGCTACAAATATTTAGGATTGAATAGCCCAAAGAATAGATTTTTTAAAAAAAGTTATGAAATTGAGACCTAATGTGAGGAACTTACTCTGGATCAAATTCTAAGTATTAATATGTAAGTATCAATTCTTGCAAAACTCATTACTAAGGCCATTCCAAATTTTAACCCTAAACTAAATTCTAAATTAATTTTACATACTTGTAATACTTTTTTGAATATGAATAGAGTTTTTCATTAAAAGTATATGAATAATATTTCTTTCTTTAAGTGCACCTTTAATGAACAAACAAAATAAATATGAAATGTAAAAATGTGAAAATAATATCACTGTAAAAATATTAAATTACTCTACATCTATAAACAAATCACGCACTCTAATGAAATTTTATTGAGCAAATCATATACTCTAATGGCGTTTGATTGAGCATCACTATAAATATATTAAATTTAATTACTCTAAATTAATAAATAGATCACATATTTTAATGGAGTTTTATTGAGCACTACTGTAAATATATTAACTCTAATGAACGAAAACATGTAATAGAGTAATAAATTAATTGTATACATGATATAAGCTTCAAGTTTAGGAGGAGAAGAAAGTTTTGGTTGAGAGATACACCAATATTTGAAATTTTTACAATTTTTATTTTTCTCAAGTAGACATATGTGGAAAGTTTGGGTGGAGAGATAAATATATTAAAATGATAATTATCTAATTTTTTTTTATCTAGAATAACTTTATCATTTGAAATTTGAATACTCAATCCCTTAATAGTGATGATTAGTAGCTTTAAAAGTAGAGCTCTAAAAGAGCTCTACTGAGCTGGTACTTCCAAAAAAAAAAACTAAACCAAACCAAACCAAGTCTTAAGTTTCATTAAATGGGATCGACTACATGAATCCTTTTTCTGCACACAGCCCTATCAAAGGCCATTTCGTTAGTCAAATTAAATAGATCCATATCTCTATTTACAATGCTAGCCAACATTAATCTAAGCCTACCCCGTCCCCTAACACTTCCATTTACCATTACAGTATCACATCTCTTCACTACTACCTGTGTTGGTCTCCATTGAATATGACCAAACCATATAAATCGATTCTCTCTCAACTTATCTTCTATCAGTGTTACTTTTACCTATTCCCGAATATACTCATTCCTAATTCTGTCTTGTCTAGTCTTGCCACACATCCATCTTAGCATCCTCATCTCAACCACACTCATCTTATCTATACGTTGTTTCTTGGTTGCCCAACACCCTATCCCATACAACATCACTGGTCTAATAACCGTTCTATAGAACTTACCTTTAAGTCTAGTGGGTATTCATTTGTCGCACAGTATTCCAGACGCACTTCTCCACTTACACCATCCTGCCTTAATCCTATGGGCCACATCCGCATCAATCTCCCCCGCTGTTGTGATAATCGACCCTAAATAACGAAAATGTTCACTCTTAGGCAGTTCTTAGTTCTCAATTTTCACTTCTCCTCTGCTTTCATTGTTACTTTTACTAAATTTACACTCCATATACTCTGTCTTAGTTCTGTTTATCTGGAATCCTTTAGATTCAAGAGTTTTTCTCAAAATCTCCAACTTTGTGTTAACTCATTCTCTAGTCTCATCCACTAGCACGATATCGTTTGCAAAAAGCATACACCGTTGCACATCATCTCGAATATTTCCCGTCAACTCATCCATAACTATAAAGTAAAAAGATAAGAACTTAAGGTAGATCCTTGGTGTAACCCTATAGTGATAGAAAATTCATTTGTCTCTCCAGCAGGCAATCTTATAGTGGTCAACACCCCTTCATACATGTCCCTAATCACATTAATGTAATCTTTTGTCACCCCTTTCTTCACTAACACCCACCATATTATATCTCGAGGCACTCTATCATATGCTTTCTCAAGGTCAATAAACACCATATGAATGTCTGTTTTCTTTTCTCTAAACTTTTCTATTACTCTCCTCAAAAGATAGATCGCTTCCATTGTTGACCTGCTAGGCATAAACCCAAATTCATTCTCTAACACCTCTGTTATATCTCGCAATCGGCGTTCCATCACCCTCACCCATACTTTCATTATATGGCACATTAGCTTGATTCCTTTATAGTTGTTGCAATTCTAGACATCTCCTTTGTTATTATAGATTGGTACTAAAATACTGTTCCTCCACTCATCTGGTATGTTCCTAATCAACAAAATTTTGCTAAACAACCTAGTCAACCAAATAACCCCATTTTTATGCAAACACTTCCAAGCTTCAATAGAGAGATCACCAGGTTCTAAAGCCTTATTTGATTTCATCTTCTTAAGTGCAATCTACACTTCAAAGTTCCTAATCCTACAACAGAACTTATAGTCTTGGTTTATCGTATTATTGGCTATTTCTTACCCTATTGTCGTACCTTCATATTCCTCATTTAATAGTTTCTCAAAATAGTTCTTCCTTTCTTCCTTAATCTCTTCATCCCTCACCAAGACCTTAGAATCCTCACTTTTGATGCACTTAACTTGATTAAAATCTCTTATTTTCCTCTTTCATATCTTAGTAAGTTTGTATACCTTCTTCTCTTCCTCCTTACTATCTAGTCTAGTGTATAGGTCATCATAAGCTTTCAACTTAGTCTCTCTCACTACTTTCTTGACCTTCTTATTAGCCAATCTGTAGTTCTTAAGATTTTCCGAAGTTTTATCCTTCTACCACTTTTTAAAAACATTCTTTTTTTCCTTAACTACCGCTTGAACCTCTTCCCTTTGCCACCAAATTTCCCTAGAGCTGGGTCATGTTCCTTTCAACTCTTCAAGCACTTCCCTTGAGATTCTCCTCATACAATTGTCCATCGAGTTCCACATAGTGTTAACATTACCTTCCAAGTCCCAAGTACCTTCCTTATCCATTATATTCTTAAATATTTCTAATTTATCCCCTTTTAAGTCCCACCATCTCGTCCTACAACACCCACCATCCTTCCGAACTTGGTATTGCCCTCTAAAACATAAATCTAGTACCAAAATCCTATGTTGAGAGGTCAAGCTCTCTCCAAGAATCACCTTATAATCATTGCATTTTAGGCAGTCCATTTTTCTCACTAAAAAGTAATTTATTTGGATTTTAACTGACCCACTCTTAAAGGTTATCAAATGCTCTTCCCTCTTCTTACACACAGTATTGGTCACTACCAGGTTAGAAGCCAATGCAAAATCTAAGATACTCTCTCCAGTCTCATTTCTGTCACCAAAATCGTATCCACTATGCATCCTTTCATAGCCTAGTTTATCTATGCCTAAATGGCCATTAAAATCTCTACCTATAATCAGGTTCTCTCCTACAGGTATCTCCTGTAGAATCTCATCCATTTGTTCTCAAAAATCTCTCTTAGTCTGATCATCTAATCCTACTTAAGGGGCGTATGCACTAATAACGTTCACTATATTCCCTCCAATAACTAGTTTAATTAACACAATCCTATCCCATTTCCTAATGACCGCCACTACATTCTCACAAGACCCTTGGCAATTAAGATTTCTACCCCACTCATGCGTCTATCCTTACCACTATAATACAGTTTAAAACTGGTATCCTCAATTTCCCTAGCTTTCTCATATATCCACTTAGTTTCTTGTACGCAAGCTACACTAACTCTCCTCCTAATCATAACATCTACCAATTTCATCGTCTTACCAGTTAAGGTTCCTATATTCCAAGTGGCTACCCTAAACCTATAGTTTTGGACTAGCTTCTTTACATGCGCTCGTCTAGAAAAACACAAGAACCTTTGCCCATTTTTCATTGTACCCAAGCATCGATGCGGTGCCCCTTGCTCACTTTTCGAAACACTCGGAAGTAGGAGCAACGCGTCACTTGAGGGAAACAACCTAGCATTTAAACAATTCAAAGCAGGATTCATTGTCATAAGGGATCCGAGTTGCTTTTTTATATGTTGGCTGTCGACTTCCTAACACACAACCCTCCTCTTTTAACCCAGGCTTGGGATCGGCAGAGTTGTTAACAACCCCGATGGAGTTCACTTCCAAAAAAAAAAATCTTAAGCCAAAATATCACATCAAGGTGGGACCCACAACATTGCCACCTTATTAGGGCAGTTTTAGAGCTGCTGCTGCTTTAGTAGTCTGAAACATTATTCATCCTTTAAAAATAATATTTTGTTTGTTTGTTTTTTATTTTAATAGTCGATCAATTATTTACTTTTTAAAAGATATTGATTATTTTTTATTAAATGAAATGATATATGATCTAACAAAAAAATGAGTATGCCATTATTTTAGTATTTTTAAAATTAAAAAATCAATTTTATCTTATATATGTTAATACTTATCTGATTGTAATAGTGAAATAGATTGGTTAAAAAATATTCTTATTTATCTTTTCTTAACTTTATTTATTATTTAATTATTTTTTATGTTCATATAAAAAATGCAATTCTTTTTTTTTTTTTTTTTTATAAAGCGAGAAGAATATGGATGGATAGATTAGTTATGAGTGGAAATAGATTAGTTAAAAAAATATTCTTATTTATCTTCTTATAGTTATATCTTTCTTTTCATTCATTTTTTTTTTTTTTCATATCAAGAGCTTAATATTTTCTAACTCATTTTTGTTGTCATCTTTTTAAAAAAATAATAAGTAATTAGAAATTAAGAAAAAGACAAATAAGGCTACCGGTAGTAAAGAGACAGCTAAATTTGAATGAAGGAAGGATCAAATATTTGAAATTTTTGAAAACTTATTACATTTGCGCATATATATATATATGAAGAAAAAAGTCAGGTTTTTTTGGTTAAAATAGTTACAAAAAATAAAATAAATTATTTTATTCATAAAAAACAAAACATCAAATTCAACCCATAATCATTATAATCTTCTCTCACAAAAAAAGTTAAAAAAGTCAAAAAGTCAAAAAATCCTTCCCAAACCAGGCTAAAATAGCCCAGGCTAAAATAGTCAGAAAGTCAAAAAGTCAAAAAACCAACCCACTTTCTAAACGGAGGCTCAATGTATTGGGATTGGTTAACATTTTATTTTATTTTATTTTATTTTTATTTTTATTTTTTTTCCTCCTATTACTTATTGGTATGTGTCTGTGAGCGATTGTGAGGTGAAAGAAAGAAAAGTCTCTATCATTTATGATATATATAAAAATGGATAAATATCATTTTAGAAATCTTGACAAGTGAGTTTAGAAATAGGCTCATTTCATCAAAATGCCAAGTCCATTCACACTTGTTACGGAGCTACTAAACATGGTGGATGTGGAGACGGAGATTAGAGAGTTCCGAAGCCAAGCCCCAGAGGGCTGTTACGGCAAGATCATCAAGCTGGGTCCAAACCAACGCAAGGAAGCCAATTCCAGAAAGTTTTACCAGCGCGCCGCCGATTCCCTCAGCTCTTCGGGTCTCAAAATTTTCGTTGGCGGCCAAGACACAGGTCGTGTATTGATGCCTCATGATTTCATTCGCTATTCAAAGATCGTGTTCCGGCGTGATGGCAATGAAAAACTCATCATCACAGCCATTAGAGACACCTCCTTTTTCCTGTATAGACTCAAGTATTCTCTCTCTCTCTCTCTCGTTCACCGTTAAAATTTGGGTTAATTATCCTAATAATCTCTATAGTTTGGAACTTATATCATTTTGGTTCTTGACTTTTCAATTGTGACACATTTGACTCTGAATTTTAAATTTTGTTCTAAATAAGGACAATTGAAAATATCATTAGATTTTTCAAAAATAAAATCGTCAATTTGATAAAATATAAACTAATTTGACAAAAATAAATGTCAAAAAAATATTTTTAATTTTTTTAAAATTATTTTTATCCACCAATGATAAAATTATGTAGAATTAATAAAAATTACATGATTAATTTTTTAAAATTAATTTTACATGATTATCATCTAAATACATAATAAAAATTAATTTGGTAAAAAATAAATAAATAAATGTCTAAAAGATTTATCAATTTTGCATAATTTTATTTTTAGTAGGTAGAAATAATTTTTTAAAATTCAAAAATATTTGTTTGACATTTATTTTTATCAAATTAGTTTATATTTTATCAAATTGACAATTTTACCTTTGAAAAATCTAATTATATATTCAATTGTCCTTATTTAGAACAAGATTCAAAATTCAGGGTCAAATGTGTTACAATTAAAAAGTCAGAGACCAAAGTAACACAAGTCTCAAACTATAGGGACTATTTATGTAATTTGTCCTTAAAATTTCTAGCAAAAAATTATTACTCGGTTGGTTAATTAAGGTTAAGGTTTAGTCACTGAATTAATAGAGTTTATAATTTTGTTCGTAGGAGTGTGACACAGGACGTTTGTATAAGAATTTTCTATATAAAATATATATATATATATATTAATAATTAAAATCAATTGAATTAACTTTAGATAAAATCAAAAAATCATGTTTAAAATCGATGCAATTAAAATTATAAAGACTAAGTCCCAGTTTGGCATTTGTTGTGGGACTAAATAATCATGGACCAAAAAAAGTTATAAAATCATAAAATGCCAAAAACATTTAAATTGGGATGCAAAATTACTAAACTGATCCATATATAAATAAAAAGTCATAAAAAGCATCATTTCTAAGTGGAGGGCAATTTTGTCATTTCAATGTCAAAAAGTCAAAAAAATTAAATAAAAAAACCAAACAAACAAAAAAGTCACAGGAAAAAAAAGTCAAAAAAGTTAAAAAGACAACTAAAAAAATTATTGCCAAATGAAGCCTAAATTAACATAATGACCAAATTTCAAGTACTCGCAGTGTAATTTTCTCTTCTCTTTTTAAATTAAAGGACAAATTACATCAGTAGTTCTTAAATTTTGCCTCGTGTATTATTTTGGTCCCTACATTTTTAATTGTTTCAATTTTGACTCTTCATTTTAGATTTTCTATCAATTTAGTTCAATTGATAACACAGTTAATGTTTTTAATAAAAAATGATCACTAAATTAGTTGAGATTAATTCACTAGGTTAAGCAAATTTATTTTGTTGTTAAAAACATGGCATATGTCAAAATACTAATAATTGTAAGCTATTGCACTAATTTGAAACAAAATCGAGCTAATTAAAATTACATAGACCAAAATAATACAAAGGCTAAAATATAAAAATTATTAACATAATTTGTCCTAAATTAAAATATATTTTTTTACCTACACAAATGGAGGGTTAGGGAAACTAGATCAAAAAAATGTATTCAACTCTTTTCTTTTTTCTTTTCTTTTTTAATATGTTATTCTGGTTATTTTCAGGGGCTTCCGTTTTCTTATGGGGAGGAACAACTGCGAGGGCATGCCAGAAGAAGAGATCGATTGAGTCCAGAATATCATCACCATCTGGCACCCATTTTTCTACTTTTCCTTTATGTGTATATATAGCATTTGGTGTGATAATTGTGTAATATTTTTATGGTGTAAGGTATTGGATTCAATTCGTATAGAGAGGAGTTACCTTTGTATAGATTTATTTCTCTCTCATAACGAAGTTGTATGTAATTGATAGTAGTTGTTGGGTCTATTGTGGATTGATAGTTTATTTGATAATGTAAAATCATATTTATAATTACTTTCATATCAATTGACAAAAAAAAAATAAAAACTATATGTATATATTTGTACATATACATGAACTTGTTTGAATTTGATGCATGTATAAAAAAATATATTAAATGGAAATTTTAATTTCTTTTTTACTTTGATCCTTAATTAATTGTTCATATAGTTGCAATTGGTTGAGAACACCTGAGAGCTTTCGAAAAGGAGAACAAAAAAGGAAAATTATTTACAAATAAAAGCTTTGAACATCCACCATCCTCGAAAACAAAAAAATTGCAATTATAATTCTGCTTCTTTTTCTTCCAGTCTCTTTCTTTCAAAGAAATTTTATCTTCAAATCTAAGTTTTAACCAAATAAATCAAAATTTCAAAATGGATTTGGGTGCAACCCACATAGATTAAACCCAAAATCAAATGATTTGTAAAGGGTAAATTATCAATAGGTCCTAATAATTTAATTTTCATTAAGTCTTATTGAAAATAATTCATACTAAAATCGTGGTTAAAAATAATTTTTTATGACAATTTTTTGTATACGTCGCTAAAAATTAATAATTAATGACTTTTTTTGTCACGATTTTTATAAATTATTACTAAAACTTACAATTAGTAACGTATTTCTATAACGAATTTTTTAAAATATCGCTGAAAGTTGAAAATTAGTAATATTTTTTTGTCGTTTTTTTTAAATTGTTACTAAAACTTATAATTAGTGACATTTTTGTGATAAAATTTTCAAACTGTCACTAAAAATTAACAATTAGTGACTTTTTTTAATAATGTTAGATAAAAAAAAGTCATTAATTATCATAAGATTTATTAAACAATAAATTCATATATTATAACTTACACGTAAGGCATTCTCCAAATGGTCCAAGAAGACCAACTGCTATCTAATTTTTTTTGTTTTTTTTTTTTTTTGGTGAGACCTCCGTATGTTATGAGTGGGTACGGTTGGTTACCACAATTGAATGTTTATACTAATTCAGAAAATCGAACTCTAAATCTCCTTCCAAAAAATAAAGTAAAAACCGCTTGAACTATGCAAGCATCAATTGATTTTCTTGCTTTTTTGAATAAAATTATTCTAGCATTAAAAAAATATATAAAAAAACACCTATGCTTAGAGGCACGCCTAGGGATGGTCATTTTGACCCATCCTATAGAGGTTCACCTCTACCCAATATAAATGGGGTAGAGTTTACCCGATCTGTTTGAAAGATTGACTAGGAACAAGTTTTTTTTTTTCTCCACTTGAAGTAGTAGCGGAGGATGCACCATCCGATCTGAACTCGACCAGTACAAGTCAAGAACTATTAATCAACTCAAAAGTTTAAAAAAGATTAAGGACTTTTCATAGAGGTTTAGAAGTATCCTAATAATAACCTGTAAAAGTAAGCAGTTGAATCAAACTTTTCTATGACTCAAAAGTCTAGAAAAGATTTAAGGACTTTTCATAGAGGTCTAGAAGTCTCCTAATAATAATTTGTAACAGTTTAGTAGAATCAAACTTTTCTTTTTGTCAATGAGGGCATGCAACTCTCTCTATCTATGACTCTCACTCTCACTTTCACTTATTTATCTCTCTACCTCACTAGAAAGAAACCCATTCTCTCACTCTTAGTTTTACTCTTATTCTTCACTTAAATCACTAATTTTGACTTATTAACTTATTCTATTAGGATGAAGCAACAAGTTTGGTTTACTCAATCACGTGAACAGGGTGGGTTCGGATGCTCGATGTGTGTGGAGGTGAGGGATGAAAGAGGGGTGGCGAGGGCAAGAGCATAGACAAGTACAAATAATAAGAAGTTCGATAAAAATTCGCCCTATGACTAATCTCTTTGACACCTTAAAATGAATGAAAAATTACAAATGTAAGTTTGAAAGAAAAATTTTAGATCAATGCTTTACAAATATTAATAATTAAAATTATAAAAAATTTTACGAATCTGTAATTATTTTTTTAGAAAGATTATGAATTGTAATTTCTTCTAAAATAAGAAAATGCACATATTCTAAAGGACCAAAAAGTCCACAGCCCGCATTAAAAGCCCCCAAACTTTTGCCTATAAAGGCCTTAATATTAAAGCCCTCAAATTTATTGGGCCTCAATGGCCGAAAATAGACAGCCCATAAAGAACTTTCAAGAGGCCTTTTAAAAAGTCTTTAGCCTTATTATGAGGAATATATGGGGATTCTATTTGTATTTAAAAAATCACTGAGTATACTCAATTTTTTAGTACATTCTATGAAATTATTTAGGATTATAATTTACTCTCAATATTGTAGACACCCCATTTTTGACCGTCCTCAAGACTTGGACGTCACCGCTTGAACACTTGGTGATTATCCATGTTCGTGTTCGTTTGGAGTTTCCGGAGTTCTCGGCTACGCGCCTTGCCTCGGGACCCCCGAACTTGACCGTTTTGTGTCTGGTTTTGCACCAAACACTTGTGTTTTGCCTTGGAGGGGCAGGGAATATCTTGTAAGGCATCCCCACACACCACCGGCAGTGGCTAGAGGCCACCGGCTGGTTGGTATTTCCATCGGCACTATATTGTGCCGGTCGGCACTATTTTGTGCCGGTCGGCAGTAAATTGTGGCAAAATGACATTTTTGCCCAGCCGACCACTCATTGATTGCTTTACGAGATATTTTAAAACAATTGTAGCACTTTCTTCCCCTCCATACACGTGTATGGAGGAATGAGCCTCTTGTTTGCTTAGTGGCTAAGCTTACAAAGTTGTGTCCTCTATAAGAGGAGGTTTGTCTTCTTGGTTGAGGGTTGACCATTTGAGAGATCAAAAACCGAGCTCATATCTCTCTCTCTATATTTTCCATCTCTCTCATCCTTGTGTGTGTATTTTAGACCTAAATAGTGTGTTTTACCTTACTTTTACACCATTACACACACTATTACACCTAGCTCCGAGATTGAGGGACTTGAAGGGTTGTTTGTGGTGATTTTAGACCAACTTTGACCACTAGAGAGTGGCTGGACCACCTGCTCTTCAAGGGATCTTCAAGGGTAAACTCTTTACTTTAGTTTCCCCATTCTTGCAACTAGTTTCTACCCCCCTTGCTTTGTGTTTTGAGCTTTGCCTATAACTGAAAAACTCTTGTTTTTACTTGCTTTTGAACCTTCATTAAGGTCATTTTGTGGTTTGAGTAAAGGCTCACCCTTTTAGGCTTTGTTTGGCCATTTTGGTGTTCTTTTGGTAAGGCTTTGTTTACTTGGTGTTTTGGTCTTTCACCTCGAAAACCAGTGGGTTTTCAGTGGTGAGGAAGGTGTTTTGAAGTCTCATATAGGGGAGGGACACCCCTCTCCCCTTTGTCCCTTGCTTGCCTTTGTTTTTGGCCAAAAAAAGAGCATGTGTGCATGGTTGTTTTTGGCTTCATTTCAAAGCATATTTGTGGTTAATATGATATGTTATGCCTCTGTTTTAGGTTGGATTTATGGCCCCTAACATGCCTCTCATACTTGCTTTGTAATGCTTTACTTTGCTTGGAAGTGTGCCATGCCATTAGCCTACCATATCTTCATGTTTTAGCCTTGCATGTTATAGCATTTGATCTTGATTTGCCATGAAAAGGGGCTGTTAGCCACTGTTTTTGCCATGTTTGGCATGTTTGGTATTGTTGTCTTGCTTGTTGGCTTGTAAGCTTTTGGTGTGTGAGTCCTTAGCATGATTAGTCTACCTTAATCTTATGATTTGGCATCATTTTAGATCACATTTCAGTCTCTAATCCATGCCCTCATGCTTGCATTCATTTCCTCATTCATGCTTTAAAGGTGTGCCTTTCTATGCTTGGGAATAGGCTTAATGCATGCTTGTTTTGTTTGGGGCATTTCGGGGCTGCCATATAAGGGATTTGGGTGTATTTTCGCATGCTAAGAAACTGTTTTTGGTTGTCCAACATGTGCCATGAGTGGTCATGTTAATGATAGTTAGATGCTCTCTTTGACGCTCTTGGTTTTGGGCCTATTTACTTACATGCTTGTATAGCATTTTGGTCACCATTTTGGGCATGTTTTTCCACTATTTTGGGGAGATTTGAAGGCTGCCCCATTGCAGTTAAATCCACCATTGCATGCTTGCCTCATGGTGGTTGCTTAATTGATTCATTAAGTGTTACTACATATCATTCCCATTGCCTTAAGTGTTCATGATTGCATCACACCTTGCATTTTGCATGCCTAGTATTGCACACTTAATATCATGTTGCATTGCATTTGGTATGCCTTGCATTTTTGCATTATTGTTGCATTGTTGAGCCTTGTTGCATACATGCATTCCATGTCTTGGTTTGGGGTGTCAAACCAAGTGTAAGGGTTGAGAGAAGTTCACATTACAAGTGGTGCAACTTATTTCAATTCTTGGTCACCAAGGCCCTTGACCAACTCATGATAAGGTCTTGGTTTCATTTGTGTGTTTGCATGCATTTTTACATTAAAATGCAAACTTAGTTCCTTAGGCTATCATGCACCAAGATGCATAATTGATGGCCCAAGAACCAAGGGTCATGCTTCCTTGAGTCCCACGCATGATAGGAAGCATTAGCCATGCTTACATATGCCTAAAAATCCATGCCATGCACTGCTTGTCTGCTTCTTGCCAAACCGCTCTCTCTAGAATTTTGTGCCGATCATTATATAGTGCCGACCGGCACTATATGGGTGGCCGATAACATCATTGACAGCCGGTGACTATTGTACACGGCCGGTGGCCATCCCTCCCAGCCGATGATGTTCTGCAATGCTCATAGAAGGTTCTCTGGGACTTTGACAGTTTTCAGAGAAGGAAAGGCAGTAAAACAGAGGCAACAGTGGCATGGTGCGGACTTTTCGGGCGAGTCGGATTCGAGCATGCATCATTCGCATATCCCGAGGCAGGGCTGAGGCCCCCTTCTTTTTACATTTGATTTAATTTGATAATTAGAAATTTCTGTAATAATTTATTTATTCTGTATTCGGACTGTATTATTTTTGGACTGTATATTCTTTTGGTCCCTCCGAGCGAGGGCAAATTAGTAATAAGTGTGGGTGAGTGTGTGCATGTCTTCCAACCCCCACTTCTTTCTTCCCTTTTACTTACCTGCTTTCGATGGTTAGTATTAGGGCACGTTTATTTTAGCATACCTTATGCAATGCATGCGTGCATCCATGCATTTGTTGACATGCATCGGGCTCGGTACATCATACAAACTGCATTGTATTTTCAATTCCAAATTGAATACGTGCATCGGATAAAGTGCATTCCGCATGCCATCTTTAGGGTTAGCCGAGCCTACTCTAAGTTGCATCTTGCCTGTGTCGCATTAGCCATTTAACATGAACTAGGGACATGCATGTTTGCTAACTAGTTTATTGTTTTGGCACGGAGTACGATGTAAGTATTTATGCTTTAGCATATCGCATGTGTGTGAATGTTAACATGACAGTATGATCACCATGTGGCTAAATGCTTATGTGAGATGAATTGTTTGAATGCCTGTGGGTGGAGGTTGGATTGCTTGAGTTGGGAAAACTCATTGAAATCCATGTTTTAGCCTACTTGCGAGTAGCAAATTCCAAAGCATTTTCAAAACGAACGGATATGCAATGTTTGTTTCCAAATTAGGCGATCTAGTCTATACTTGTTTCTTTGTCGCAATAACATAGTAATTCTAGGCTAATAACTGGTATAAGAGCATGTAATGTTTTCAAAATCGAATATCACGGTTAGTAGAGGCCGATCTTCGGACCGGGCGAAAGGGGGTGCTCATAGCTGACCTTCCCCGATCGTACCCAAGCTCCCGAGCCAAGACCACTTTGGTGATGACGGACATGTGGCCTTGCACGAGTCGTGGTTTCTAAATTTCCCATTTTAAATATTTAGGTGGCGACTCAGAATCCGCAAAGCGATCCATGTTTGGCACTACTTTTCAAAACTGCTTTTCTTCAAAAGCGATTTGCGGATTTGGACTCTTTGGTTGATTTAGAACCGACACAAAATGAGTCCGAATCAGAAGTGAGTCCTCATGGACGTGTTCTGATTTCGCGACTCTGCTGGGGAGTTTTAGAGAGCTTGACTCGAACTCGTGATATCCTGTTTTGTCTACACTTATGTGTTTCTTTGCATTGCATGTGCATTGGTGCGCCTAGGACACCGTGTTGGCCATCTGCTATTCCTGAGCGGTTTACCGAAGGCTTGTCTTGTCAAGGCATGTCCATAAGGCTGACCGGTTGCGGGCTCTGCCAGTATGAGAACACAAACCTCGATTTTACCGGGGTACCCTTTGTTGACCATTCGACCTAGTGCATATCGAAATCCATAATAACCATTCCAAACTAGGACAGGTTGCTTACCCGATGTAGGTTGTTTGAAACCGCTACGTGCGTAGTGAAACCCTAGCTCCTGACAAAATAGGACAGGGAAACCCTACCCCAACATAGGGGTGTATTGGCTCTCATTTATCTGCTATGTGCTTTCAAGGAGTGTATCTCTACAGGAACACACATGTCAGTTTGCAAGATTGGGTATCCAGCCTGAGGGCACCAGTAACAGTATTTTGGGAAATCAGTTGTCTGTGGGTACAAGATTCAGACTTGGGGGTAATGATTCTGAAACAGTGATCAGTATTTGAGGAACAGTGTATCGAGTTCAGTGTGTTATCCAAACCGTGTGTTGTATGTTTATTTTATGCCGTTGTGCTGTCCAATTGTCTGTTTATTTATATGCTTTCTTTATCTCTTTATTAGGTAGTTGAGCACGATTGCTACCGACCCGATAGATATCCCCCAAGCACCCTGGGTTAGAGGCCGTCGACTCCTTCGATTTGAAGATCTGATAGACGGACAACCAGTGTACTACTCACTACCCCTACATTAGGCGGAGGTCGATCGAGCAGAGGACATCAAGATGACCAATTCAAAGGGCTTTATCTACCCCACCTGTGTTCAGTAGGGATCAGGATTCTGTGTCACCAACAGAGAGAGAATATATACCAGTAATTCAACCGAGCAGATAGCATGGCTAGTTTGGAGGAGATGCGCCACCTTCAATAAAGCATGAAAGCAATGCAAAGAAGATGTCCGTCAGCAGATTCGCCAGAACAAAGCCACAGCCATGAGGAACAGCAGAGACAATTGCGGACTAGAGCAAAGACATCGGAGACTGCCAGATCAAGTTCCTCCCCCACCAGGAATTCCAAACCTTGGGGAGACAGCCAATGTTCAGAGTGATACAGAACCGCCCACAGGACCACCCCCACCTCCAACTCTACCTCAAATCCAACCTCAGATGTCAAAAACATCCGCCAATCTACTGGACTCTCCCTCTGAGTTCGAGACTGATCCTACCGCACTAAAGCTGAGCAAGCTTGAAAAGCTGTTCAAGAGATCCCAAGGGGTCAAGACCATCCCCGATATTGAAGATGGATACACCGACATTGTGATGTCGCTTTGGCAATTCAAGATGCCCCATATTGATCGGTTGACGTCCGGGACCCCATGGTGCACTTGAGGCTGTTCGGATATTCTAAGGCCAATGGGCCTCAGTAGGCTTCAGAAGTTGTCTTTATTTGGCCGGACCCTGTCAGGTGTGGCATCCGCATGGTATGCCAAGCTAGATGATGACGTCAAGAGAAATTGGAACGAAATGGCTGAGGCCTTCATCGCGCAGTACTCATACAACACACAGATTGAGATTACGACCCGTGATCTCGAGACAACTAGGCAAGAGCCTAAAGAGAGTTTTTCGAGTTCAGAACGGATGGAGGGCCAAGGCTTCGATGATGACCTTGAGGCCTACGGACAAGGACCAGATTCGGATGATTGTGCGCAATCTACAGCCGAAGTTGATGCAAAAGATGATAGTAGTCCCCTTTCCCACTTTTTCTGACCTACATGAAATGGGGGTGCAGATTGAAGATGCCTTGAAGCAAGGCTGGATTGATAATGATCGGGAGCAACCCCGAAGGGCCTTCAACCGCAACACTAATGCAGGCCCGAGTGGCGCATCTACTACGAGAGCCTCCGAAGTGAGCATGGTCACCACTAACCCCCCTTCAAAAAATACGGCAGCTGCACCATTCTCCGGCGCGTCCGGAAGCAACCCGCAAACAACCAAATACCCACCCAGAAACACCAGAACCTTCGCCCCATTATATATGCCCCTATCCAAAGCTCTGGGGGTTTTGATCAAAAAAGGGCACCTGAAGCCCCTAGAGCCACGGCTCCTACCGGAAAAACTCCCTCATACCCATAACCCGGCCAAGTATTGTGCATTTCACCAGCAGCACGGCCACGACACCGACCAGTGCTATCGGTTACGCCATGAAATTCAAGACCTCATCGATAACGGGGTGATTTTGCCTCCCGAGAAGCCCAATGTTACTACAAATCTCCTCCCCGCACATAACCAAGCTCCACCACCCAAAAGACTCAATTTCATCCACACTGGGACAGTGTCCTACGACCCTAGTATCTATATCACACCTACCCACTTGCCTAAACCAGAGGTGTTCCTCCCCGATTGCACCGACTTGTGCATGATGGACATCTCCATGACCCAATCTAAGCCAGCGGCGGTGACCGCCAAGAACAGGGGAAGGGAGATTCTAAAGGAGAAACAGGTTGTTGAGTCAGAGTCTGCGGAATCTGGGAGTTACGTTCGGAAGACATATAGTCCGAGTGACTACATTTCACCAAAAGGCCAAGATAGGCCCGGAGTAGAATTGCCAACAGGGAGAGAGTTGTGTGTGATCCAAGGAGATAGTCTAGGACAAGGAACAGATGATGTAACAGCAGTAGGGGAGGACCTGGCCGATCTCCAATCTTTCAGTGACCAATACCCAGAGGACGCAGCAGTTGCGTGGTTCGATTATAAGGATTCAGCGGAAGTTACCGGGTGGTTGGACGATCAGCCCGATGTGGTAGGAGAATTTCAGGCAGAGCAGAGTTCAGCAGGAATGAGAATATCAGCGACGGCCGGAAGGGTCGAAGGGTAGAACACATCGCCGGGAGACGCCGGTGTCAAGAATTTCGCCCGAGATTGGAACATTTTGAGTACAAAGATGATTGAACAGTCAGTCATGTCAGAACAAACAAGTTTTGAAGATTCTGAGAGAATCAGGAAAGCAAAGGCCCATGTGGAAGTTGAAACTGTCGTGTGCACAGGAACTGAGAACGCTGCAGACATGTGGATAGGAGATGCTGCGAGCGCAAAAACAGTCATGCCAGAGCCGGACAGATGTTTATCAGCTGCTGATGGTATGTGGTGGGAAGATGAGGACCTATGTCTTGCCCACACAGACGAAGATTGGGGAAACAACCAACCTGATAACACCTGGTACCTTGGAGAGGTCGACCACATGACAAGGAGTGGGCGATATTTCAAACCCCCACACTTGGATCAACCAGAGGCCTCAGGGAAGGACAGAGAGGCTGAGAAGCAAAAGGAGAAGCAGCTTGAAGAGGAAGCCGTACTCAAACAGCTGAAAAAGATACAAGCAGACATTTTCATTTGGGGACTGCTCATGGCCTCGCGAGTACACAGGCAAGCTGTTTTGACAGCCATGGATAAGGCCAAACTCTCCATAGAAACTACATCAGAGCAGCTGGTTGGACTGGTCTTCCCGGGAGGAGGTTCCCCGGCGTTGACCTTTTCGGATAAAGAACTCCCGCCTGAGGGCGTAAATCACAACAAACCCCTCTACATTTCTATGGAATGTAGAGATAAGTGGATACCAGTGGTACTTGTCGATAACGGGTCTGCCATCAATGTTCCGCCTTGACCAGACAAAGATATGCGATTGGCTTGAAAACCGCAGATTTCGTACCAACAGCTCAGGTCATCCGGGCATACGACAATACAAGTAGAGAAGTAATGGGAATGGTTAAAGTTCAGACAAAGGTTGGGCCGGGACGACATGAGATAGATTTCCATGTCCTAAAAGTTCCTGCAACTTTTAATTTGCTTTTGGGACGGCCGTGGCTGCATCAAGTGAAGGCAGTGTCATCTACTTTGCATCAAATGGTGAAATACCCATACGGGAAGGGAGTAGCCATCGTCTTTGGGAATTCATCAATCCACCCACCACCTGAAGTATCCACGCCTGTTCTAGAAATCGAGCACGACATGGAAGATGTGTTCATATCGGGTTTTACTTTGGCCGAGGCTCAGATCGTACAGAATATCATGGCTGCTAATGAAGGGATATATGTCAGCGTCCAAGCAGTGTATCTCATGAACAAGCTCCAATACATCCCCGGGATAGGATTAGGGAAGAAGGCATTGCGTAAAGGCATTGGCCAAAATGTCAAGACAACCCTCATACCTTCGGCTTGGGTTATCTGCCCACCAAGGAAGATTGGGTAAGAAAAGGAAAAGAGATGGCGGGAAGAGCCAAAGCAAAACAGATGGGGAAACCTTTTGAATTGATGCATCGGCCCATCCAGTAGTACCTGAGCGGACGCTCGTCCGAGGGGAAGACTTTCCATTCGTGGTTTTCTGAGCCATGGTGAATGAAGAAAAGAAGAAGCGCGCCGGGGTTCAAATTTTCTTTGACCTCTGATTATCTGGGATGATGTTGTTGAAAAGCAGACAGACCCAACCGTTGAGACTGAGTATAGCAAGGAAGTGGAATCTGCGGGCACAGAGTTTGAAATGGGGGTAGCACTGGCATGTCTACTTTCAGATCCTTCGATCAACCAATTGTGCTTGGGGGATAACTCTTCGGTGTCTATGATCGGAGATAAAACGCAGGGCCTACCATCGCCTATTTTGGATGCATCCATCGCACCTCCTCACCGGCAAGACGAGGAGGATTTTTATCAAAGACCGGTCAGTAGTGAGCCGGAATCGATTCCATCGAGTCTTGTGAGTCGGAATCGGTTCCACTCATCTAAGTCTGAAGTTCAAGATTCTCGGGGTGATAACCCGGATGCCACGCCTTGTCCAGTCGTTTTTTCTTTTTCTTTGAGTCTGTTGTAATGAAGAATTGGACGGTTCGGAAGTATCTAATGAGAATGAAGTGACTGTGGTTTCCGAGTACTTTTCAGTGCCTTTTGATTTATTGCTTAAATCGGGACTTTCAAAATTTTGATGAAAGCGACGAGGACGAAATTCTCCGGTTTTGCAACGGTGATTGAACAAGAGCAGAGAGGTTTGTTAAACCCTTAATGGATGAAATCACTACCGTGAACATTAGATCGAGAAGGACCCGTGGCTGGTCCAGATCGGGTCCACGTTGTCTTCGGAGGAACGCGAGCGCTTAGTCGCTTTATTAAAAGATTTCAAAGATGTTTTCGCGTGGTCCTACGAAGACATGCCTGGAATCGATCCTGAGATTGTACAGCACCGGATCCCTCTTGACCCCGAGGCCCGACCTGTCAAACAGAAACTCAGAAGGATCCGCCCTGATTGGGCCATTAAGATCAAGGAAGAGGTTACCAAGCAGATTGACGCAGGCTTCCTGCTGGTATCCGAATACCCGACTTAGTTGGCCAACATTGTTCCAGTGCCGAAGAAGGATGGCAGAATCCGGGTATGTGTGGATTTCAGGGATTTGAACAGGGCCAGTCCGAAGGATGACTTTTCCTTGCCGCATATCGACGAGTTGGTAGATTTCACATCGGGGCATGCTTTGCTCTCATTTATGGATGGCTTTTCAAGCTATAATCAGATAGTAATGGCACCCGAAGACCGGGAGAAGACTGTTTTTACCACCCCGTGGGGTACATATTGCTACAGAGTGATGCCATTTGGGTTGAAGAACGCTGGGGTTACATATCAACGGGCTGCAACCACAATATTGCATGACATGATCCATAAAGAGGTTGAGGTGTACGTGGACGACATGATTGTCAAGTCCAAAGAAAGAGAGGGCCACTACACCGCCTTGCAAAAGTTCTTCCAAAGGATCAGGGAATTTAGGCTACGGCTGAATCCTCAAAAATGCACGTTTGGTGTTACAATGAAAAATCTTTGGGATTTCGACACAAAGGCATCAAGTCGACCCTTCCAAAATCAAGGCCATCTTAGAAATGCCACTACCAATGACTGAAAAGGAGGTGCGAGGCTTTCTGGGTAAAGTGCAATTCATAAGGCGGTTTATCTCAAAACTAACCTTAACTTGTGAACCACTTTTTGGTCTTCTGAAGAGAAGAAAGAAGTTCCATTGGGACGGTCGATGCCAAGCTGCATTTGAACAGATTAAAGAGTATCTACAGAATCCGCCCGTGTTGTCACCACCAAAGCCGGGGAAGCCGTTGATATTGTATCTGTCAGTAACTGAGACTACAATGGGTTGCATGCTCGCACAAGAGTCGGAAGATAAAGTGGAAAGGGCCATCTACTATCTGAGCAAGAAGATGCTGGATTACGAGACCCGCTACACTCCACTGGAGAAGGCTTGTTTGGCCTTGGTATGGGCTACTAGGAAGCTGCGGCACTACCTG
The DNA here is from genome assembly GCA_025200525.1 of Camellia lanceoleosa. Classification (NCBI taxonomy): domain Eukaryota; kingdom Viridiplantae; phylum Streptophyta; class Magnoliopsida; order Ericales; family Theaceae; genus Camellia; species Camellia lanceoleosa. Next base: position 134,360,018 of record CM045771.1, on the reverse strand, counting down.
CTAGCTCACTCTGTAATGTTGGTTTCACGACTTGATCCCATCAAATATCTTTTCGAGAAACCAAAGACTTACGGTAGGCTAGCTCAGCCGCTGTTTCTCCGAATTTGATCTCAAGTATGTGACGCGCAAGTCCGTAAAAGGAAGAGTGGTGGCAGAGTTCCTTGCCGACCACCCAGTTGAAGGGGATGAAGCGGTTGAGTACCTATTCCCAGATGAAGCTATTCTGCATATCGAAGATGAAACTTGGACAATGTACTTTGACGGAGCGTCAAATCAATACGGGTATGGGATAGGAGTGTTGCTGATAGCACCTGACGATTCCCGTATCCCTTTAGCATTCAAGCTTCGATTCAAAGTCTCGAACAATGAGGCAGAGTATGAGGCATGTATTGCCGGACTAGAAGCTGCCCTAGAACTAGGGGCAAGGCGATTGGACGTCATTGGGGATTCGAACCTAGTTGTGTCTCAAGCTAAAGGAGATTGGAAAGTAAAAGAGGAAAAGATGATAATTTACCACCAGACCTTGGATTTGTTAATTCCTCGGTTTGAAAAGTTAAATTTCACTCACCTAGTAAGAGAGAACAACAGGTTTGCAGATTCGCTAGCAACTCTATCTTCCATGATAGACATCCCATCTGGGGTCCGGATGCGTCCAGTCATTATTGACCAGAAATTTGCACCTGCCTACGAGTCAATCTCTGCCATAGATGAAGTGCAGGATAACAACCCTTGGTATCACGATATATGGAACTTCTTGGAAAATGAGGCATATCCACCAGGGGCAAATGCCAAAGACAAAAGGGCAATCAGAAGAATGGCTGTTCAGTTTATCATCTGCGGAGGTAAGTTGTACAAAAGAGGTCATCTGGGAATGCACAAGCTATGTGTGGAAGCCAAAGAGTCGAAGCGCCTGATGGAGGCCATCCATGGAGGAGAATGTAGGGTACATATGAATAGGGTGATGCTGGCACGAAAGATCCTCAGACAGGGCTACTACTGGTCTACCATGGAGGAAGATTGTATCGGCTTTGTTCGACGATGCCACAAGTGCCAGATCCATGCGAACCGCATGAACATCCCGCCATCAAAGTTATACAACATGACATCACCATGGCCGTTCTCAATTTGGGGAATCGATGTGATTGGAGTTGTTACTCCGAAGGGGTCGAATGGGCATGAGTATATCTTGGTAGCAATAGATTACTTTACGAAGTGGGTCGAGGCCCAATCTTATGCCGTGTTGAAGGCTTCGCAAGTCGCAAAGTTTATTAGAAACAACATTATCTGCCGTTATGGAGTCCCGAATGAGATCATTTCGGACAATGGTTCTCACTTCAAGAAGGAGGTGATTGATTTGTTGAAGAAATATAATGTGGCTTTTCATAAGTCGTCCACGTATCGGCCGCAGACCAATGGAGTAGTTGAAGCCGCCAACAAAAACATCAAACACATACTGCAGAAGATGGTGGAAACCTATCGGGACTGGCCAGATAAGTTGCCGTTTGCTCTGTGGGGCTACCGAACTTCAATTAGAACTTCTACCAGGGCGACTCCATATTCCTTGGTATATGGGATGGAGGCCGTTCTACCTATAGAGATTGAAGTTCCGTCTCTACGAGTATTGGCTGAGTGTCAGATAGCCGAGGCAGATTGGCAGCAGAGCAGATTCAAAGAACTCATGCTCTTCGATGAAAGGAGATTAAAAGCACTGTACCATGTCCAAGGATATCAACGCAGAATCGCCCGGGCTTTTAACAAGAAAGTTAAGTCCAGGAATTTGAAGGAAGGAGATTTGGTGCTCAAAGACAACCGAACTCCCATCCACGACCCAAGGGGCAAGTTCAGACCTAATTGGACGGGTCCCTATATCGTCAAGTCTATCTGGTCAGGTGGAGCTGTGGTTCTGATGGACCTAGATGGCCTAGAGTTCTCCCAACCGATCAACATGGACAAGTTGAAGAAATATTACTCCTGAGAGGCTCGCTAGGCCGAAAATCCGAAAGGGCGACCTAGGCAAAATTCAGAGCACAAAAAAAATTAGAAAGTATAAAAACTGAGCTCGCAAGGTCGAAAACCCGCAAATGGCGGCCTTGGCAAAAGTTAGAGCGCAAAAGGAGAGTGAAAATACTCGAGTGAACCCAAGCCGGAACTACGTAAGGCTTGATTCCCATCATTGGGATACGTAGGCAGCTTCATCCCGAAGTTCAGCCATAAACTTTTCCCCGATCAACTTTGTCCATTTGATCATCTTGGTCATCTTTGCCCATCAGCATTTATCGCAATCTCCGGGACAAAGGTTATTCAGACTAGGGGCAACTTTCCGCTGCGCATGCTGTCAGGTACCATCCAAACAAGGGGCAACTTTCCAGTTGCTAGAATCCAGGGTTGTGCATCTCAGTGACAGATCTCAAGCGTGTCTAGTTCTGATCCATATCGAAAATAGTTTTGAAAAGTTTTAATAAAGATGACTTTGTTCAAATAAATCTTTTTACAACTAAGACCATTTCTGGACCAAAATGGAAAATTTTCAGTACCACAACCTTCAATTTCATTGATTTCAAATAGAGTTCTCTTGCTCTTGCATACAATTGAATTTGCTTTTTATTACATTCATAAAGAAAACTTGAAAGTACTAATAAAGCAATAAATCCGGGGCATGGTCAAGTCAAATGTCCTCGGCCCCTCCCAGAGCCGGTCTGAGCCTCGATGCCAAAGTGGGCCCCTCTCAGGCTCTTCATTAAGCCAATCCAAGCACTCATCAGACAAAGTGCAACTGAAAGCGGGAGCGGGGGCCAAGAGTTCTCTCGTCCTCCATGCTGTGGCATACCGGGCCAGCTGTGCGCCTCGAATCGGGAATGTAACCGGGTACTCTATCCCTTCCGGCGGACAAGTCTGATCATGACCAAACTGACGCAAGATACGGAATGGAAAATAGAAGACGCAGTGAGTCAAGCCAATCAATTGGATCCCGGGTTGACGGGTCATGCCGTAACTCATCATTGGGAGATTGAGCCAAGGGCACCGCCAAGCAATGCGGTCTGCGGACAAACTGCACATCCTTTCAAACCACCAACCCTCATCAAGGGCGTCAACTAGGCGTTGTCTGAAGAAGTAGCCACGAGCTGAATATGCTGGGCAAGAGTCCACAACCTTCAGTTTGTCCATTAACCACACCTGGGGAGGGATGAAAAATGAGAGAATAAAGAATAGAGAGATGTACGATGAGAGGAAAAGTGAGAAAAGGGCTTTTTGCGAGAAAAACCGAGCCTGAGGGCCGAGTGATGTGAGCAAACATAAATGTGAGATTGGGCGGGAAACATTACCTGCAGTAATAGTGGACTCCCTGCTAATCTGATTGTCTCTCGACGATGAAGGGCGTTTAAGCCCAGCAATGTCTCAGCCAGGATCATGGCGACGCAACTTTTGCCCTCCTTCAAGCCTCGGGCAACCTCAATCAACCGGACACTAGGCCCTCCGAAACCGAAGACGAACAGAAAATGAGATAGCATACATAGGCAGAGGGCGTGTCGCCGGAAGCCTTGCCAGTGATGGTTGCCGCGATCACCAGTCTCAGAAAAATGACAAACCAAGCTTGGAACATCTAAGGTCCCATCACAAATCAGAGAGCGAGCATCGGGCATTGAGAGCCCACACATTTGTCCTAAGGCTTGAGCATGGCCAAAACGAAGTTGGGGCAGGATCTCCTCATTGCGCCCAGATTCCATTAGAGCTTGGAAATCTTCAAAAGTGGGACACACCTCTTGCCCGCTCAAGCTAAAGACATGTTTTACCGGGTTCCAAAACCTTGCCGCGGCATGGAGGAATGGAAAATGCAGTGGGGTACGGCGCAAAGTGAATAGTGCGTTTATCTTGAAAGTCGAAATTCAAATTTTTCCGAGCCATCCAAGTTGTTAATCCAAGTTGCGAGATTTTGGGCAAGAAATTCTTCCATTTGGAGCAAATCAGTGTGGAAATGAAGAGAACCACGAAGTTGAGACCCTTTTGAAGAAGATAAGGTTGAATGAAGGACAGATGTCAACATTCTGCTGGTGCTGGCAGTTTAGTGCCGACCGGCCAATAATAGTGCCGACCGGCCATCTGTTTTGGCCGGTGGATCACCCTTTCGGCCGATGGCCATTCCTCAAGGCCGGTAGCCTTTCTGCCCGGCCGGTGGCTCTCCCCCTTGTCCTCTGAGCTGTTTATGCTAGGAAATTGGAAAATCCCACCACTTTCAATGCCCTCCAGTGATCAATTCTTATGAGGGCGCGCCCGTTTGCTTATCAAGTTGTTGCACACTTGCTTATCGAGTTGTATTTCACTTTCTTTAAGTCTTTGTAATGTTTATTAAGGTGTACTCGCATTTGGCTAGTTTGCTGAGTCCCCCTGTTTTGCTTATCGAGTTGTAATTGGTTTACTACCTAATTATTACGATGCAATGCTTTGTTTTCAAAACGCAGTTTCAATTTCAGTCACATTGTTGTATGATGCCTTGCGATGCGATGCATAGAACGCGCTAATGTAACACCTTTTGAACAAACAGCTGTTTCATTCCCATCATATGTTTTACAAAAAAAACACACGCTTTTGAGAAATAAAACCTGCCCGAGGCAGTGCAATGTGCTTAAACTCCTAGTAAAAAGGAAAGTAAAGGTAAGAATAACAGATAGCAGTCTTTGGGATTGACACTGGTAACCTCCCCCTTTCGGTCATCGTACCTTTTGCGCCCTTGTTCGGGTCAATCATGTGATTTGGCACCTTCATCACTTAAGGCAGTCTAAGGAATTGCGCCTTCAGAACATAAGTGGAGCTTCGAGTTGACCTCGTTCCACAACTTTTGTGAGCAATGCTCGGGACATGCGAAGGACGTCCCTTTCCGTATCCTTTTATATCTTGTGAAATTCTCTAAATCATTTCAATCATACTGAGTTGCAGTACGTTGCATTCTAGCATCATGTTTACCATGATATGTGTTCAAGTTTCTCTATATACACATTGCATTGTATGCGTGCATTGCTTTACTGATATGTGTTCAAGTTTCCTTTTATACACATTGCATTGTATGCGTGCATTGCTTTACTGATATGTGTTCAAGTTTCCTTTTATACACATTGCATTGTATGCGTGCATTGCTTTACTGATATGTGTTCAAGTTTCCTTTTATATACATTGCATTGTATGCGTGCAATTCTTTACTGATATGTGTTCAAATTCCTGCCTATATACACATTGCATGCACGTGTGCATTGCTTTACTCACATGTGTTCAAGTTCTCTTTCCATACACATTGCGTGCATACGTGCATTGCTTTACTCACATGTGTTCAATCCTACTATCTTGCTATACACATTGCATGCATTGTCACGCACCTTCGACTGCCTTGTCATGCATGTTGCTAACAATATTGTACCTGTTAAGTTTGCTTTCTTTGCAGGCACGATATTGTATGTACGGCTCATTTGAGGCCGGTGCAACCGGACGAGCCACACAGGTATTGTATCCTCCGAGTGAGACGTATTGAGAATTGCATAATTCTCTTACATCCTTTCTGCATTATAGTGTAGTTTGGTGCTTGCTATCTTATAACTGTTGCATGCATGCTTCATTACAGCTTTCTTTGCATGATCATAAGTTATGCTCGGCTTCTTGCATTGTCTTACATTTTGCCCCTGCCTTCGGGCGCATATCTTACTTGTCTTGCATGTTTGTCTAAGTCTTCGGCCTTGTCAAAAATGGGTCGTCTCTAGGCTTTGACATTCACTCCTGTCATTGTTATGACTTCCGAGTTCTGTCAAAGAGGGGCAACTGTAGACACCCCATTTTTGACCGTCCTCAAGACTTGGACGTCACCGCTTGAACACTTGGTGATTATCCATGTTCGTGTTCGTTTGGAGTTCCCAGAGTTCTCGGCTACACGCCTTGCCTCGGGACCCCCGAACTTGACCGTTTTGTGTCTGGTTTTGCACCAAACACTTGTGTTTTGCCTTGGAGGGGTAGGGAATATCTTGTGAGGCATCCCCACACACCACCGGCAGTGGCTAGAGGCCACCGGCTGGTTGGTGTTTCCATCGGCACTATATTGTGCCGGTCGGCACTATTTTGTGCCGGTCGGCAGTAAATTGTGGCAAAATGACATTTTTGCCCAGCCGACCACTGTTCAGTTGCTTTCTGAGATATTTTAAAACAGCTGTGTAGCACTTTCTTCCCCTCCATACACGTGTATGGAGGGATGAGCCTCTTGTTTGCTTAGTGGCTAAGCTTACAAAGTTGTCTCCTCTATAAGAGGAGGGTTTGTCTTCTTGGTTGAGGGGTTGACCATTTGAGAGATCAAAAAACCAGAGCTCATATATCTCTCTCTCTATATTTTCCATCTCTCTCATCCTTGTGTGTGTATTTTAGACCTAAATAGTGTGTTTTACCTTACTTTTACACCATTACACACACTATTACACCTAGCTCCGAGATTGAGGGACTTGAAGGGTTTTTTGTGGTGATTTTGGACCAACTTTGACCACTAGAGAGTGGCTGGACCACCTGCTCTTCAAGGGATCTTCAAGGGTAAACTCTTTACTTTAGTTTCCCCATTCTTGCAACTAGTTTCTACCCCCCTTGCTTTGTGTTTTGAGCTTTGCCCAAACCTGAGAAAACTCTTGTTTTTACTTGCTTTTGAACCTTCATTAAGGTCATTTTGTGGTTTGAGTACAGGCACACCCTTTTAGGCTTTGTTTGGCCATTTTGGTGTTCTTTTGGTAAGGCTTTGTTTACTTGGTGTTTTGGGTCTTTTCACCACTGAAAACCAGTGGGTTTTTAGGGGTGGGGAAGGGGTTTTGAAGTCTCATATAGGGGAGGGGCTCCCCTCTCCCCTTTGTCCCTTGCTTGCCTTTGTTTTTGGCCAAAAAAAGAGCATGTGTGCATGGTTGTTTTTGGCTTCATTTCAAAGCATATTTGTGGTTAATATGATATGTTATGCCTCTGTTTTAGGTTGGATTTATGGCCCCTAACATGCCTCTCATACTTGCTTTGTAATGCTTTACTTTGCTTGGAAGTGTGCCATGCCATTAGCCTACCATATCCTCATGTTTTAGCCTTGCATGTTATAGCATTTGATCTTGATTTGCCATGAAAAGGGGCTGTTAGCCACTGTTTTTGCCATGTTTGGCATGTTTGGTATTGTTGTCTTGCTTGTTGGCTTGTAAGCTTTTGGTGTGTGAGTCCTTAGCATGATTAGTCTACCTTAATCTTATGATTTGGCATCATTTTAGATCACATTTCAGTCTCTAATCCATGCCCTCATGCTTGCATTCATTTCCTCATTCATGCTTTAAAGGTGTGCCTTTCTATGCTTGGGAATAGGCTTAATGCATGCTTGTTTTGTTTAGGGCATTTCGGGGCTGCCATATAAGGGGATTTGGGTGTATTTTCGCATGCTAAGAAACTGTTTTTGGTTGTCCAACATGTGCCATGAGTGGTCATGTTAATGATAGTTAGATGCTCTCTTTGACGCTCTTGGTTTTGGGCCTATTTACTTACATGCTTGTATAGCATTTTGGTCACCATTTTGGGCATGTTTTTCCACTGTTTTGGGGAGATTTGAAGGCTGCCCCATTGCAGTTAAATCCACCATTGCATGCTTGCCTCATGGTGGTTGCTTAATTGATTCATTAAGTGTTACTACATATCATTCCCATTGCCTTAAGTGTTCATGATTGCATTACACCTTGCATTTTGCATGCCTAGTATTGCACACTTAATATCATGTTGCATTGCATTTGGTATGCCTTGCATTTTTGCATTATTGTTGCATTGTTGAGCCTTGTTGCATACATGCATTCCATGTCTTGGTTTGGGGTGTCAAACCAAGTGTAAGGGTTGAGAGAAGTTCACATTACAAGTGGTGCAACTTATTTCAATTCTTGGTCACCAAGGCCCTTGACCAACTCATGATAAGGTCTTGGTTTCATTTGTGTGTTTGCATGCATTTTTACATTAAAATGCAAACTTAGTTCCTTAGGCTATCATGCACCAAGATGCATAATTGATGGCCCAAGAACCAAGGGTCATGCTTCCTTGAGTCCCACGCATGATAGGAAGCATTAGCCATGCTTACATATGCCTAAAAATCCATGCCATGCACTGCTTGTCTGCTGCTGCTGTCAAAACTGTCTCCTGCAGGAATTTTGTGCCGACCGGCATTATATAGTGCCGACCGGCACTATATGGGTGGCCGATAACATCATTGATGACCGGTGACTATTGTACACCACGGCCATCCCCTCCCAGCCGATGATGTTCTGCAATGCTCATAGAAGGTTCTCTAGGACTTTGACAGTTTTCAGAGAAGGAAAGGCAGTAAAACAGAGGCAACAGTGGCATGGTGCGGACTTTCCGGGCGAGTCGGATTCGAGCATGCATCATTCAAGATATCCGAGGCAGGTGAGGCCCCCTTCTTTTTACATTTGATTTAATTTGATAATTAGAAATTTCTGTAATAATTTATTTATTCTGTATTCGGACTGTATTATTTTTGGACTGTATATTCTTTTGGTCCCTCCGAGCGAGGGCAAATTAGTAATAAGTGTGGGTGAGTGTGTGCATGTCTTCCAACCCCCACTTCTTTCTTCCCTTTTACTTACCTGCTTTCGTTGGTTAGTATTAGGGCACGTTTATTTTAGCATACCTTATGCAATGCATGCGTGCATCCTTGCATTTGTTGACATGCATCGGGCTCGGTACATCATACAAACTGCATTGTATTTTCAATTCCAAATTGAATACGTGCATCGGATAAAGTGCATTCCGCATGCCATCTTTAGGGTTAGCCGAGCCTACTCTAAGTTGCATCTTGCCTGTGTCGCATTAGCCATTTAACATGAACTAGGGACATGCATGTTTGCTAACTAGTTTGCTGTTTTGGCACGGAGTACGATGTAAGTATTTATGCTTTAGCATATCGCATGTGTGTGAATGTTAACATGACAGTATGATCACCATGTGGCTAAATGCTTATGTGAGATGAATTGTTTGAATGCCTGTGGGTGGAGGTTGGATTGCTTGAGTTGGGAAAACTCATTGAAATTCGTGTTTTAGCCTACTTGCGAGTAGCAAATTCCAAAGCATTTTCAAAACGAACGGATATGCAATGTTTGTTTCCAAATTAGGCGATCTAGTCTATACTTGTTTGCTGTGCGCATAACATAGTAATTCTAGGCTAATAACCGGTATAAGAGCATGTAATGTTTTCAAAATCGAATATCACGGTTAGTAGAGGCCGATCTTCGGACCGGGCGAAAGGGGGTGCTCATAGCTGACCTTCCCCGATCGTACCCAAGCTCCCGAGCCAAGACCACTTTGGTGATGGATATATATATGGCCTTAGACGACCGAGTCGTGGTTTCCTAAATTTTCCATTTTAAATATTTAGGTGGCGACTCAGAATCCGCAAAGCAAATCCATGTTTGGCACTACTTTTCAAAAAATCTGTTTTTCTTCAAAACGATTTGCCGGATTTGGACTCTTTGGTTCAGATTTAAAACCGACACAAATTGAGTCCGAACTGTAACCCGTGAGCCCCCTCGCGGACGTGTTACAAATATACCTTATATTTTTTCCTACATTACTCTTCAAAGTACACCCAGATAATAAACAAATCAAAAATCTCAAATTACAACACTTTCAATACTTTTTAAAAAATTCTTAAACATATTTCTTATTACAGCTATTCCTTTTGTTCACATATAAGGATAGACGACATCGGTAAATGAGAACGACAAAGGAGAATGATAAAAAAATAAGATTTTTGATTCAGGGCTTTAATTTGTACATAGTTTTTAGTTACATTTTATTTCTTTGGTTTCATAGTGAACAATCACGACTGTTGCCAAACCTAGACTAAGGAGTAGCAAAATTAATGGAGATCGAATGCTACTAGTGCCTCAACAAATGTAGAGCCTCATCATTTTTTTGTGTTTTTGGTGCTTTGGAATTTAAAGAAACAAAGTTTCACAATAAAGAAAAAGAGATATACCAATGGTAGAATTAATAAACCTCACAATAACAATCTTAGTTTTTATCACAAATCAGTCATTTTTTATGATTTAAAATTTTGATTTTTTTTTTTTTAATAAGACATAATAATGTTGATGATAATGGTAAGTTTTGGTGAGATAAATTGGAATTTCAGAGTGAGGACGAAAATGAAGAGAAATAATTAAAACTTTGAGAAGAAGATAAAGAGAGTTGAATATAAAAAATATATATAAGTGATTTAGGTGTACAATGAGAAAAAAACAAAAAGGGCAAATTAGTCAAAGGTCTCTCTCCCATTTTTAATACTAGAAGAGATCCACAATATTATTTTATGATGTATAAGATCCCTTAACTCCCAATACTTATATATCATAGAGATATTTGATCCCTCAAATCAAACTGCCTCTCATTCTCTTTCTCTCTATGCTCTTCTCTCTCCAATGAACTCCACTTCCATTGCCATAGATAGAGAGAGAGCAATGGAAACCCTAACGAGTCTTGAGCGGAGATTGGAGCCCTAGACGAAGACAATCGAAGCAGAGAGTGATGAGATGTGGATAATAAAGAGCAGTTTCTCATTCATGTTGGGAACAGTGTGCAAAATATACATAGCTCAGAACTACAATGTACCCAACATTTGCAAGCTTGCCAACACTGTCATTTTCATGGCCAACACATCGAAGAGAAGTATTGCAAGCCCAAGAAAGGCGATGATTTACACTTAGTTGGTTTACAGGTTTCTTATCCCATCATTTTTTTTCTTCCACTTTTTCATATACAAAACAAAACTATGCAATTGAGAGCTTTGTATTGGAAACTTAAGAAATCAATGAAATTGGTCGTTAGTTGATTTCAATTGCTTAGTACATATACATATATGGATATTTATAGTTTATGTGTATAGATGTATGCATAAGATTATTATCGTATGGGATTGAAATATGAAGGGATTTGCTGCTAAAATTATCGTTAAAATAGTGTTCCAGAGTAGTCTTCATTTTATGCTTTCACCACCAAAGACCACTACTGAAAGCATTACTGAAACATGATTTTTTTTATTGAAATTTTACTTAAAGCATTACTAAAATTTTAATTTGGAGACCACTACTGAGATTATTATGGTTGTGAAAGCATATCATTTTCCAAAGAAATTTACAAACCAGAGAAACTTGTACAAACTGGAGAAATTTCAATTTGGAGACCACTACTGAGATTATTATTGTGGTGGAAGCATATCATTTGCCAGAGAAATTTGCAAACTAGAGAAATTTGTGCACTAGAAAAATTTGCAAACCAGAGAAATTTGTGCAAACCAGAGAGTGGAAAGTTCCAAAGAAATTTGGTGAGAATTTCTCTGAAAAGTTATTTAAAATTAAAGAATGATTCTAATTATTTATTTTTATAATCTTAACCTTATTGTTCTATAAAAGTGTTATTTAAACAAATTTATGATTTTCAACCAGAAAAAATTGTGAAATGGAATTTCTCTGGGTTGGAAAGGGGGATTTTCTCTGGTTTAAGTGATTTTCTCTAGGGTGGATGTGAGATTTTCTCTGGTTTTAAAGAATTTCTTTGGGTTGATGTGAATTTCTCTGGTGAGATTTTCTCTGCAAATTTTGCTCAAGTTGGAGTTTCAAAAATTAACAATTTTGTTTAAGTTTGGAGATAATGAGAGTGGTAATTGTTTACTCAAAGATTCTGGGGGTTTATGCAGATTATATGTGAATTTTCTATGGATTTAGTTACTGTAACAACCCTCGTACCGATTACCGTATAGCCACTGAATTATATACTGATTAACGCTAAACGGATCTGATAATGACTGATAATCGAATTAATTGAAATGACGGATAGACCGATTGGAATCGAAACTGAAACTGAATAAGACTGCCTATTGAATTGCATATTCTATCTGTTTGATTGTATGATTTATCTGTTTGTAGTTTATGTTTAAACTGCTAATTGAAGGCCTTATCGGCGGCCGATTTAGAAACCGTTTAGTGTTTCGTAATCAGGAGGATATTTCTGATTTTATGGAATATTTATCTGAAGTTTGATTAGGAATGGTTAAATTAGATTAAATAAAGCCAATTGAAGAGTTTTACGTATTTACCCTTTTGCCATTGTGAGTGGAGCCTTGGTTACTCATCTTTGAGCTTTATACACTTGAACAAAACATTCCCTCTCCCATTTCTTGCATTCCAGCCGACCAAGAGAGGAAAAAGGGGGAGAGTTAGAGAATTAAGCTCAAATTGTTGAACTTGCTTGGAGATTGCTTAGGATTGAAGTGTAGTTGGCATAATTGAGCTTCCAAGACTTGTAATCAACACCCTAGGTAAGGATGCCATCATCTTCTTGTTGTCTTGGAGTTCCATCTTGCATGTTTCATACATTATTGTAGAACTAAGACATGAATTTGCTCATAAATGATGTATTGGAGCTCAAATGTTACATGCATGCTTGAATTGATGCATATTGGACTTGAATTCATGCTTGAACTATACATGCATGTCCATGTCTATGCATTAGCTCATGTTTTCAGAATGTTTTCCCACTATTGAGCTCTCTAGAGCAAGATTTGAAGATAGAATTGGGTTTGAAGCTCAAGCATTGCATGCCTTCAAATTGTTCTTGAAAATGGGTTTGAAAATGCCTATGATTGACCAACCCTTGGCCCTTGCATGTGCAAATTAACTTTTGAAACTTGTTATACATTGAGTTTAAAGTGTTTCTCCAGAATTTGGGGCCAAGAGGTTGAGTTTTGGATGGTTGGATGCTTGGTTCGAACTTGGGAGACAAATCTGGAAATTCCAGATTTTGCTTCCTCGCTCGAGCGAAGGATTCCTCGCTCGAGCGAGCCCTTTGGTTTTGTAATCTCGCTCGAGCGAGCATCGAGCGTGGTATCGCGCGTAAAAATCGAGCAACCAGTAGTTTTCCGCTCGAGCGAATGATTGTTCGCTCGAGCGAAGCCTTTGATTTTGGAAGCTCGCTCGAGCGAAGGAAGGCTCGCTCGAGCGAGGTGCCTATTTCCAGCACCTTTTGAAAAATGCCTTCCAAGTGTAATTTGGCGTCCTCATTCCATCCTAGGCATTCTTAGGCCTAGTTTAAGACATTTTAATGAGGATTGAGACGTAGAACACACCGAGGCATATTAGGAAGTTAATCATTGTACTTTCCCAACTGTTAAACTTAAGTGTGTTCAAATGGTTAACTGTATAGGGTTGGCATCCCGAGGAGACGCTCTAGCTACGTGTAGCCCAGAACACTGTGAGTAACAATTGCATAAAGATATGTTTCAAAAATGACTATCTCTTGAGCTGTCTATTTGATTGAGCTATCGTTGAACTGTTTATTGAACTGTTCTCTGTTTACTGAATGAATGTATATCTGATATCATGAATGATAATGTGGCATCCTTAGTGACTATTGTACATTGTTACTGCCACTGATGAGACATTTCCTCGCTATCGACGGTCTATGAACGGATAGCCCCCACCGACGGTCTATGAACGGGTGGATTTGTTAAGTGTGCTATCGACGGTCTATGAACGGATAGCCCCCACCGACGGTCTATGAACGGGTGGAATTGTATGCGGTCCCCATGATTGGAACCACTACCGTACTGTCATGCTAATGAATGAATGTTATGGCTTCAAGTGAGAGTCATAAAATGCATGATTGATGAGCAGATTGAAATGATTGTTTTCAAGATTGAAAAGGGCATTCATTCTTAATTCTTTATGTATTATGTTATTCACTGGGCTTTAGCTCACTGCTCATATATATATGTAGGTGAACAAGCGCCGGATCAAAGCTAGAGGCGTCAGGGTTAAACTCAGTTTTGTCAAGCCAACCACCGTGCCTCACTGCGTGGTTCCAAACCTGCCAAGCTAAGGCTAGGGGGGTTTAGTGTTTCCCCTACTGTACTGTTTTGCTACTGTATTGACGGAATGTTGGCACGGTACTGTACCGTATTTAAGGGATTAAGTCCCTGTTGCACCGACTGTTATGTATGGATGTATATGTATGCTGTCCTGTACTGTTCTATGCATGAATGAATGAAAAGTTTTTGGCATACAGGCTGACACAGCTCATTGGACATTATGTATTTACTGTATTGGCTTCCGCCAGGCCCTGAACTCTGTTATATTGTATTATCATAAATGGGCCTTGGTAATCTCGGACATCGCGATTCTGATACTAAACCCATAGGGCCGGGTTTGGGTCGTGACAGTTACTGTGTGAATTTTCTCTAGATTTGGCTATTGTGTAAATTTTCTCTAGATTTAGTCACAGTGCGAATTTTCTCTGAAAAACTCGGGATGTGTTGGTTTCTTTTTGATATTTGGTTGCATCAATTTCTGTATTAATTTGTTTACTTGCTCAAATATTGGAAGGGGAGAAAAAAAAATGAAAAACGTGATTTTAAATGGATTTTCTTTGGTTTGATAATGATTAGGTTTATATTGATCTTGAGGTTCCTTTTTGATCAATTTTCTCTGATTGAGTCAAAACACAAATTTCTCTGGAGAGAAAATCTCTAGGAGGTTCAAAAAAATTCTCTGGGAAGTGCAAAGAAAATCTCTAGGAAGTCCAGAAAAATTCTCTGGGAAATGTAGAGAAATTCAAAAAATTTCTCTGGAGAGAAAATCTTAGGAAAGTCCCGAGAAATTTCCAGAATTTCTCTGAAAAGAATTTCTTTGGGAAGTCTAGAGAAATTCTCTAGGTCGAATTTTCTCTGAATTGATGTTGAGGGACTTTAGACATTATGAAAATATTAAGTGTCCTTTATTCTATATAATCTTAATACCAGAGACCTTAAAAAAAATCTCTAAAAAAAATTATTTTATTTTAAAATTTAATGTGCATTGTTCTTATTAGTAAATATTCATTAAAATATAATAAGAACTAAAATTTTAAAATTTTTATTGAGTATATTAAATTATTATTTAAGTGCAAATAAAATCACTCGAAATATATAATTCATACGAACCACGTGGCCCAAATACGAACTAAGTTCGGTGGCCCAATTATTAGCATCAAAAGACTCCTAAATTTAGCCCCTTCAGTATATAAACTTGAGACGAAATTGTGAACTCCTCCAATTTCATTCATTTGAAATTCATTTAAATCAATTTTTAAATAGGTTATATCTCTTCAGTCCATTTAAAATATGTTTACATGAATTGGATATGGCATCTATTTAGCATGCAACCATGAACGGCACCACCATCTACAATCCCATCACCACCACCACCATTATATAATTTTATCATATTTATAATTAAAAAATAAACAGTAAACATAAATTTAAAAATAAATCATTATCCTCGAATCATAATTGACCTCACAGCCCATTATCTATCTTCAGTCCACACCCTTACTAAGAGAATACCATTTTAAAAAATTCCAACACGAATCAATTATGATTACCGCCTCGTTTGGCATATAATAATTTTAACTTAAAAATTAAAAAGTTATTAAAAAAAATTAAAAAAACCTATAACCTATATTAAAAAGTTAAAAATTCTTTTTTCTCTCTACTTTTTACATATTTTTTCGTAAAAAATTAAAAAGTTATCCCAAATATACTAATTTTTTTTACCTCATATTTTAGCAAAAAATTCAAAAAATTACTAAAATAGTTTGTTCCCAAACGAGACCTAAAATATGAGGTAAAAAAAATTAGTATGTTTAGAATTACTTTTTAATTTTTTACGAAAAAATTTGTAAAAAGTAGAGAGAAAGGAGAATCTTTGGCTGTGTTTGGTTATCTTTGTCAAACACATTTTCACCCACTTTCATGAGTGTGGTGTTTGTTTTAAGTTTCAAATTGTAATTCCACACCCACATTTGAAACTCCTTTCCAGGCGAGAAAATTTGGCTAACCCGGTCGTCCTCCCGAGCGTCCCTCAGATATCCGGCCAGTTGGCTAGAACAGTGTTTGTTTGTTTTTTTTGACACTTGTTATTTTTATATTGTAAATAAAAAATATTTTTGAAATTTTTTAAATTTTTATATGAGTTTTGAATAGAATTTTAGGTTACATGTTTAGTTATGAGTTCTAAATTTTTTAATCAAATAAATTTTCTAATGTCAAAAACTTAAAACTCCCTCCAAAACTCAATCCAAAACTGAATTCAAAACTCTTTTCAAAACTCATAACCAAACAAACTTTCCATACTCAAATCATAATTTCAAAACTCACAAACTCAAAATACAACTCTATTCTCAAATCATATTTAAAAAACTCTACCAAACGCTACCGTTGACTTTTTAATATAAGTTGTTTGCTTTTTAATTTTTTTAATAATTTTTTGATTTTTAGACTAAAAAGTAATATTGCTAAACGAGACCTAAATTTAGGAATTCAAAATTTATTTCCCAATTTTTGTGCTAAGAATTGAAGTGTGTGGTGGGGATTGAAAAGATACAATATAAAGTTTTAAATCACATATTGATATTATTAAGGGGTGGTTTGGGATATTCTAAATAAGTATACTTTTTGACTTTTTATATAAAAAAAAAATATGTAGAAAAGTAAAGAAAATTGATTGAAAAGTAGAGAGAAGATGTTGATTGATGTGACCCAAATAAGTGTATATATATAAAAAAAAATATACTTTTTTAATACATGTCAAACATCTACTAAATAATTTTTAAAAATTTACAGATTTACAGCATAAAGCCTCGTTTGATAATAAGTTATTTTAGTAATTTTTTAACTTTTTATGAAAATATGTATATAAAAAAATAAAAGAAAAATGATGTAATAACTTATAATAATTTTAAAAAAATTTTTCTTTCTTTCGTTAAAATACATAATTATCAAACGAGAACTTATCCAATCATTAGTTTCTTTTGAGACAAGAAGGATTGAGCAGAGCAAGTCAACACAACAAACAACAAAATCATTCCTGAAAAATGGACCTCTTCAAACATATAACACAAATTCACACATATAAAGAAAAAACACATGTCGCATCAACTCATTCACTATAGACTTAAACTTTTAAGTAGATATAAATAAATATCAAAAACAATATATATATATACATTAACCTTATTGATGCAAATGTGTCAAAGAAAAAACACATGTTACAACAGCTCATTTATTAGACTTAAAACTTTTAAGTAGATATAAATAAATATCAAAACAATATATAGTTACCTTATTGTTGCAAATGTGTCTAGAGCAGATTGAGATGGAGCCATGTTATTGCGCCCGAATTCCTCCAACAAATGTTAAGCTTCAAGAGTAATGTTAGAGACGAAAAAAGTACTAAGAAAACACTGTATTTAGTCTAAATTCAATTTTTGATGATGAGATTCATGCTTCAAATATATTCAGACCGCACATTTTTTTTTATTTATTTTGAGTATTTTTTTGAGTTTGAATTCTTAATCTCTAGCATTATTAAAGCGTTCAATATAGGGGGCATACTCTAATGCACTTTCCTCTGTCACAAAGCATAACACATCCATCATCATCATCAACAGCAGCAGCACCTTTTAGCTTCTTAAACTCATTTCCTCCTTTGCAAAGAATCATCCAACAACCAACAAAAGTCAAGAGAGAAAAGCCAATGAACAAACTCATGCACAAGAACAAATAAGCATTGCGTTGATGCTTCGTAAACGGGTCTTGATTCAGTTGAATTCTAGTGTTACCATTGTTGTTGTTGTTGGAAGAAGTCTGTGGATGACCGCTGTGCTGTTCTAGTCTGATCTTCTCGTGTTGTTCGTAATCACACCAGTTAAGATCTTGTTGTTCAAGGGACCTTTTGTACTTGACTCCTATCATGAGGAGGGCACAAAGGTTGAGAGAGGCAGCGATGAGGGAGAGGATTAAGGGGAACCACCAGTCTTTGCATCTGAGAGAGGAATTGCCATTGGAGATTACTGTGAAGATGACTCCTTGGAAGATGAAGTAAAAGTTTGCTAGTTGGAAGGCTGTTGATTGGAGCTTCTGTATTCTATCCTCTTGCTTCTCTATTGTTGTTTGCATTTCTTTCATCTTCCTTTCTTCTTCATTGGTTTCATTTTGGTTCATCTTTGGTTGGTTCAATGTGTGTGTGAGTGAGAAGAATGGAAAATAAGAGTGATATCCGTTCTTAAAATATATGGATATATTTGTTTGGGTGGACACAATTTTAATATTGGATTAACT
This sequence comes from Camellia lanceoleosa, assembly GCA_025200525.1. Classification (NCBI taxonomy): domain Eukaryota; kingdom Viridiplantae; phylum Streptophyta; class Magnoliopsida; order Ericales; family Theaceae; genus Camellia; species Camellia lanceoleosa. The sequence goes on along the minus strand of CM045771.1, from coordinate 134,341,825 downwards.
ATCCAACAAAATACATAATCCTAGCCTTATCTAAGAAAATCAAGATCTAAACTAATGGCTATGGGAATCCCATGTCCTATCCAACAAAATACATAATCCTAGCCTTAGCTAAGAAAATCAAGATCTAAACTAATGGCTATGGGAATCCCATGTCCTATCCAACAAAATACATAATCCTAGCCTTAGCTAAGAAAATCAAGATCTAAACTAATGGCTTATCCAGACATGGGATTCCCTCTATGGGAATTATTGAATCTTAAGACGAGGAGCGGGATACAAAATAAGGAATTAAGAAGAGATTCGGATTAATTGATTAAAATTGATAGAATTTTTTCAATTATTCTCCATAATTCTGGATCAATCAAACGTGTGATACAATACACAATTCAAAAGATAAACCCATGAAATGTCCTAGTATTTTGATTTAATATAATTCAGTCTGTTCAAATAAATATAGCTTAATAATCTAACAACTGTAAGTCAAGTTTGTTGGAACATATGCGAAGATTGAGTCTCACATCGAATAAATAATTAAATGAGTGAGTCTTAATATAGATTGAATGGGCTTACAACTTACATAATTTTTAATTTTTATGGATTAAACTTCCTTAGTCAGGATTTTCTAGAGTAATAATCGTAGAATGATAATGTTAAACTTTCAGAGTTGAAAGGTGAAATGATTTTGTATCCTCAACTTTGATAAAATTAAATCTCACTCATCCAAAAAATGACTCATCCTCAATCAAACCTCCCATGCAACATTTTGATATTTGTCCCGTCTTAATTGATATAAGTAATTTAAAAATAATTGTAGGCATTTAAAATTCATTCAGTAGAGATGAAAATAATGAAACCCCATCTCAAAAGGTTTATAGTGATAAAAGTAATAATAATAAAACAAAACAAAACAACTTCTGTGCACAAAATCCTAGTATGAGTAATTCAAATGAAACTATTTAATATTAAAGTAGTCTTGTCCTTCTTCTAAATTTCATGGCAATTGTTGAAAGAAAAAGCTAAAAACATAATTTTCAGAGTACGCTAATCTGGTCATGGACTCACAGTGCCGGTCCTGAAATTTAGGGGGTTTAAGGCGAATTTTAAAAATGGAAACTCTTATTAATTGAAGGAAAAAGAAAAAAAAAAAATTTACAGATAAAATGATAAGTTATAACTTTTTTATTTATTTGTAGCTACAAAAAAAATTACTTGCACATATAATCATTAAAATTATAAACAAAACAATTTAATGAAATAAAATTAGGGCAAAAAAATTAAGAAAAAATTATTCAATTAAAATTGATAAAGACCTAGATAAAAAAATTGGGACAAAATTATTTATTCCACTAAAATCTAATAGATAAAGAAGGTAAAAAAAAATAAAATTAGGGCCCATATATTGTGTGCATTGTTCTTCTTGGGCCCAAACACTTTTTTTTTTAAATATATATTTTTATTTTAATAAATATGGTCTAAACTATACATGGACCTAATAAAATATTTTGGGGCCCTTTCAATTGATCCTAAAAAATTAAAAAAAAAATTAGACCTATAGCAGTTTATTAAATTTGGAAACCCTATTTTTTGGTCAAAATTTTGGGTCTAAGGCACAGGCCTTAGTGGCCTTAAGCCAGGGCCGGCAACATCTTAAAATAAAACTAATTTTATTCACATACTTATAAAATATGCCAATAAAACACTCTTTATGTGATAGATTAAAATAATAAAATTCTTCATTTTAAATGCACTTTGTCGTATTACTTAAACCTATGAGAAGATAATTTTTGTTCACACACATCTTTATCAAGTATATGAACAAAAACTCCAAGCATAACAAAAATGAGAGTTTAGCAATATACTGAGATCCCACATATAAATTTGAAGTCCAATCATTTTCATCTCTGCTGGTGAAAGCTATAGATGTCTTCTCTAGGAATAGCCAGTCAAAAAGCCAAAGCATTGGGATATTAATGAAGCTGCTTTGAGAATTTCTCAGCCATTCGTCCATGGCATTGGATAGGAGAGCAGGGGAACAAAAAAAGGTAAAAACAGAAAAATAAATACACATTCATAAAGAGAATGAATGAGTTTGTGAGGTCTACACATTCACTCTCTCTATCCATGTTTGTTTGGAAATATAAACAAGTATTATTGTAGCAAAATTGGAGTGTAATTTACCAAATAAAAATTACACTAATGTTGTGTTTGGTTAGGAGATTTGATGAGGGATTTGGAAAGGGAAAGAGAAAAGGTGTGTAAAACTAGGTGAAATATAGGCATGTTTTATTCATATTTCACCTACTTTTCTATTTCCCTTTCTAAATCTCTCTCCAAATTTCCCAACCAAACACAGTATAAGAGTTAATTTGATGGTCACGGGGTGGTCATTAGCTTGATGGCCTGCCTAGTCCAACGTAATATTTTTAAGGTTTAAGAAAATTATTTTGCCTATAGAGTTAGGCTGGACTAAGATTTTGTACTCATTTGATATTCGAGCTTGGAATTTGAAATTTTTTTAAGATCAGATTTGAGATGACTAGATTAGGCCGAATGTCAGGCCAAGTCAAATTTTGGATGACATATATCCTCTTATTATATAGTGCAAATCTGACTCAAGATTTGTCTATAGGTACCTACTTGGATAAGAAAAATTCATCAAATTTTAAATCTTATTTAGGCTCCGTTTGGGAAGATGATATTTTAGTCAAAAAAATTTAACTCATACAAAAAATCATTTTTTTTCTTTTACTCTACTTTTTACACTTTTTTTTTGTAAATTTTTTTAAAAAAAATTAAATATATTATTTTTTCACCTCATATTTTAACTATAAAAATAAAAATAAATAAATAAATCACTTCATTTCGTTCATCCTTTAGTTGTGTTTAATTAATTAATTTTTAAAATTTTAGAAAGAACACAATTTTTAAAAATCACTTCCATTACTTGTTTGGTTTGGATTTTCAAAATTTACTTTTCAGAAAATTAAATTTTTTTGTTTTCTGTATTTTTTTGTTATCATTGAATTTTTTTAATATTCTAAATATTTTTTAAAATTTTTAGATATACCTAACAAAAATACACATAAAAAGTATAATATTTATGAAAAAAAAATCTTTAGAAAATTCACCAAATATAAAAAAAACTATAAAAAAAAAAAAAAAAGAGAATTCAGTACATTTTCATATTCTTGTATATTTATTAATTTTTTAAAATATTTATTTACAAATATTTTACTTTTTAGATACATCTAACTAAGGTGCATCTAAGAAAGTAAAAAATTACTTAAAATTTTAAAAATATTTACTAAAAACAAAAAAATAAAAACTTAAAAAAATAAAAAATAAAAAATTTAATTTTTAAAAAATTAAATCCAGAAAATTGAAACTAACACAGTTTCTTTTTCCTTTTTCTTTATTTTTTTATTTTTTATTTTGGATTTTTTGTGATTTCACCACCTTATGCATAAGGCTTCGTTTGGGATGTGGGTTGATTTTTTAACTTTTTGACTATTTTAATTTTAAAAAGTATCATTTGGAATAAGCCTTTTTAACTTTTATAAAAAAAAATAAAAATAATAATTATAATTTAAATATAATATTTTTTAGAGAAATTCTTTTTAAGGTCCCTAATAATAGTAATTTAGAGGATAAAGGACACCAAAAAAAGAGATGATGCATCAGGTCCCTCAACTAGAACGTGCGCATTTTTAATTCTTTCTTGGACCAAATTACCCTTCACAAATAAACTGAGAACACTCAACTGGATTCCAACGACTGAGTTCCATTCCAAACATCTAACTATCTTCACGAGCAAGAGGACAGGAGAATTAGAGTTTCACAATCATCTTCACTATTGACATTAGGGTTTCATTATCTTCTGCGAAAATCTTTTCCATTCCTTCCTCACAAATTTCTCTAACCCTGTTTTCACTATTCATCGTCATCTCAATTCATCTTCATCTCAGGGCATATCAGTTCATAATTAGGGTTTCATCCTCACTCTGGTAAGTTTTCTACAATCCAACGAGTTTTTATCTAGAAACACAGTTAATTGCATATTATATTAGCCTTCCATTAATTAGAGTTTGAATTTCATAATAAAAAGCTACATGAATTTGAAAAATGTTATTTTTTTGAGTTTTGAACTTATTCTTAAATATGTTTGTGTGATTTTGTCTGTAAATTTCTCTGGCATTTGAATTTCTCTAGTATTTACTTGATATATGTTTCTTTTTTGAATTTTCTCTAGCGTGTTTATTCCCTATTTGTTTCTATTTATTCCCTCATTTTCTCTGGCATGGTTAATTTCATTCAAATTTCTCTGCTCTATAAATTTCTTTGGCATTTTCATTTTATGTGCTTGCTAAATTTATATTTCTTTTTTGAATTTTCTCTAACTATATTTTACATCTATATGTAATATTACTCTCTTGTCTGTATCTAAGTTTCTCTGGCATTTATAATTTTCTCTGGCCACATCACTTTTCTCCCTCATGTGTCTCTGTTATATTTAAATTTCTTTAGTTGTGTATGTAAATTTCTCTGACATTTTAATATTATGGAATGGAAATTTTCTCTAAAATGTGTAATTTTCTCTAGCATTTTCATTTTATGCGGTTGCTAGAGTTATGTTTCTTTCTTGAATTTTCTCTGGGTATATTTTACATATATATGTAATTTTTAGCAATTTTTAAAAATTTCTCTGCATGTTTACGTTACTTTGTTTATTTTCTCTGGGAATGGAAATTAGCTGTGGCAACATGTATTCCACACGAAAACACTTAGGGTGTGTTTGGTTTGCTTTTGAGAGAGTGATTTTCAACAAAAAAAAAAAAAATGGGAAGAGAGTTTAGAAATTTTTTAATTTGTTTGGTTGTATATTTTGAAAGTAGTTTTGGAGTTTAGAAGTTTGGGATGATTTGATATTTTGTTATAATTGAGTAGATGTGTGTGAAAGAAAAAGTGATTGAGAATGAGAGAGGAGAAAGAAAAAGTGATTGATTGATGTGTAAGAAAGAAAAGGTGATTTTGAAAATTTTTTGAAAAAAATCTCAAACCAAACAATTTTTTGAAATTTTTTTTCCAAAACTTTTCTCTCAAAGCTAAACCAAACACACCCTTAGTATTCTTTTGTCTATGTCTAAATTTCTCTAGAATTTATAATTTTCTCTGACCACATTACTTTTCTCCCTTGTTGATTTCTCTAGCATGTTTATGTTGCTTTGTTGATTTTCTCTAGGAATGAAAATTTTCTGTGGCTAGATGTATTCCACAAGAAAACAATTAGTACTCTGACATTTAATTTTCAGTATATAATTTTCTCTGGCCATCTTAGTTTTCTCCCTTATGTGTAATTTTCTCTGACATGTTCAATTTTCTGTAGCATGTTTAATTTTCTCTGGGATTTAATGTTGAGATCTTTATGTTTTCATTGTCTAGAAATGGCGAAACACAAAAGCAGCAAAACACCAGAAACTCTTTGAGTCTCCTTATGATCTTAGATCAAAAAGCAGCAAAACACCACAAGCTCCTCGCCAAAAAACACAAGTCTAAGGTGATGAAGCAACAAGCATCAAGATGAATACCCCAACTTCAAAAGACTCAAGCTCAATGGAGAAAAAAACTATTAAACTCCAAAGAAAGAGAGCTCATTACAACATTCAATACCGATCTAACCTCTCATCTATTGTCTCTTTTTTTCAAACACTTAAATTCAATTCAAACCAACTTGAAGAGTTTTAAAAGAATCCATTCTGGTATTTGATCCAAGCTGTAACCACTGAAAGGATGGATGCAAGGAAGTCAAGGAAATCTGATGATGATGTAGTTGCAATAATCCAACGTTACAATGAAAAAATGAAAGTATTCACAGTTGGTAAAAAGAACTTGACCTTTATAACCAATGACATGACCTTGATTTTTTGATTTGCAAGGTGGTAAAGGAGCCATGTTATTAAGATACTCAAAAAATCCAAACACTGCATTCCTAAGGCGAAAATTCCCAAAGGACACAAGGCTCACTGGTCTTGTTCTTAAGAATGCATTGGTCAAAGCAATGAAAGGCAAGCAACCAACTGATTTTGAAGATGTAGCAATCATTGTTACCTTGTACTTGTGTCTCACTTTATTTTTTGCAACAAGTGAGAATTTAATAGGGTGGGTTTTTATCAAATATGTAGAACCTCTTGAATCGATGAAGTAGTATGGTTGGCCAAAAGCAATCACAACAACATTGATCGATTCTATCACAGTATTGTACAAAACTCTAGAAAAAATTACGGGGTGTGTCATTGTATTGTTGGTAAGTAGAATTTCCATTCATATTTATTGTTATGATACTTACAAATTTGTGCGTTTGGCAAAATTTAATTACTTCAATTGCCATCACAGTATTAGCTATGTGAACATGCGAATATCATTAACTGGAAAGACAGTAACACAACTGAATTCCCAAGATATGCCAAGTGGAACCTGCAAAACTTGACCAAACAACTGCAGAAGACACCAGTCCACTCTCTTACACCTCGAAAGGTTAAATTTCTATCGTCACTGAAATCTCAGTGAAATTTCAAAATTTCTCTGACCACTAATTTGTTTCCCTCCTTGTGCCTTGCTTGATTTGATCAATTTTCTCTGTGATGCAATATCTTATATAGAATAACTTATGTGCCTTGACTGATTGAGATCAATTTTTTCTTAAATTTTAATTTAGGGTAATGCTATAGTGTGCAACTTACACCTTACACCTTTTTGTGTTCACTTACACCTTACACTTACACCTATTTTACCTTGCACTTACACCTTTTGTGTAAGTGGCACATGGTGTGCAACTTATACATTTCATTTATACCTTCCACTTACACTTACACCTTACACTTACACCTTACACTTACACCTTTTGTGTGAGTGGCACATGGTGTGCAACCCACTTACACCTTTTGTGGGTTGCACACCTAAGAAAACTCCTTTAATTTATGTTTTTTCTTTGATTACCATTGGTATATTTCTACCCTTGTAATGAATTATCACTTGCACACCCAATGATGAATTTATATTCTTGTCAAGTGCTTGAAAGTCCTCAGCAGAATGCCACAGCTCTGAACCTCAAAACCCTGCAAACCTTGTGCCTTATTTTTGCACCAAAACCCTAGCCTTTCAAACCTGAAAAAAAAAAAAAAAACCTGGGACCTGCAGGCCCATTTTTGTGGGCTGTGGCTTGCCGGCCACAAGTGTGTTTTGCAGATATTTTTTGCCAGTTGTGCCAACTGTTTGCACAGATGTTTGCATCTATCTACACGTATATGGATTGATGTTTTCTGAGGGAGTGTGATGTTTTTCTATAAATAGAGGACCTCCCCTTTCATTTTTGAAGGTTAGAAAAATTAAAGCAAAATTAATTTTCTCTCTCTACAATTCTCTCTCTCTCTCGAAATTTCTTGAGCTTTTGCCTATGCACTTTTAACCAAACCTTGCCATCTTTGAGCTGAGGTACTTTTGAGCCTACTTTGAGCTCTTGAGGGTGTGTATGTATTGAATTGTTGATTAAAAGTGTTCTTCTCTTCAAGAGGTACAAGGCTTAGTTTGTTTCATTGCTTTGGTTGTTTCTTTTCCTACTACTTTTCTACTGTTTTTGGGCTGTATAAACTCTGTATTTTTTGGGTGAGACTTGTGGTGGAAGGCCTTAAAGGGAGGAGGGGTGGTTCACCGTTCTTTCCACCTTGCTTCTCTAGCCTTTACCCTTATGTTTCCCATCTTTACAATATCTTTTTTTTGAGCTTTTAACTACTAAATTTCAGGGTTATCTCAGTGGCTAAAAACATGTTTTGAAGTCCAAAATTGGAGGGTTAGCCTCCCCTCCTTGTGTCTTGTTCACTAGCTTACATAGCTCTATGTTGTAGCTTACTATTTTAGCTTTTTTTGTCTTAATTCTAGCACTTCTTTTGCATGTTTTAAGACTGTTTTAGGACTATTTTAGGTGTTCATTGCATTTATGCTTTGTTTTGCATGCTTCTAATTTAGTTATCCTCATAGGTTTGGTGTTTTAGGCCTTAGCCACCAACCTATTTGAGTTGATAACATTTATTTCTTGCTTTTCTTACTTGTGATCACCTCTAATCATCTCTGCAACATCCCTCATTTCATGACTTTTTATTTTCTTTGAGAGTTGTTTCAAACCGATTGTTCTTGTAAGCTTGAGATAGAGGTTGTCGTGCTTAATGGATTAATCCTTTTTAGGGGTTCATTATCAACAGCATGACATCTCTCTCATGCCTTAAACTAACCCTTGGTTTGACACTTCTCTCCTTTAGAGGACTTAATCTTCACCTTTGGACTTAATGAATTAAAGAATAGAAAGGTAATCAAAATGGAATAACAAAACTTGGACTAAAATGATGCAAGATAATAATTTGGTTTGGGTTCAATCAAACGTTAATTGAACCCTTGAGTCTTAAGTCGTTTCATACTCATTAGTGATGAAAACAGTTCAAGAGTCATTGTCAACCATTTCCCTTGATCATTGATGATAGGGAAGAGGTTTGAGAGTCCTTATTTGAGCATTTGTTGAAAATGTACCATTTGGTTCATAGGCTATCACGCAATGAAATTGCTTGGATTGATGACTTATGAATCAAGTTTACTACTCGTTTAAGCTGTCTGATGATACGGAGGGATAAAGCGTACAAACATCCCTTAAGAATACCCTGTTTTTGCTCTGTTTGTCCTCTGTTGTAATAGGAAATGCCAGACTCCAATGGCCGGCCAGCCACCTTTTCTAGCCAGCAGGCCATCTTTTTGTGGACGCAAGCTACCTTTGTGGCCAGCCGGCCACCACTTTTAGCATGCCGGCCACCTTTGCAAAACCAAGCAGTGTACTTTTCTAGCAAACAAAGCTGATTCTGAGATGAAAAACATTAAAAATGTTCTACTGTGCAACAAAGGCATCTGGCAGCAGAACTGTGGCCTTTTTCGGGTGGAAATCCGTACATGCATGAGCATTCCTTATTTCCTGAGGTGGAGTAATTAGAATAGTTAGCTTAGCACTTCTTTCATGTTGTATTCACGTAACTAATTAGTTCGTTTTGATTTGTAATTAATTAATTATTTAGTTCAATTAGTTAGTTAATTTGTTATAATAATTAATTAGCTAGTTTAGTTGATTATTTCATTCGGTTTGTAATTCGAAGAAATTAGCTTAGCTAGTTAACTTATTCGAATCCTCCTGCGTAAGAACGCAAATGTTGTAATAACGTGTATGTCTTCCAACCCCACGTCTTTCTCCCTTTTATTTACTTGCTTATGATGGTTAGTTTAGAAGCATCATGTTTCATTTAGCATCTCTCATGATTACATCCACTTGTATTGCATGCATTGAGGCTCGGCGCATCATTCTAACTTGCATCGTTAGTTAAATGCCTCTTTGAATACGTGCTTAGATCGCATGCTATCAAATTGATTCATATGCCATATTAGTAACCGAGCCTAGTAGTTGCATCTTTGCATGCGTTACATTAGTCATGTTGCATAAGTTAGGATCGTGCATTTTTTCTAACTCTTTTGTTTATTTTGGCTTGGAGTACTAGATAAGCCTTTACTCGCTTTAGCATATCGCATATGTGTGATTGTTGCCATATTTAGCATGTTCACCATGAGGCTAATTGCTTAAATGATATAAACTGTTTGAATTCTTGTGGATGAAGGCTAGTTGCTTAAAATGGCATAATTTGATTAATGTACATTTAAGCCCACTTTTTCAAGTGGCTCATTCACAAAACTCTTTTCAAACACAACCATGAAATTAAGTGTTCCAATTCTTGCAAAAATTAGTCTATACTTGTGTGTCACATAATAATATAGCTAATAATCAGAATAAGAGCATATAATGTAAATAAGATTCACATCATGATTAGTAGAGACCGATCTTTGATCGGGCGGGCGGGGGTGCTTAATTCATAACCTTCCCTTTTCGTACCTAAGTTCTCGAGCCGAGACAATCTTGGTGATGATGAACATGTGACCTTCGGCACGAGTCATGGGTTTTCTAAATTTCTCAAAAATATTTAGCTGGCGACTCTATATCTGAAAAAGCATTCTATTTTTGACATTTTGATTCAAAATCGATTTTCCAAAAGATTTGTTGGAATTGGACTCTTTAGTATTTATCTATTTCACATTGCCCTTGTGAGATCAGATTCAGAATCGCGGGAATCCGATATTGTAGGGCTAGTTGTATCCAAAAAGAGCACGAAAAGTCGAGCTACAAGAGGAAGCTAGAGAAGAAAATGAAGAAGTAGAAGACAAAGAAGAAAATGAATAGAAAGAAAAAGAAGACAATAAAGAAGAAGATGAAGGCACTGAATCAAAAGACGAAGAAGAAAATAATGAAGAAAGAGATAAAGAAGAACATAATGAGCCGATAGACCAATATCATAATTGCATTTGTGGCTCAACAATGTATCAACCTCAAGAATATGAGGAATCAAAGGATGCTCAAATTGCTAATCTACATCAAAGACTAAAGGCACTTTCTAAATCCAAAATAGAAGAAAAGAAAAATTGGAATGAATTACTTCAAGAAAAGGACATTGCAATAAGAACCAGGACATTGCAATAAGAACCTTCACATCAAATAACTCGGAACTTCAAGAAAGAGACAGCACAAACCAAATGAAATTAAGGATGTTGGAGATTCAAAAAAATAGATAATAAAAAAAAGCAATTCAACAGTTGAGATGTTCAATTTCAGAGCTTGAAACTGAAAATGCTAGATTGCATGAACAAATTTAAGAACTATCCATCCAACTAGCAACACAACCTTACCGAACACCAACACAAGTTCAACCCCAATGTCAATGAAAATCTTGAACTACATAACTCAAAAAAATTTCTATTTATTTCAATTTTCTCTGTCAATGAGAATTTTCTCTAGAAGTTAAATTTCTCTGACCACATTAGTTTGGCCAGTTTGATTTCTACTGTTTATTTGATTTTCTCTGTCTATTTGGTTCCATATGTGTGTAATTTTCTCTAGATTTTGTAACTCCTCTGACCACGTTGACTTTTGGGACTTGTTTGAATTTTCACTATGCATAGTTGAAATAGAAGTAGAACAACAACCAATAACCCAGCAAGAACAAGTGATACACAAATAACAACCAAAACAAAAGACAAAAGTCTATGGTAACTAGCAAATATTGAATCAAATAAATTTACATATTGAAATATGATCTTTTACTTCAGAGAAATTTAACTTTTATTGATATTTTCACTATCTACAGTGAAAAAAGATCCTACATCAATGATAAAGAATTTAAAGGCAAAAAAAAGGAAAGAAAAGCAAGATCCAGACTTTTAATATCCCAAAGTTGTGAAAATGACTAAAGGTTCAAAGCAAGCTACAAAGCTAATAGAACAAACCATTAAAGACAAAGAAGTACTTAATGCCGATGACTATCTCTTGCCTCAACTAACAAGTGTCAGGAAATCTTGGGTTTTTCCACAAAGTCTACCGATTGCAAAATTGGTAAAAGAACATGTCAAAGATGTATTACAGCACATATCAAATGTATCTAGACTAGAGTAAGTACAACAAATAAAATAGAAGATGACAAACAACAATTTACTAACTTATATTGCATTAACAACTATTAAATCATTTCTTTGTCATCTTATAGGGCTTTAATCTAGACAAGTGAGTTGAATCTAATTACTTTTGAAGATATCGGAAACCTAATAAAGGAAAAAGAAATTGCCAACAATGTAAGTCATTTATCAAATTTCTCTGCAATATTCCATCAGCCTTTATAAACCAATGTTACAATTATAAATGATATTTTTCAAATCATTGATGGTTATGGAGAGATATTATTTGCTAACGAAAGGAGAAAAGAACAACAACCAACTTCATTTTTTTTTACATGCATGAGCTTGGTACGTTACTACTCTTTTATTTGATTTTCTCTAGAATTTACTTATTACTTTATTTTGTTAAGATACTTTTTGAAGCCAGTTGTGTCACTAGTCTAATTTTCTCTGGCTAATTGTGTGCATTTAAAATTTCTCTGTGTGTACATTTCTATCATTTCAACTTTCTCATAACCATTTTTTGATTTTCTTTGACCACAAAACTTCATCAAGATGATAGAAAATCAAACTTTCTGAGTCTCATTATTTGATAAGCATCTTGAAACCGCATAGAGGAACTACAGGTTCTTTCATTTCCCAATAAATACCGAGGGCAATGAGAAGTCAACAGATGGAAATCACTGGACCTTGCTTGTCTTGGACAAACAAGACAATTTATGGAGGTACTACAACTCATTAAAGCCAAAAATGGATGATGCACAAGACAAATATATTAAAGATACAAAACAATTGGTAACAGGTGCAAATTTCTCTGATTCGTGATAATGTTTATGTGATGATAATTTTCATAGAATCCCATTAATTTGTGTATAAATTTCTCTATTATTTAAAAAATTTTTTTTTTTTTTGCAGCAAGATTATGTGAAGAATTTTTTGAAAGCTTGCCTTGAAAGAGAGGCACAATCACAACCCTCTTTCAAATTAATAGACTCACAAAACAGAAATTATGACTTTCAATATGTTAACAATACTCCACAACAAGACAGTAATTCGTAAGTTTCATACAACATCTATAAATAAGATAATCTAATTTGAATGTTTCTTAACACTAACTATACCTATAATTTGTATGCAGTGTGGATTGTGGCCTCTTTGTATGCCACATAATGAGACAATGTATCAACAATGAACCTATCGGCTCGACATTGTCGACACAAGATGTATGGTTGATGAGGGCATAAATCATAGAGAGATTTGTGACCAAAGTTGGCCGGTCATGGACATAACCAATTCAAATACCACCAGAAGAAGAACCAAAAGTATAATAGTGAAAGCACACTAGTGAAAGGAAGACAATGCACACAATGTAATTAGGAATAACCTTTCAATTTTTTTCATACATTGAAAGAATAATGATGTTTGACATATATGTATATAACTTTTTTTGACTAATGTAAATTTCATAGCTATCAATGGTTAAATATATTTTTTTTATAATGTATGCTAAGTAGTGATTATTAACACAATCCACACAGAGAAAATTGTCTAAAGAAATTTCTCTGCTATGAAGTTACTAGAATTTCACAGAGAAATTTAACTCGTATCGTGCCAAGACAGTGTCTATATGATCATGTAATTTGTAATGCACTGTGTTGGTAAAAAACAATCATCAAATTCAAAAAAACACAATACATACAGTAATTTTCTCTATTATCGGTAAATTTCTCTAGATGAATTTGATCTCACAAAACATAATGCACAAAGTAATTTTCTCTACTAGTGGCAAATTTCTCTAGATAAATTTGACTGGTATTATAAACACACTTCCTATAGTATATTTCGACAAACACAATGCACACAATAAATTTCTCTGTTATTGGCAAATTTCTCTAGATGAATTTGACCTCACAAAACGCAATGCACAGAATAATTTTCTCTGCTAGTAGCAAATTGCTGTGGATGAATTTGACTGGTATTATAAACACACTGTCTGTAGTATGTTTCAACAAACACAATGCACATAGTAAATTTCTCTGCTATTGACAAATTTCTCTGGATGAATTTGATTGGTATTATAAAGGCACTCCCAAAGTATGTTTCTAAAAACACAATACAAAAAGTAATTTTCTCTGCTATTGAAAAATTTCTCTGGATGAATTTGATTGATATTATATACACACTGTCCAAAAAGTATATTTCAAAAAATAAAATACACAGCAATTTTCTCTGCTGCTGGCAAATTTCTCTGGATTAATTTGACTGGTATTATAAACACACTGCCCAAAGTATGTTTCAAAAACACAAGAGCATTGATCCAAAAATTACAAAAAAAAAAATCAGAGAAAATACTAAACACAACGCACAACAGACACGTTATTTTTGTAATAAGATCCTCTAACATCCACAAATGAATTATTCAATCAATAAAATGTATTATTCTCAACTATTTAACAAATGTTCATTGCATGTCCTCTTACTATAGTGAACAATACTCTCACATCGACTACACTTTATCACCCTTTTAAACTCTCCAGTAGAAGTAATTCTGTTCTTCTTTAGCCTCCCAGCTAGTCTCTTATTCAATATAGGTAAAATCATAGCATCATCAATGCTACACATAGGTTTTTCAACAGCTGGAACTGGGCCAATAAAAAATGAATATGCTTGACGATACATATCAGTATGAAAAAATGGTTCAACAAATGAATTCAAATTTTTTTCACTTCTAAAAATTGCATCAACAACATGTTGACATGGATACTCATTTATTTCTCATTTTTGACATAAACAAGTTCTCAACCCAAGATCAACCATAACCGAAGGAAAACAATGCACTTCAAACACATTATCAAATGATAAACTCACATTCCATGTCCTCTCATCCATGAAAGCCTTCTCCAACACACTATCTATACGAGGACATAGAACTTTATTTCATTTACTAGAAAGCAGCCTCCTATCAGACATCATATTCATTATTTGCAACCGTATCATGTCCACCAAATTTGTTATTGGCAAGTGTCAAGCTTCTCGTATCCATGAATTAAATGACTCAGCAACATTTGAATACATTTCACCATAACATTTCTCCTCAAAATATGCATCACTCCAATTTTCATATGGTAAACTTCTCAAGAAAACACTCACAATGTCTCCTTCCTCACTTTTTAATTTATTTAACTTGAAATGAAATGATGCATTTGTTGGCGCATATGCACATTCTGAAAACTTGGACATAATCGTCTCCCTAACCAAATTTGTGTTTCCAGATGATAACGTATCCCTTAAATTTCTTTTTAGATGTTCAAGACAAAATCCATGATAGCAATTAGGGAAAAACTTAGCAATTCCTTCCACAATACCACAATGTCGATCTGATATGAAACTTATCACCCTCTCCGATTCCAATACTTCACATAAATGTTCAAGGAACCAACACCAATTGTCTTTATTCTCAACATCAACAACGACAAAACCTATAGGAAAAAAACCAACAAAACAAATAAGAACAAGCATATTAGATATACAAATGCAGAGAAAATTAGAACAATAAACAACCAAAGAAATTTGACACTGCTAACATCCAAAGAAACGTCACACAGTGGTCAAATCCAGAGAAAATTCACACAGTGGCAACATCCAGAGAAAATTCACTTAGTGACTAAATCTAGAGAAAATTCACATAGTGCCAACATCTAGAGAAAATTCACACAGTGCCAACATCTAGAGAAAATTCACACAATGGCCACCTCCAGAGAAAATTCAAAGTGTTAGAGAAAAATCACAAAACATAATCACAAAAATAGAAAATTCACTCAATTTTCACATGTATAGAAAATTCACATAGTTAGAGAAAATTAGATATATTTACAATTACTTTCATTCACATCTTTCCCCATCGCAGCAAGCATAACTTCTTTATATTGTCCTTTAAAATATGTTCCATCAAAAAACAACAATGACCGACAATATTTGAAACCAGCAATGCATGCATGAAAAGCCACAAATACTCTTTTGAAAAGCTTGTTATCATCAAAATCTAACTCAAAATGACTACCTAGATTGTTCTTTAATGCCTCATCAAAATACCACTGTAATTGATCGAATAACAAACAAGAATCCCCATATGTACTACATTTTGCTTTTTCAACCCCCAACCAACCACAGTTATAAATGATTGAGACCCCATACTTGTCTTTCATTTCTTTGACAACATCCACTGGACAAGTTAAAGGTTTTGCACTTACCTCTTCAAGTATCAACCCAGAAACTAAGTTGGAAGTCATCCTAGTATATTTACTAGTACGAACCCCCATACCACACATATATTCATTGTTCAAAGTTCTTATGTAAAAGAACCAATTTGTTTTTTCAACTAAAGCATGTACACCCACATACATCCGCTTGATTCTTTATATGTACATTCTGCCATAACCCTCAACTTGTCATTTTTAACATACGTAAACTGAAAACCAACCTCAATAGCACACTTGCATAAAACAGTACGGAACTCAACCACACCACCCTCAAACTTTTGTACAACACTCGTAATATTATTTCGCCAACTAGCTGACAATAACACATTTTCTTGGTGAGAACAAAACTTAGAGAGTGAATTTCTTTCAATATCCACGAGCCTATCACATTCACCATACACAATATGTACCCAATTAGACCCCACTTCATCCTCTTGATCAAAAGTACTACACCTAATAACTGAAACATCAACTATATCAACACTACGTGCACAAATAACCCTCAACATATTCAGAAAATTAATATTATTTCGAACCATATAATTTGGACGGCCCACGATAGAATATGAAATACACATCGTCTCAGGTTTCAAATTTTCTCATGTTTTACACAAAATGTCAACCAATTCCTCAAAATTCAATTTGCATGAAACGTTAATGACAATAGTATCATTCTCATATTTCCACAGCAGCAACACTGCACTGTCCATCTAAACTGGAAAAAAAAAAAAAAAAAGACACGAAAAATAACTTGTTCAATATAAAAACACTTTACAAGAACAATATAAAAGTCCAAAGAAATTTCTAATAATTATAATTTTATCTGGATTATAATAACAAGCTTATAATTTTCTCTGGACTCAAATAAAAGTCCAGAGATATTTACAAACATATATTCACCTTCAAAATAACAAAAACAAAATCACAAAAAAACTTAATAAATCCGGAGAGAATCACTGAGAAATTTAATGCTAACTATTAAACACAATCATAGGCAAAAATCACACAGAACATCTGTTATGAAATTATAAGCTTCTCTGTGATTTTCACTGGACTACCAGCTTACAATTTTCTCTGTGTGATTGTGCAGTATTGGGCTCAAATCAAAATCCAGAGAAATTTACGAACTTATATACACCTTCAAGATAACAAAAAACACTACACTGTCCATCTGAACTGAAAGAAAAAAACACAAAAAATAACTTTTGCTCAGAAATAAAACATTCAAATTTAATCATAAAACATTTAGTTAAATCCCCAATCCATATATCTAGTCTAGAGGACCTTAAAAATAAAAAATAACAAACTTATAATAACATGTCCAAATAAAATTATGATTTTCTCTGAATTATAATAACAAACTTATAATTTTCTTTGAATTACAAATAAAAATTCAGAGAAATTTAAGAATTTATATTCACTTTCAAGATCACAAAAATAAAAACACATTCACAAAATGCTAACTATTCCATATAAACTCAGAGAAATTCATAGAGAAGATCTGTTATACTCACAAAACATTCAATTGAGAAAAAAAATAAAAATAACAAACTTATAATAACATGTCCAAAAAAAATTACAATTTTCTCTGTGATTTTCACTGGACTACAAACTTATAATTTTCTTTGTGATTTTCATTGAATTACAAACTTACAATTTTCTCTGTGATTCTATCTGCATTAGAAACTTATAATAATATGTCCATATGAACTTATAATTTTCTCTGTGATTTTCGTTGGATTATAATAACAAACTTATAATTTCTCTGGACTACCAATAAAAGTGTAGAAAAAACATAGAACAAAAATAATAAGAAATTTACACTTATCTCTGGTTTAAAGAAATTTTTTTAGTTTGAAAAAATAGAGAACAAAACTTATCATCGATAAGCATGTTGATGAAAAATAGAGCACAAAAAATGAACTTTAAAAATCAAAATCAACTCCACTGTCAACTCTCTTTGAAATTGATCAAAAAACAGAGAATGAAAAATAAACTCCAAAAGTCAAAATCAACTCTATCAAGCTGGCCTCTCTCTAAAATTGATCATTAACAGAGAATGAAAAATCAACTCCAAAAATCATAAACAACTTCACTAAGCTGACCTCTCGTTTAAATTAATCAAAACTGAAAACAAAAACTCAATGCAAAATACACTCGAAAAACTAATATGAAATCGGAATCCTTACATACAAGTCAAATCAAAAATCAAAATTCATATGAAATCTCCATCGAAAACATACCTTATTCAACTCCATTGAAAATCAAAACAAAAGGAATCAATACCACTGTAACAATTACACGATCATAGCAATCTCTATCGTCAAGTCCACTGCAATATTTGTAAAATCCCTACGAAATCTCCATTGTGAAGTCCATCCCTATAAAATATTCTACAAAACAGTAATATAATATTCAGTTTGCCAATATCCACACAAATATATGTTATAAAGAATGGTAAATTAGGTATTTTACAACCTAAAATAAGGTTGAGGGACTTTAGACATTAAAAAATATTATTATAGACCTTTCTTCTTACCAAAAGTTGGGCAAAAATTTTAGATTAATTTTTTTTATTTTTTAACCTAAAATTAAAAAATTTATTTTACCCTTTTATAACGACTTTAACCCCAATCCAACTTAAATGAGGGCTAAGAAATACAAAAGTCCATTCATATATTCAAGTCATAAAGCCAATCAAATAGCGTCATCTAAACCAAAGTCAATGGTTCAGAGTGATGCAGGCGCGGCCGTTGATGAGCTTCGTAGTCTGTGTGATATGATTATGAAAAAATGTGTATTAAAAATTGTATAAATTAATGTATAGGAGAAGATTGTGATGGAATAGGCTGTACGGTGAGGGACAACGTGTGCAGAGTAGGGGGAGGAGATGGTTCCCTGCTTTTTGGGCGGTGAATTGAAGGTACTGTTCGGCCTGTGGAAGCCTACCACGGGTCCCGTTTTACTAATCAAAACTGTTCGATATGTAGAAATCATCGAGTACTATATGTTTGTAAAAAATCAAGTTGATAGGATACCGATAGCTATCTGATCAGATTAGTTTTTTTTCAACCGTTAACTATAACACCATCCATTTTATAAATTTTAATTGGTTTGATCATATAGTTACCGATATCTGATCAATGTGATTTTTTACAGGTATATAGTACTCGACGAGTTCTACACATTGAACAGTCCAGATTATTAAAATGGGACCCGTGATGGCCCCTATGGGCCGAACAGCACAATGTTATTTGTGCACCTAAATCAGTGCAATTTTTCTAAAAACTCAACTACGCCTGTGGGACGTCAGAGCTGTTTGAAAATTAATTTGTGTAAAATTAATTTTTTAATATTTTTTTTATGAATAGTGATAACTTTTTAACTTTTTGAATAATTTTTTGATTTTTTGAATTATTTTAAGGATCCCAAACCGGGCCTCGGTCAAGAACATCTACATATTTGGAAATCATATTACACGTGCCTTTTTTTTTTCTTCTTCTTTTTTTTTTTTTTTTTTTTTGTTTTGGAGAAATAACTTAAGGGTTGATTTAGGATGTGGGTTGATTTTTTAATTTTTTTAATTTTTAGATGTTTTTACATCTTATTTAGGAATAGATTATTTTAATAATTTTTTAATTTTTTATGAAAAAATATATAGAAAAGTAGGAAGAGTGATATGATAACTTATAATAACTTTTTGAATTATTTACTAAAATGTATAGTTGACAAATGCAACCTTAGTTTGAGATTAAAAAGTCTCATTTGAGAAGAATTTTTTGACTTTTTAATTTTTATAAAAGAAAAAATAAAATAATTATGATATGGATATGATATGATATGGATATGATATTTTAACCTAGAGCTAGAAAATTTATTTTATTTTTTTGTAACTATTTTAATCTCAACCCACTTCAACATAACTTTCCAAACGAGTGCTAACTGCGTGTAAATCAGAAAAAATAATTATTATAAATAAATAATAAATATTAATAATTTTAATTATAAATTTGTCATATTTGTTTTTGTCACTACTGATCATTAGTTTCTCATTTTCTTTAAAGGGCAAATTAAAATTTAGTGGTAACAAAAAAAAAATTACAAAATTATGAAATAAGTATAATATTTTAATTATTGAAATATAAAAATTTTATCACTGATTTATAAATTTTTTTCTAAGCCTCTCTTGTACTGTAATTTTCCTTTTTTAAATGATGAAAATAACCTCGACCCTCAAATCAAAATACAACATGGACCTTGTATACGTTGTTGGTCAACTCAATGCTGGCCGTATAATATTAAATGTGGCTTATCATAGTTGATGATGAGTCAAGGTTCGGTCCGTTGATGGGTTGATGGTGAGATCGTTTTAAAAAATTAGTTAAAAATTGATTTTTTTATTTTTCTCGAAAAAATTGTTTAAAAAATAGAAAAATAATCATTGTGTTGGGTTTCAGTTTTTTGAAAACTGAATTTTTTGTTTTTAGTATTTTTTTGTTTTTAGGGAATATTTTTTAAATTTTAAGTTATTTTTTTATTTTTTTAAATGCACTTTATTTCGATGTATCTAAATAGTAAAATATTTGTAAACAAAATATTTTAAAAAATTAATAAATATACAAAAATACGAAAATGTACTCAATTTTTATATTTTTTGGTATTTAGTGTATTTTTTTTAAAAAAAAATTACAAATATTATACTTTTTAAGTATGTTTATGTTAGGTGTGTCTAAAAAATTTTTTAAAAAAATTACTTAAAATATTAAAAAAATTAATTAAAAATATTAAAATACGAAAAATAAAAAAGTAGTACTTTCTTAAAACTATTTTCTAAAAACTGGAATCAAACAAACTTAATATAATTCAAAATAAGTTAAAAATCAAAAAAATTAATTTTTTTACTATCTTTGCAAAGGAGACAATTAAGACCACATGACTTGATTCTTAACAAAAATATGAGATTAGGGCCACGTGATCCGACTAACTGGACACAAACATGACCATGGATTCATGGCTCACAAAAATTACAAAAATAAATTTTAAATTTTTTTGGGTAAATTATGAGATGGTTTGGGAATCACCTAAAATAGGTAAAAAGTCACTAAACAAATTAATTTTCTCTTTATTTTTTTGTAAGTCTTTTTGTAAAAATTTGAAAAATCAACTAAAATAATTAATTTTCAAAATAACCCTATATTGACTTTTTTTGAGGTTAAAGAAAACACATAAGCGATTTTATAATTTTGATATAAAAATTTGATCTCTTTTTTAATAAAATTAAATGGATCAAAACAAAGAACACAAATAAAAAATATGAAAAAATATTTTTTTTTCAACTATATAACTAATTAATTATTAATAAAAATGAGTTAAATATTACATGATTTAAAATATTAAGACAATTCAATGTAATTATGTCAAAATTATAAAATTTGTATAGGAAGTAAGTGAATTTATTTTTTATTTTTTAATTTGCTAATATTTAGAAGTGAGAGACAAGAGAAAGAAAATTAAAGAAAAAAATCATTCCAAACATTAACTTTTTGCATCTCGTAAAAAAATAAAAAATAAATAAAAAGTCACTAACAAAAAGTTAAATTTCCAAATGAAGCCATGGCATGTTCTATTATTAAAATAAAGTAGGAGTAGAAAATACATTTACAATTCCTAAAATATGTCAATTTAGTCTGTTAGGACTTTTTGTTGTCAAATTTCATGGATCAAAACCAAAGTTGTAACAAGAGTTCTTTAAGAAGTTGGTTTCCTTCAAAAACATGATTACTTTGGAGTTCTGCAAGAAGTTGGTTTTCTACAAGAAGTTGGTTTTCTTTCCCAACTATGATTGCTTTGGTTTTCTATAAATAGTTGGGTTTCTCCCAAAACTAAGTGATTGATTGAAGTCCTCCAGATCTTCTTTTTGGTTCTTAAAGATTTATATCTAGGGATATTTTGTTATTTTTCTTTGATGTTTTATTGAGTATTCAACTCATGGTTTAAAGAGAATACATCAAAGGTTTGTTTGTTATACACAAAAGAGAGAGTTGTTCTTCAGTTGTGAATTCTGAAGAATTCGAGCCTGAAGCTTTGGAGGGAATCCGGAGTGGCTCATCAGAAAGACAATTCCGGTCAAGATGGGGTTGGAAGAGGCACATAGAGGTTGGTTCAATTATGCTAGAATTCGCTAGATAATTGAGAGTGATACCTGTAATTCCTTTATATCTTCTTAGTGGATTGTTCTTGTGGTCACGCTGCGGAGTTTTTGATCACAATTGGAAGGTGTCCAATTGTGGTTTTTCCACGTAAAATCTTTGTGTCTCTTTCTCTTGATTGTTATATTCTGCTTAAAATTGATACATAATCACAAATCAACATCTAGAAGGTTTCTAGATTTTTCAATTGGTATCAGAGCGGGTCGTTCTATTTTGTTTAAAACAAAAATATTTTTTTTTTGAACGAGATCTTGTTTGATTTGTGATAATGGATTCAAAGAGGTTGGTTGAGAATACCCCTAATGATGAATCCTCGGAGAGTGATAATGAAGAGCTTGAGCAAGCTTATAAAAAGTTGTATAAGGAGTCTCTTAAGTTATTCAAGTTAAATGACAAACTTACAACAAAACTTAAAGCATGTGAATGTGAGAATGTCAAACTTAAGAAGGAGATTTCCGAGGCTAGGATCAATGCCATCAAGATAGCTGATGATCAACAAGTTCTTTGTGCAAAACTGTTGACTTGTGAGACAGAGAGGAATGAGCTACAGGAAACCCATGCCATGTTTGAAGAAAAGATTGAATCTCTCGAGATGTCACAAGTTTCTTTGGAAGAACTAATGATCAAGAAAGAGGAAGAGCTCAAGTGTGCCATGGTTACCATTGGTCTTTGGAACAAAGGATCAAAGACTTTGGAGGATATCATTGGGTCTCAACAAATCTATTCAGACAAGAGTGGCATTGGCTTTGGTGGCAAGAAAGAGCAAAAACAGAGTGCATCAACATCTCATGATGCAAGAACTCAAGAAAAAGGAGGACAAAAGATTCAACATGAGGATAGACTTCTCAAACTCCCTAGAGTTGGTAAGATAAAAGAAAAGAAGGTACACCCTGTTTTTATTTGTCATCATTGTAGTGTGCATGGTCATATTCGCCCTTTTTGTTATAAGTTGCATGGGAGAATGTCTCAAAAGGGTAGAAAGTCGAATACTTTTTGGGTTAGGAGACAACCTTACATGTCTAGGCGGAATACCAAGATTCATGAGGGTGTTCACAACACCACGACATTTACCAAGACCGCTAGATCTAATTTTGTTAAGACCAAAAAGGTTTGGGTAAGAAAACTTGACTTGTGTTAATGTGTTTACTTTTTTTAGTTTTTTTTTGGGTCTTTGTGTGTTTTTTTTAATAAAAAAAAAATGTGTGCATGTTTGTTTTTTTTTTTTTTTTGTTTTGCTTTGTTTTAGAGAAAAAAAAAATCCCAAAAAGATTTTCTTGTATGGTTTTGCAAGCTTGAAATTTTTGAGTGGTCCTTGGTGCATATTGGAATTGATGAGAATATCCATTACATGTTAACATGTGTGTGCTTTCTCTGGTCATTACTCATTTTGGAATGTGTGTTTTTTGGTTAGTATGTCTCATTCTGTACACACTCTTGGATTAGCAAATATTGGAGTCTTCTGGCTTAGTGATTATTTTTTCCATGGACTTCTGGCATGATATCTTTTGCTTTTCTAGAGGAATTGACCTATACTAGCATATCATGGGTGATGTTGAGTCTCTTAACCACCTTCCATATTTTTGCATCTCCATGGCTTTCCCCTCTGTTCTTTGTAGTCCAGCCATGAGGAAAAGGCTACCTCAGAGTCACCAACCAGGCCATCCTTATTATATCCATGCTTCTCTAGTTCGATTTCCATACTCTTGAGCGTGTCAGCCACCAATGAGTGTGAAAAAGAAAGAAAAAATGTGCAAAAGAAAGAAAAAAAAAAACTGTGAAAAAGAAAGAAAAAAAAATGTGCAAAAGAAATAAAAGAAAAAATGTGAAAAAAAAATAAAATAAAATAAAGGATTCATTGATTGAGAGGGAGCCTCCGCCTTTACTCACCAAATACCCCTTGATTCCTAGTGGTTTGACTTTCCTTAGTTGTGCTCGGATTCTCTTGTCGGAGGTCCAGCCTTTATATCACTACTAGGATTTGAATCTTGTGTTTGTCGAACTCCAAGAGTCACACACACACTTTTATCATGGGATCTATGCTTTTCACATATTGCATCACTTTCTTTTATGAGGAATTTTCTAGAGGTTGTGCACATTTTGTTTTCAAGTAATTGTGCTTCTTGGATAATCTTGTGTGTTTCAAGGTACAAATCTGAAATTCCTTACTTGCTCCACCATATTATTTTTTGTCGTTTTTCTTCTTGTTCACTGTTTTCAGTGTTTGTGGTTGTTTTTTTATAAGGGAGAGTTTGGTTCATCATTACCAGTGTTTGATGTATATTGATGGTACAGTAGTTTGGTTGATGGTACAGTGTTTTTACTTTTGCTTATATCCTTCTTTGGTACAGTTGGATTGTTAGTATTTTGTTTATGGATTGATTTATATTTTGTTATTTAATCTAGTTCCACATATTTTGGTTGGCTTGTGTGTGGTTATTTTATTTCAGGATAATTGTTCAAGGGCATAGATTTGAGTGTTGGTTCATAGTTGGTGGTGCTGCTTGAGAAATTTTGTTAAGAAATTTGTTTTAGATTGGTTTTATCTAGGATTTGACAAAGGGGGAGATTGTTAGGACTTTTTGTTGTCAAATTCCATGGATCAAAACCAAAGTTGTAACAAGAGTTCTTTAAGAAGTTGGTTTCCTTCAAAAACATGATTACTTTGGAGTTCTGCAAGAAGTTGGTTTTCTACAAGAAGTTGGTTTTCTTTCCCAACTATGATTGCTTTGGTTTTTTATAAATAGTTGGGTTTCTCCCAAATCTAGGCTATTCATTGATTAATTGATTGAAGTCCTCCAGATCTTCTTTTTGGTTCTTAAAGATTTATATCTGGGGATATTTTGTTATTTTTCTTTGATATTTTATTGAGTATTCAACTCATGGTTTAAAGAGAATACATCAAAGGTTTGTTTGTTATACACAAAAGAGAGAGTTGTTCTTCGCCAGAATTCTCAAGAATTGAGCCCAAGCTTTGGAGGAATCTGAGTGGCTCATCAGAAAGACAATTCCGTGCTGAAGATGGGGTTGGAAGAGGCACATAGAGGTTGGTTCAATTAGGCGTTGTGAATTCGCTAGATAATTGAGAGTGATACCTGTGTAATTCCTTTATATCTTCTTAGTGGATTGTTCTTGTGGCTGCTGCCCGTGGTTTTTTGATCACAATTGGAAGGTGTCCAATTGTGGTTTTTCCACGTAAAATCTTTGTGTCTCTTTCTCTTGATTGTTATATTCTGCTTAAAATTGATACATAATCACAAATCAACATCTAGGAGGTTTCTAGATTTTTCATAGTCTTTTAAACTTTAACGATGTGTTTTGTCACAGAAAATTAATTTTTACGGTCTAAATAATTAAAGGAATGATATATATATATATATATTCTCTTAAGTTTGTGTTTTGTTGTTAGTTTGATGCACTAAAATGTTAAAATTATAAGCAGAAATTCCAGCAGGCCCAGCCAAGACACCATGGGCTTGGGACTTTGGCCCAAACACGCCTCAAGTTGGACTAAGGATAAAAAAAAGTTTACAAAGATAGTGTTTAGAGCTGGGAAAAAAAAAACAAATAATCTGAAATTTTAAAAATTAAGAACACCCTAAGTTTCCAAAATACAATTGTTTAAGTATGACATTTATGTTATGTTTGGTTGAGTGATTTGATGAGGGATTTGGAAAGGGAAATGAAAAAGGTGGGTGAAATGTGAATAAAACATACTTATATTTCATCTAGTTTCACACACATTTTCCCTTTTCCTTTCCCTTTTCAAATCTCTTCCCAAATCTCCCAACCAAACACAACTTTAAAGTTTACTAAACAAGCCACATATGTTTTTCCTCTTTCATAATTTTTATAGGTCTCGTAAAAGAAATCTTCTTGTCTAAAGGCCCTACCAAAAAAAAAACCTACCTAGCCAATGGATCGTTATATATACACTTTTAAAATTTTGTCTAAAATTTTTTTTAATCGCCCCTATCTTTTTCCATCACTTGCGGCCAATAACTACTTTATCCACCATCTTTCATTCTTTCCTTTACCATTTCTCATTCAGCAATACTATAATTTCATACGTAAGTAGCTAATAATTATCCAAAATTATTATCTTATAATTCAGATTTATTCTATATATGATTCTTACACTATACAAATTTAATTTCAACCACACAACCACTCATTGGTTCTTAGACTTATTCGTTCTCATTATCTATCCAACTTCTCTTTCTCTTTCTTCCTTTGTTTCTCTTCCTTTCCTTCTTTCTTCCTCTTCCTCTTTCTCTCTTCTTTTTTTCCTCTTTACATTTACTATCGTCGGTCACCGTTGTCATCCACTTCTATAGTTCACCCTCACCTCATTGATCTTTATTCCTTTCATTTCTTAATGGAAAATGATATCACTTTCTAAATCTATTTTTTAGACCCAATGATGTATAAAGAAAATGATTGATTGATGATTATAGAAAATAAAAGAGAGAGAGAGAGAGAGTTGTCCAACATATTTTAATTGATTGTCAATTCATTGAATTTGAAATATAAGTCTAATTTTTAAATTTAAATAACAATACTCTTTCCTAATAATATCATTATTTTGATGTTGTTTGGGGACATTTTTGTTAATCATACCACATATTCAATGTTGTACCTTGCATACGAATAGGATTTAGATTAGCCTCATCATCCCATCCCCATTTGCATGCACAAACAAACATTTGATAAGAGCTTGTCATTCCTATTTGGTCTTATGGATACATGATCCTAGGACTATAGTTCCAGACAATGAATCTCATGCTCATCCTCTGAATCAAACCTTCAACCCGAAGAAAATATATTATTAGATGAATAACATATTTCCGCGGCTTCAATTTTTTTCCTATGATGTTAATAAGCTAGTAGAATTAGATTACCATTGATGTCACTTCATTAACAACTTAAGACATCACTTTACTAGCACCTAACTAACTTAGCGTAACCACTTGAGCTACTGCACAAGTCATATGGTTGAATGATTACTAGTTTGGGAATGTTCAAAATGTTGTATCCAATTAATGCAATGCACAAAGGATTTCTGAACTTAGAAAATAAAATTGAAATGTTTTCTCCAAAGGAGTATGAGATTCACTTGAACATCTAAACACAATGGATCATACAAGTATGATTTTTACAACATTGTCAAACTCTATCTGAATGACAGTAAATTCATACATACAAACTGAGTAAATTCGTTTCTACATCACAATTAATTTAATTTTGAGTCCAAAATCCAAATTTTATTTGATTTCAATATGAACAGAATCAACCTTCCACTCATAGAAATGAGTGATTTGATACATGTTAAAAAGTACTATAAAGACATCGACGGATTGACTTATTAGATAAAGAGAAAAGTTAGAGATCATGAAAATTTTTTCATGAAAATGATCATGAAAGATTTGTGATATTTGAATTACCTTGATTAGTGTGTGGTACTTTATTCTAAATGTAATCCAAATGTCACAAAACTTTCATGATTATTTTCATGAAAGATTTTTCATGATTATTTTACTGTTAGATAAAACACTCCCTTCATTTATATCCTTCATTACAAATGTAATTAAAATAAATAAATTAAAATAAAAACACAACAAAGTGGCAGCATCATATGTAAACAAGTCCAATATAAATATTTCTCAGTCGAATACATAAAAATAATAAAAATAAAAATAATTCAACCAAGGAATGTATTTAAATATTCTCTTTGAACTTTGTCTATTGCATTGCCCAACCTCAAACTCTGCAGGAAAGAGGCTGAGAAAGAAGAAAGAGCCTTGAGAAACAAAACCCAAATCCATTTCAGAACATTCACACCTCCTGTTACTGTATATTTACGTTACATCCTTTGATTTCCATATTCTTTCTCCATTTCTCTTATAATGTTAGTTTTCATGTCTCTGTAGACTCTCATTGGAATATAAAATATACAGAAAACAGAGGTTTCCTTTTCCTGCGCTATTCTATTCCACATGGGTTCTTGCAAACAGTGGTGAAGCCAGAAATTAAATCAGAGGGCACTTATTTACAAATCAAAAAACAAAAACAAAAAATTAAAACACTCTTTGGCTTTGTATATAGATAGATAGATAATTAAATTCTAGTGAACGGTTTATCATATTAAATTTTGAAATGAAAAAATAAATATTCTTTTTAAAAGTGAAAAATTACGGAACAATTACATTATAGTGAATTGCTTCCATATAGTGTCACAAATTTAAATTTTGAAATAGTTAAGCAAACTTTCCATTTCAAGGTCATAATTTATGGGATACTTAAGAGTTCCTTATGAGATAATTAGAATTTTATTTATATGATTAAATGAGAATTAACCAATAAAAAAATTTTAATTATTAAAAAATAGATGATGAGTTAGCCACTAGTGTTTTTTTTATATAAATAATTTTAAAATTAAAAAAATTAATTGCTGTTGAAAAAAAGATTAATTAAATTTTGAAATAGTTAAGCAAACTTTCCATTTCAGGATCATAATTTATGGGATAATTAGAATTTTATTTATATGATTAAATGAGAATTAACCAATAAAAAAATTAATTATTAAAAAATAGATGATGAGTTAGCCACTAGTGTTTTTTTATATAAATAATTTTAAAATTAAAAAAATTAATTCCTGTTGAAAAAAAGGATTAATTAGCTAGGTGATATATATATATATATAGTATTGTTTTTTCATTATGGAAACCAATTCCTTAAATCATGTGTATTTTATAAGGTATCAAATTTTGAAATTTGAATTCCTAAATCATAGGTGAATATTCATTAAGTGCTTTGTTAAATATGATTTAAATTTTAAATTTCAATTTTTAGTAGCCAAATAATGTTTTTTTTTCTTTTTTAAAAAGTAGCCAAAAATCAACATAGATGGTTTGGAGTTTTGAAACTCTCACAACTCTTATAGTTAAAACCCCATTTTCCTCCATTTTCCTTAATATATATATATATATATATATAAAAATAAAAAAAAAAACCAGCAAAGTGGCAGCATCATGTGTAAACAAGTCCAATATAAATATTTCTCAGTCAAATCCATAAAAATACAAATACAAATATTTCAACCCATGACTGTTTGGTCTTTGTCCATTGCATTGTTGGAGATACTTCAAATTTATATATATATATATATATATGGAAAATGAGTTGGAGGCACCCCCTATAGCCCCCTCTCTCTCTGATTGGCTAGTTTTTTTTTTTTTTTCCTCCTCCTCTAATCACCACCTGCCACGTGTGTGTGGAGATAGTGAGGGTGGTGATTGGAGAGAGTCTCAATCACTATATATACACTCGCACACTGTTGTGTGAATTCAAAATAACACTTCTTTTTTTTTTTAATCTTTTCTTTATAATTTTAAGCCAACTATTTCCTTTCCTTTTCAGTTTAATCTTGATTTTGGAGTTGATTAGCCCTTTGTTTTGGGAAATTCATATATATAGTTTCGTTTCCTTTTCCTCCTAGCTTTGACAGGCTATATATATATATGAGCATAAACATTCTGTTGAATACACAAAAATATTGTGTCTTCTTCTCTAATTTCTGTCAATGTTTATCTGTTTCCTTGGGCTATTCTATACACCAGTTTGAAGCCTTGATTGGTGAGTTCACACCAACGAGACTGGTCATTGAATCCTAGAGAACGACCGTCAAAAATCCATCTGCACCGAGTGGAGCGAAATCGTTTCTTAAAGACAACGGATTAAGTTTCTTGCCTCGACGTTTCATACTCTCTATTGGTTCTCAATAATTTTTCTTTTCACTACGTTTATTCTTGTTAGAGAATCAATCATTGTTTTTAACTCTCTATACAGAAAACAGAGGTTTAAAGAAACAGAGCTCCCTTTTCTTTTCTTTTCTTTTCTTTCCTTGGGCTATTCCACATGGGTTCTTGCAAAAATCAAGAGGGCAATCGACAAAATTGCTTGTGGGTTCACGGACCTATCATTGTAGGTGCTGGACCCTCTGGGGTAGCAGTCTCAGCTTGCCTCAAGAACAATGGTGTACCCTCTCTCATTCTTGAAAGAAATGACTGTATAGCTTCTTTATAGAAACAAAGAACATACGATCGTCTCAAACTCCACCTGTTAGGATCAACAAGACACCCAGAAAAATATCACACACACACAGAACACAAGATTTACGTGGTTCGGCAAACCGGCCTACGTCCACGGGAGCGATGTTGTTATATATCAACGAATTGAGGAGATTACACACTCTACTCACTGTCTCTCTATATAACTCACTCTTCTCTCACAGATTACACTCTTCCTAATCTGTTGTTGTGTTCTGATTGATATTCAACCTCCTCCTCCTCCCCTCAATTTATACACAATTGAGGGAGGAGTTTGATTGGTGCTTACCTACTACCTCCACTCTCATGGTGGACTCTCCATTTGAGTGGTGGAAGACCCTAGTGCTGCACTTACAATGGCACTAGAGAAGGTGCTGCACTTCATGAATGGTGCTGCACTTCATCACCTCAGATGGGGTGAAGACCTAACAAATCACCCCCTCAACCCATATGAGGTGATCCACAATAGCACCCCCTGATTGGATGCCCTGCACCCCCTACTCGGGATACCCTGCATTACCGTGCAACTCCTTGCATGATGAACACGGGAGCAACTAGAAAACTTCAGAGGAAACACATCAACATCCTCAATTTTCCTTGCTCGGAGCTTATTTCTTTGAACGGTCAGCCTTTGCCTTTTGCACTTCTGAACAACCTCCTAGCGTTTCTACATACGCCCGTTGTCATCTTGCAATCACGATGTTCGGTTTCGTCTCACTTGTACGTCCGCATCGATGTTTGACAGCTTAGCCCTTCCGCCAAGACAACTCCCAATCGGGTTCAGAAGTTACTACTATGCAACTACGCAGATAGTGCTCGCACTTCATCAGGGTGCCATGCAAAGCTCACTTTGTAACTCGAGATTGCATCCTCCCTTCCATGCATCTGTTGAGAGGTTGCAAAAGGACTCTCACACGGGAGCAAAAGAAACTCGCTACTTCACTAGCAGTCATTCCACAGACTTGGTTTCTTTGCTCTGAACTTTCTTCAAGATTGACTTCACTGGCTCAGTTCTGTGCACCTTCGAACTGCCTCCTTGCGTTCCCGTGCACCTTTTTCGCCGTTCTTGTTGAAAGTCTTGCTTAGTCATACGCTTTGGTTGCGTATGCTCTCTCTTTGTACTCTTCGACTGGCGTTTGACAACATTCATCTTTGTCAAAACTTCTCCTTCCAGTCTGTACAGTTTGTTGCACAGTTTGCCTTGCAACACTTCTCTATCACCTCTGTGTACATGAAGAACCCCGCCACTAGATGAGAAACTATTCCCCTTTAGATCTAGCATACTCAGGGAGATTAGATTCCTCCGTACTCCTGGCACATATCGGACCTCAGATAACACCACTTTTCTTCCATCCTTAGTAAGGAACCGTACTGTCCCTATGCCGACAACTCTGTTCACTGTGTTGTTGGCCATCCGGACAATGCTACCGCCGACTCTTCGGTAAGTGGAGAAAAGCTTCTTATCCGCACATATGTGGAACGTACACCCTGAATCTAAAATCCAGCCGGGTGTCTCCAACTCTGACGAGACTGTAAGCATCTCCTCTTCACTGTCAGAGTAATTCACTGCAACTGCTGTAGTTGAGGGACCTTCGTGCCCCTTAGCCTTTTCTTTGGCTTGTATGTCCGCCTTTTTCACTGGGCAATCTCTTATTACGTGATCCTTCTGATCACAGTAATAACACCTTCTCCTGAAGCCCGGCCTTGATTGCGAACGTCCTCTTGATTTGGATCTACCCCGTCTATCATTGGACCTACCCCCTCTATCATTGGACCTGCCTCTGCCTTGCTCATTGTCTGATGCAACCATGGCATGTTCTTCTTGACGTTTGCTACTTTCCTGTTTCTTCATCGACTCATGAGAAATGAGCGTAGCAACCACCTCATCCAGTCCAAGAGCATCCTTCCCGTACAATAGAGTAGTCCTTAGATGCTCATATGATGCAGGTAGAGAGACCAGCAAGATCATAGCTTTATCTTCCTCTTCGGTCTTCACTCCAAGGGTGTCCAATTCCATTGTGATCCTGTTGAACTCGTTCAGATGTTCTATGAGGTTCGCACCTTCTGGCATGTTCAGTGTATATAGCTGCCTTTTCAGAGATAACCGGTTTGTCAAAGACTTTGACTTGTACCTCATCTCCAACTTTGCCCATAGCTCCGCCGGATCTACTTCATTGATGACTTCCCGGAGTGTGTTGTTCCCGAGATACAACTGAATTGTGCTGTTTGCCAATTCCCTCAACTCCTCCCACTTGTCATCTTGCATGTCTTCCGGTTTGTTGGACTTTTTGAGAAGCGCTTTCACCAGACCTTCTCTTGTTAAAATGTTTTTCACCCTTTGCTGCCACAGGGTAAAGTCATTACTGCCATTAAATGGCTCAATCATGAAACTTGCGCCTTTTCCTGCCATTGGAAATTTCTTCCCTTTTTACCGAAATTCCAATTCAAGAATCTGACCGCAGATGTGTCCGAAATATTCCAAATAGTTAGAAACCACTATTGGCTCACCCAAATCGGACCAAATGGCTTCGATCTAGCCAAAACACTTTTAATCTGCTCAGACGGCAGACCATACCGCTGGCACCGAATACCTCCGGTCAACAGCTATTCAACTCGGCTAACGCCGCGCTCCCATTAACGGCTCTTATCAACGGCGGCGCGGCTGACGCCTCGGCTCATGGCCGTTTCGGCTACTCAATACCATGGCCGGTCAACGCGGCCAGCCGCTGGCGGTAGCGGCGGCAGCGTCTTGGCGTGAAATCACGCGTTTCTTCCTTCGAAGCGCGTGGCGCGGTGGCGCTGAACGGGCGTCGTCGGCTTGGCTAGGGCGCGCGAGGCTTCCTCCGACCTCCTTTTTCGACGCCACCTTCTCTCGTGTTCGCCTCGTCGAGTACTTCATATCGGTGTGTTCAAAAGTGGATTTCGACCACTTTGATTTCAGGCACTTTTAATACACTCGCTTTTTTGAAAAACTCACAACCTCGGCTCGATACCACTTTTTAGGATCAACAAGACACCTGTAAAAATATCACACACACACGTAACACAAGATTTACGTGGTTCGCAAACGGCCTACGCCCACGGAGCGATGTTGTTATATATCAACGAATTGAGGAGATTACACACTCTACTCACTGTCTCTCTATATAACTCACTCTTCTCTCACAGATTACACTCTTCCTAATCTGTTGTTGTGTTCTGATTGATATTCAACCTCCTCCTCCTCCCCTCAATTTATACACAATTGAGGGAGGAGTTTGATTGGTGCTTACCTACTACCTCCACTCTCATGGTGGACTCTCCATTTGAGTGGTGGAAGACCCTAGTGCTGCACTTACAATGGCACTAGAGAAGGTGCTGCACTTCATGAATGGTGCTGCACTTCATCACCTCAGATGGGGTGAAGACCTAACACCACCTTCCCAAACAGTTCTGTGAACTTCCACTGTTTGGTTTCCCAGAAAATTTCCCCAAGTACCCAACAAAACACCAGTTCATATCATATATGGAGTCATATGCTTCACACTTCAACATCGAACCAAGCTTCGAACAAGTGGTGAAAAGAGCAGAGTTTGATTCAACTATTGGATTTTGGAGGGTTCAAACTCAAGATTGTGAGTACATTTCCCAGTGGATTATCGCTGCCACCGGCAAAAATGCCGAGCCGGCGGTACAGGAAATTCCAGGAAATTATAGCTTATTTTGGTTTGTCAATTAATGGTCTTGTTGGTTTTAATAGTTATATTAGTTATATTTGGCGTTTTGAAGAAGACACGGTATTCATAGACAACTTTTATCGATTTGTACAAGAAAAAGAATGACTATGAACATAGATGATAGCTTATCATGGTTTGTCAATTAATGGTCTTGTTGGTTTTAATAGTTATATTAGTTATATTTGGCGTTTTGAAGAAAACGCGTTATTCATAGACTAACTTTTATTGATTTGTACAAGAAAAAGAATGGCGTGTCTTCTCAAAGTGGCAAATATATATTGTTAATTAGGATAATTGATCAAGTTAGTGGAGCTTAACTTGTGCTCGGTTTGTTAAAGATTTTATTAGAGACTATTTGTTATTCATATTTTGAAGACTGTCAGTTATCAAACCACACTAACCCTAAAAATTGAAGTCTCAATATATTTTTTTACGTAAAAAAATGTATTTTTTGATATCTTAGAATAATGCTTTGTCTTTAATTTTTTTTAGCTCCCAATATATCAGCAGTAGTATTGTTCCTTGCAATTAAGCAAATTACTCCTATTTATAGAATCAAATCATTAAATTACGACATTCTTTTTACAGCAACAAACTGCATAATGTTATTCACAAAACAACAAAACACTCCAGAAATGCAACATACAATAATCACCCTACAACCTGATCACAGGTGATCACAGCTCGAGATAAGGTCAAATGCCACGTCTTCTGACAATTGAACTCAAAAGAGACATCTGGCAACCGACTGGTGAAATCTCCTTAATCCAGCAGAAATAACTAATATCTCATAGAACTAAAATGGAGAGGCAATTGGGTAAAAGGCTCATTTTCTCACACATCCCGAACAATTGCTCCATTGTATTTTCCTAAAATATTGCCCATGTGAAAGAATTGAATTTGATCAATTTAAAAAGATTGTGAGTACATTTCCCAGTGGATTATCGCTGCCACCGGCAAAAATGCCGAGCCGGCGGTACAGGAAATTCCAGGGATTGAGAGGTTTGATGGGCCTGTGGTGCATACAAGTGTGTATACCACTGGTTCTGATTTCAGAAATCAGTGTGTTTTGGTGGTTGGTTGTGGGAGTTCTGGTATGGATGCTAGTTTGGACCTCTGTAAACACAATGCAACCCCTCGTATGGTGGTTAGAAGCACTGTAAGTTTCATTTTAGTTTTTTGAAGTACTTTTGCTTTCTACGTCGTGGCTCATTTTTTTTCTTTCTGGATATGCATTAAAATCAATTTTTGGGCAGTTGAAACCACTTATTTGAAAATAATTTTTAAATTTTTGGATTTGATTAACAATGTTTACATAAAAATTGTCGCAAAATCCGATACAAAAAATATATGAATGTTGTGACGTTTGAAAAGTGAGTCCTATAGTGAACCGTTTAAAATCTAATCATATTCCTTCATATATATTTTGTGTAGGTTCTTTAACTGATTTCTGTACTTGTACCAGAAATGTCTAATGTTTTAATTGTAAAACTACCATACATTGTGTGCAGGTGTGTGCATATGTATATAATTTTTTTTTGGAAGTGCATATATATATATATATGGATTTCTTGGTGGGTTACATTGTATCTGATGTTCTTGCCAATTTTGTTGTTTCAGGTGCATATCCTACCTAAAAGGGTTAAATATGAAATGGGTCGGGTTCAGGCCTGGGGCCGGTCCAATCTTCTAAACCCAAATTCAAATGGGTTAGATGAACGTGTGGGCAAGCCAACTAAGCCTAACTCCATTACCAACAATCCACCCAAATCCTCAAGCACTTAGGTCCAACTCGCAATAGAAAGGCTAGTCCAGCCGCGATACTGAGCTGGGCCAAGTTGCAGGACTCAATTTATGGATCGAACCCATCATCAGAACCAAAGTGGGCCGAGTCCATACAAAGATATCCGAATAGGCCAGCCCATCTCTACAATAGTCTCACAAAGGGCCGAGCTGAGGCACAACGGTACCGAGCTGAGGGAACCTCTCAGAGAAACGTGGAAGCTATGAGTATATGCATATGTAAGTTGCCACCTCAGCTGGTCCCCTATACCTAGAATCACAGAAACAATTAAACTAAAGGAATGTGGCTTGTTATCAGCATGACTACAATGAGTATATGGACCCCTTGACAACTACCAGATGGTCACCCACCTTGGGCAATGCTAAAATGAAACTTGCCAACACTAGAGCTCCATAAAACCATCTTGGGAAACAAGCAAGGAGATCTATATAAACTACACTGACTTCACATTGAAGGTAACTAATCTTAGCTAAACCCTACTTACTAAAACTTAACTCTCTACACTTAGAGGGCACTTTACTTCTTCTCCGATTACTCATTCTCACACCGAAGGGGTTATCTGGCAAACCCCGGCCGGGCAGCTCTTACGGTGTTCCCTACTGCAGGGCCTCAATTCTTAGATAGTCCAGTCGAGTGCGGAGCGCCGATCTACTTTCATCTAGTGCGGTATTCGGTACGCAGAATTGGTGCGGTGAACGTGGATGCTTTGTCTCTGAGCTCTGCACTCAATTCCGACGATGGGGATTGAAGACATCCCACCTTCAACACATACTTTATAGACGGAGAAGACAAAGGACAAAGGCTTGGCACTCCCAACAGTCCTAGAAGAACAAACCGAAAATAATAATCGGACCCCCGAATCTGTTAAGCATCGATTGCCCTTCGCTGGAGGTTCTTCTCATCACTTTCTTCCGGAAAAGGATTACAGAGATCGAATCATAGACTCCATAGGGATGGTGATACAAGAGCTGAAAGCACAACTCAAAAGGGTGTTGGGTGATCCGACGGAGAAGAGGACTGACGCAGAGCCCTCTCATCTACGATAGAAAAGCTCGTCTAGAGAACCACCAGTGAAGAAGATCTCCAGAAATGAGTCTGGGCAGCAGAGCCAGCCAATCCCGGTACAAAGTGAGGCGGCGAGCAGCCATACCCGTGGCTCACGCCGGAGAAGGGCTAAGAGGCAGAAGACAGTTAGCCAACAGACTGAGTACCTTCCTCAAGACCTTTGTACTTGGCTAATTGGCAACAAGCAGAATGAGCAACGTCGAGATCATCTAGACTGTACCATTCACTAGAAAGAGCACCGAGCATTGGATAGGTTGTCTCCTCCCCATTCTCCCTGGAAATCGAGGCCATGAGACCTCCCAAGAAATTTACCTCGCCAAAGTTTACGTCGTACGATAGGAAGTCAAACCCATTGATGCACATCAGCCATTATAGATAGATGATGTCCTTATAGAGCCGAGACGAAGCACTAATGTGCAACGTCTTCCCGTCTAACTTGGGAGAATCCGGACTTCGATGGTTCGATCGACTCCCCGCTGGATCAATTTATGACTAGAAGCAGCTCTCCGAAGAGTTCTTAGCCAGGTTTGTCTCCAACACTAAGATCCCGAAAGAGCTGGATACACTGTTCGGTCTCCAAAAGAAACAGGAAGAAACGCTGCGCAATTATGCTAGGAGGTATTAGGAAGAGTACAATGATTTGGAGGGAAACGTTTGTAATGAGTAGATGGCTGTTATGTCTTTCAAACATGGTCTGCGCCCAGAAAGTAAGTTGAGACAGTCACTTACTAAGCTACCCGCCACAAAGATCAAAGATTTATGCGTGCAGATTGAGCAAGACGCCGCCTCGAAGATGACCAGATCCTCATCGAGGTAGCATCAACAGAACAAACAGCTCGGCATAAGAAGAGAACGGACCAAGGAGAACACCGGGGACTCATGGTGAATGAGGTGGATAAGTCCAAATCTCACGAAGTAGTCGTGACCGTATTCAAAGAACCAATCTATCGCATTTTGGAAAAGATCAAGAGAGAGTCCTTCTTTATTTGGCCGCTGAAAATGTTGGGAGATCCAGCTCAGCGTAATTAGAAGCTCAGAGGCACCTATCATCAAGACAGGGGGCATATGACTCAGAATTGCAGAGTACTGAAGCAACACCTGGAAGACCTGGTAGCGGCTGGACACCTCCAAGAGTACGTTGATCAGGATAAAGCGGTGGCCGAGCAGGGGAACCCACCACAAGAACCGAACATCGGGCTCTCACCTCGGCTGGTAATAAATGTGATCCATGGAACAATAACCCAGAAGCGCGAAAAGGCACTAAAAGAAGAAATTGCTAAGGCTATGCAAATTCAACAGGTCATGTCAGTAGAGTCTGCATCGAAAAAGGTACACACGGTACCCAAGTCCCCTTGTACACTGTTTCGTTTACTAGGAAAGATTTAGAAGGTATTCAACACCCACATACTGATATACTGATTATAACTGTGGGAATTGGAAACGGTTTGATGTAAAACGAGTCCTAGTAGATCAAGACAGTGTAGCAGACATATTGTATTACGACTTGTTCAGAAAGCTCGGTCTCTCTGAGCAGCACCTCACCCCAGCGACAGCTCCATTAGTCGACTTCAATTCACAGCTAGAACAGCCACTTGGCAGGATAGTGTTGTCGGTTGTGGCTGGAACGAAGACCCTTCAGATAGAGTTTTTAATTATTAATATACCTTCTCCCTACAACGCCATGCTCGGCCGTCCATGGATTCACCCAATGGAAGCGGTCCCTTCAACTTACCACCAGCTCATCTGTTTCCTAACAGAACATGGAGTAGAGCAGATCTCAGGAGACCAAGTTGCGTCCAAACATTGCTTCATGGCAGCAATGAAGTCTAAACAACTTTGCAACCGGGTGCAAACAGTAGAAGTGGCCGAATAGCCAGTCTTAGAAGATGTAGAAGGAGCCCCAGAGAAAAAGATAGTAGAGAATTTGCAGAAAGTCCCGGTAAAAGAGGATGTTCCAGAAAAGTACTTCCTTATCGGTACCTCGCTAAGCGCTGATATAAAACTTCAGCTATTGGAATTGCTAAGGGAAAATATGGAGGTATTCGCATGGTCAGCGTATGATACTCCAAGGTTGAACCCAGAATTTGCTTGCCACAAACTCAACATCAACCCCTCCGCTCAGCCTGTCGTGCAAAAAAGTCGAAGATTCTCAGTTGAGCACACTGAAGCAGTAATTGCCGAAGTCGAAAAACTCCTAGCATCGGGAGCGATTAGAGAAGTTTAGTACCCACAATGGCTGTCCAACACAGTTGTAGTAAAAAAGAAGAACGAAAAATGGAGAGTCTGCATTGACTTCACCTGCCTGAACAAAGCTTGTCCCAAGGACAATTTTCATCTACCTCGCATCGATCAACTAGTAGATTCAATAACAACGCATGAGCGTGTGAGCTTTCTGGACGCTTATAGCGGTTATCACTAGATACCACTGCTCGGCCCAGATTAGGAGAAGACAACGTTTATCACTCCAAGAGGCACTTATTGCTACAAAGTAATGTCATTCGGCCTCAAGAACGTCGGGGCAACCTACCAGCGAATGATCACTCGAATGTTCAAGGACCAACTCAGAAAAACCATAGAAGCTTATATAGATGATATGGTAGTAAAAAGAAAGCTCGCTACAAACCACCTTGCAGACTTAAGAGAAGTTTTTGGTATCCTAAAAAACCATCAGCTTCGCCTTAATGCCTCGAAATGCACTTTTGGGATAGGCACAGGGAAGTTCTTGGGGTACATGGTCACTCACCGAGGAATCGAGGCAAATCCGAATCAAATCAAAGCAATACAAGAGCTTGAAGTACCAACAAAGGCTGAAAAGCTACAAAAGTTGGCCGAAATGGCGACCGCCCTGAATTGGTTCATCAGCAAGTCTTCAGATCGGATGAATCCCTTCTTCCAGCTACTGAGAAAAAAGGCAGTGTTTGAATAGAGTCTTGAGTGTACCGAAGCATTGCAAAGTCTCAAAAGATACCTCAGTACACCACCTCTTCTGTCCACTCCAGAACCAGGGGAGGAGTTGTACTTATATCTAGTAGTCTCGGATCACGCCATAAGCGCGGTATTGATTCGAGAAGTTAACAAGGAACAGAGGCCAATATACTATGTTAGCAAGACTCTACTAGATGCCGAGACATGGTATCTACCCTTGGAAAAGTTAGCTTACGCATTGTTTATCGCCTCAAGAAAGTTGCAACATTACTTCCAGGGCCATACCATCAATGTCCTCACTGAATTCCCCCTCAGATCCGTCTTCAGCCGAGCTAATTTCTCCGGTCGAACAGCAAAATGGGCAATAGAACTTGGTGAGTTTGACATTCGATATCAACCCAGGACAGCAATCAAGGCCCAGGTCTTGGCAAATTTCGTCGCAAAATTCGCTACCACCCAGAGTACCGAGCCTAAGAACTCCAGTTCGGCACAGGCACCACACACTACCGAACTGGGAAAGCAATGTGTTTTAGAAGCATGGAAACTCTTTATTGGAAACATCTAGTAGCTCTATGTTGACGGATCATTCAATAACCGAGGCTCGGGGGCAGGGGTAGTACTTATGTCACCAGAAGGGTTTATTTGGAAGCAAGCTCTTAGGCTTAGTTGGAAGGCTTCTAACAATGAGGCGAAATACGAAGCACTGTTGGCTGGTTTACGCGGTGCCAAACACTTCAGTGCAGAGCAACTTCTTGTTTTCAGCGATTCTTAATTGGTGGTAAACCAGCTTTCTGGGGTCTATAAAGCACGAGACGAAAGAATGGCTATGTATGCAGGCAAGGCCAAGGATCTACTCAAAAAATTTCGATCCATACAAGTGGAATGAATCAGTCGGGACAGAAACAGCCATGCTAATGCTTTGGCTTGCCTCAGCTTATCAGTAGATGCCAAAGACGCTAGAAAAGTTTGGATTGAGTTCGTGCCAGAACCAAACATTGCATCTCCAGTCCTCTGCAGCAACCTAGAGTCAAACTGGATAGATCCGATACTTGTTTTTCTGAAATCTGGCACTCTCCCCGAAGATAAAAAAGAAGCCAACAAAATCCGACATAGGTCAGCTCAGTTCTGGGTCTCACCATCTGGGAAGCTATTGTAGCAAGCCCGCGGGGGACCTCGCTACAGCTCGGACTCGATTGTTGTCACGGTTCTTAATCTGAACCAAAGAGTCCAAATCTGGCAAATCGTTTTGAGAAAACAGATTTTTTGAAAGTGCCAAACATGGACTGCTTTACCAGATACAGAGTCGCCACCTAAATATTTTATTTTGGGAA
The DNA here is from genome assembly GCA_025200525.1 of Camellia lanceoleosa. Lineage (NCBI taxonomy): Eukaryota > Viridiplantae > Streptophyta > Magnoliopsida > Ericales > Theaceae > Camellia > Camellia lanceoleosa. Next base: position 134,300,831 of record CM045771.1, on the reverse strand, counting down.
ATTTAGGAAACCCTGACTCGTTGCCTAAGGCCACGTGTCCGTCATTACCAAAGTTGCCTCGGCTCGGGAACTTGGGTACGATTAGAAGGTCACTGTGAGCACCCCGCCGCCGATCAAAGATCAGCCTCTACTAATCATGATATCCAGTTTTGAAAACATTGTGCGTTTTTATTCCGGTTATTAGCCTAGCTTTACTATGTGATGCGCACAGCATACAAGTATAGACCGGGTCGCCTGAATTGGAATAAAACATTTCATGTTTGCTTTTTTTTTGAAAGATGGTTTGCTACCCGCAGGTAGGCTTAAAATGCCGATTTTGCCACCCTCGGGTGGGCTTAGAAAAACATGGTTTCGCCACTATCTAGTGGGCTTAAAACACATAGTCAATGCATTGTTCCAATTCAAGTAACCCAACCTTCACCCACAGGCATTCAAGGCAGTTATATCACATAAGTAGTTAGCCTCATGGTAAGCATGCTATTCATGACAATCACTCACACACGTGCAAGGATGCTAAAGCATAAAACTCACCAAGTACTCCAAGCCAAAACAGAAACCGATTAGAAATCCATGCATGATCCTAACTATATAGAAATGCCTAATGCAACACATGCAATAATGCAACTCTAGCAGGCTCGGCTATTCTAAACATGGCATATGAGATACAACAGCTATCATGTATTCAACTTGGAATTGAAATACAAATGCAGTTAGTATGATGCGCCGAGCCCGGTGCATGCAAGACAGATGAATGAATGCAAACATGCTATCATACTGTATGCTAATTGAAACATGCCCTACTAACCATCATAAGCAGGTAAATAAAAAGGGAAGAAAGACGTGGGGTTGGAAGACATACCTCATACACACGCACACTTATTACAATTATGCCCTCGCGTAGAGGGTCCGAATAAAATAATACAGTCCCAAATAAATAATTACAGTCCGAATAAATACAAAATCCTAATTTAATTAACAAATTAACTAGGAAAGCTATAAACTAGCATGCAAGCTAGGGACTGTCTCGACTCTGCTCCGGATGATGAATGATGCATGTTTGAGCTGCTTTGCGCGGAAATCCACTGCGATGCCCTAATTAACCTCCGTTTTACAATAATTTTTGGAAAGCGCGCCAAGCCCCGGAAGACTGCTGATTCTTGATTTGCTGCAACAGAGAGCAGGAAAGGGGCATGGCAATGTATTTTCACAAATGTATGCATGCCTCGATCCTCGTGCCACCAATCACGCATCTCGATGCATGATGGTCGAAGAGTCGAATTGCACAACTCAATATGAAATGAATGCATAGGAAAACACAATGAAACCTAACTCCATCATGGATAATCCGGAGTGTCGGCGACTGGGGAATTGAGACACGCTCATTACTCGAGTAATGAACGCATTCGCTTCTCGTGCTTGGGCTAACTCCTATCCCAAACACAATGCAATATGCATGACATGCATGAATGCAACTAAGATACAACCTAACATGCACAATGCTATGAAATGGCATACACGATGCACGAGGTAACATGGCATACACAATGCGCTAACATACAACCTAGCATACACAATGCTATGAAACGAAATGGCATACACAATGCATAATGGACTTACACCAACACAAGTGGACCTCGGCCACACTCACATAGGAGGCCATTAGATAAAAATGAGACACTCGAAATGCATGCACACGTGCGCGCAAACTGAGGACCGACCCTAAGGCACGAATGTCACTCTAACAAGACATGGCAAGACATGGAATATGGCATATTATCATGCAAATTTCAGAGGCAAAATGAGATGAAAAACAGCCCCGGAACATGGAAAAATGGTACCCGATGCATGGAACGAGTCCCGAAATATGAAATTTGGCGCATGAAATGGCCTATAGCTATGCAATGCATGCAATATTTGAACATGAAGTGTAAAGACAGAAGCAAGGCAACCCCAAAAAAAGCATATTTACAGTTTAAATCAAGGCCAAAAAGTGGGCACAAATGAGGCTAAATTAGCATGCAAAAATGGCCCTAAAAGCAAGATAATGAAGCAAGTGTAAGCTTCTGTCCCTAAATAGAGAAGGGGCCTTCTACAATATTGAAGAGGGGCCAAAAATATGATGCTTTACAGTTTATAACAAACCCCAAAAACAGATAAAAGTATGCTCAAAATGCTATGCAAAATAAGGGCCAAAATGGAGATAAAGAAGCAACTGATGTATGCTGGTCCCAAAAAGGTGAGGGCCCTTCAACAATGTTTAATAGGGCCCCAAAATATGACCTTTTACAGTTGATGGCCGAGCCCAAAACAGTGTAAAACTATGCTAAAAATGCAATGCAAGATATGGCCTAAAAGAGAGGCTACAACACAAAGTATACAAATGATACTCCAAACAGAAATAGACCCTTAATGAAACATGGAGAGGGGGTCAAAAAAAGGCCATTTTCAGTTCGGACCAAGGTCCAAAAACATAAGCCCAATAGGCTAATGAATCATGCAAAAATGGGACCAAAAGATGGATACAATGGCAAGTGATATATGGAGGCCCCAAACAGTGATGAGCCCTTCAAAAATGTTGAATAAGGGCTCAAAATAAGCTACTTCACAGTTTACACCATGCCTCAAAACAATTTACATATAGGCCAAAAACAACATGCAAGGAAATGGCATATAAGAGGGATAATGAAGTAAGTGCCAAATGGGGGCCTCAAACAGTGAGAGGCCCTTAATAAAAGATGAAATAGAGCTCAAAAAAATGCCACTTTCAGTTATGGCCGGAGCTCAAAAGTATAAGCAAGAAGGGCTAAGAAAGCATGCCAAAAATGAGCTAAAAAGAGGGAAATGGTAACTCACCCTTGTAGACCAATCTTTAGCAACTTCTTGGACCAAGTTTAGGTGCTCCTCAGCTCTGGAAGACAGCTCCAAGTGGCTGGAATGGAGGTGGTGGTGTGATGCTAGGCGATGGTGTAGAAATGAGGTAGGACTTAGGAGGTTTGGAGGGTTGAAATGAGAAAGAATGAGAGAGGCAATGCAAGAGGCTTAAGGCAAATTTTCCAACCCTTTCCAATGCAGCTGGAGCTCTGGTTATATAGGCAAAAGGGGAGGGAAAAGAGGGGGAAAAAAAGGGGGGGAAACAATCCAAGTTTCCAAAAGGCACCCTCCAATATCTGAGAATCTGGGGAAAAGGAGGGTGTATCTCAAGATGTTTGATGTAAGGAATCTGGCCGGCTGGCTATTGGGCTTGAAGGTGGCCGGTCGGCCCTCCCCATGGCCGGCCGGCTAGGGGTCAAACAGGTCAAGTCAAATTAGTGGCCGGCCACCACAAGTTGGTGGCCTCCCATGTGTTCTCAACACAACCCTGTGGTCAAAAATTGGAAACAGTGAACCAGGAGAGAGAACAACCCACTTTTCAAAGGGGTTCAAAAGGTTCAAACACAATTACTGGCCGGCCACCACATATTGGTGGCCTCCCAGGTGTGTACATCACAAATATAGGGTTTAGAGTGCAAGAAAATGGTCCAAGGGTGGTCAACATTGGCTTTGAAGTGAGAAAAACGGGCGTCGGAGGGCGATGATGGAATATACCTGGTTGCTGGAACAATTACTGGCCTCCCACCCTTCTACGACCTTCCTGGTGATGAAACAGAGGTCCCTGCCAAAAATGAACGAAAACCGATGCAAAATGAAGGTTCGGGGGCCGAAGCGGGCAGTCCGAGGCCCCAAAAACCAACTGTTAGGCACTGGAAGTGGTGTTCGACCACGAAGTTGGTCTCTCGGACCGCAGTGTCCCTCAAAAGGGAGTAAATAAGATGCATGCCAAAAATCGGGGCAAACGGAGGTGGTTAGGCGGTCCCGAACTGAGGCACACGGCCTGACAGCTTCGAAAACCAAGAACCGGGCTCCGAAATGGGCAAAATGGCCTACGGCCACGAAATGTAGCCTACGGCCACTGAGAGGTGATCTACTAGACCCCTCTCTCCCTCTGGGAAAATAAATAGAGAAAACCGAGTCTGGTTCGCAAACTGAGACCAAGTACAGAAAGAGTTCGGAAGTCCGGAGGCAAGGCTCACGGCCGAGACTCTGAGACTTCTGAACGAGCACAATATGCAACATCACCGAGCGCTCAATCAGTGACGTCTGAGTCTTAAGGTCGGTCAAAAATGGGGTGTCTACAGCTATACAGACGTTTTTATCTCGGTCCTTATCTTTTATGTGTGCATGCAAATCTAGTCGAAAATGTTCTTTACGAAATTCATGATGGGATTTGTGGATGCCACGTTAGTGGAAGGTCATTGGCACACCGAGCCCTTACTCATGGGTACTGGTGGCCACGGATGCAACAAGATGCACAACAGCACATTCAGAAGTGCAATAAATGTCAGAGATTTGCTCCACTAATTCATCAGCTAGCCAAAACTCTCACTCCACTCACCAGCCCATGGCCCTTTGCCCAATGGGGTTTGGATATTGTTGGATTGTTAGCAAGAGGCACTGGGAACAAATGATTCTTCATCGTTGCAACCGACTATTTCACTAAGTGGGTTGAAGTCGAAGCACTGGCGAGTATCAAAGAAGCAGACACAAAGTGGTTTGTCATGAGGAACGTCATGGTCCATTTTGGTATCCCGTGGATACTGATTGCAGATAATGAAACACAGTTTGATGGAAAGATCTTCAGAAAGTTTTGTGCCGACCTTAGAATTGAATATCAGAACTCTTGTCCAGGCTACCCACAAAGTAATGAGCAGGTAGAAGCGTCGAACAAAACCATCATCAACGGAGTAAAGAAGCGGCTTGAACATGCAAAAGGAAAATAGGTTGAAGAGTTACCCCACGTGCTATGGGCTTACCGAACCACAGCAAGGCGCTCAACGGGGGGAAACACCTTACTTCCTAACTTATGGAATGAAGGCTATTATCCCACTCGAAGTTGGTCTCCCAACCCTCCAATTTGAACTGTTTGAAAGCACAAGTAATGAGGAAGCTATTGCACAAGCATTGGATATGGCAGAAGGCCGAAGAGAAGCAGCACTGATCAGACTTGTAGCATATCAGCAGCAGCTCATCAAAAGTTTCAACCAAAAAGTTTTCCCAAGGCAATTCACACTTGGAGAACTGGTTTTGAGAAAAGTTATGGATCACAAAACAGTGTCTGGTGAAGGAAAACTTGGGCCTAACTGGAAAGGTCCGTACAAAGTCACAGTTGTTGCTAAAAATGGAGCTTACTACCTAGAGGATCTCAAAGGCAGAGCCATACCTCGGCCCTGGAATGTAGCAAATCTCAAGAAATACTATCAATAGAATTATCCCCCAACTTCTCTATCAGAATGTAAAGACATTTATCTTTTGACCAATGCAAATGCCACCCCACTTTTCTCAAATTTATCAAATTTTTGTAATCAGCTTTGGTGTTCACCAAATAAAAATAGCTTTAATGTTTATCAAAATGAATTAGCTTTGATGTTTATCAAACGGAAATAGCTTCGATGTTTATCAAACGGAATTAGCTTTGATGTTTATCAAACGGACTTAGTTTCAGAACAACTGAATGGAATTTAATTTTAGTTAGCACTTGAACATGCCAAGTGGAATTGCTTGGTGGAATTATGTTTAGCAACTAAATTGGACTTTAGCCAAGTGGAATTGCTTGGTGGAAACCACACTAACATATTTGAAGTAAACATCTCTGAGTCCACAGAATTTCTTAAGTATCGTCACATTAACACTTCAGTATTGCTGCATACAAACAAAGTTGGAACAAACTTGGCTAAACTCTATCAAGAGCTGTAACAACCCTCGTCTTGATTATTGATTAACCACTGAATTACGTACTGATTACTGCTAAACCGAACTGATAATGACTGATAATTGAATTAACTGAAGTACTGAATGAACTGATTGAAATCGAAACTGAAATTGAATAAGTTTATCTATTGAATTGCATATTGCATCTGTTCGATTGATTGATTATCTGTTTGAATTTATATGTTTAAACTGCTAATTGAAGGCTTTATCGGCGGTCGAATTAGAAACCGTTTAGTGTTTTGTAATCAGTAGAATATTTATGATTTTATGATATATTTACCCGAAAATCGATTAGGAATGATTAAATTAGATTAAATATTGATTAATTAAAGAGTTGGGCTTAATTACGGAATTGCCATTGAATGGGCTTGTTTATTTCATTCCTTGACCTCATATTACACTTGAACCAACTCATTCTATCAGCCTTTTCCTTGTGCCTAGCCGACCAAAGGAGAGAGTTAGAGGGAGAGAGTGATTTCCTCTTGTGTATTGGCTTACTCTTGAAGAATTGCTTGAGAATTGAAGTATAATTAGCATAATCTAGCTTCCTTACCTTGAAATTGAGACTTAGGTAAGTGACTTCATCTCCATCTTGTTGTCTTTGAGCCTCATTTTGCATGGTTCATGCCCAATTAGAGAGCTAGGCCATGATTTAGTGCAAATATGTTGAATTGGACCTTAATTGTTTCATGCATGTTGAGTTTAGTGAGTTTGGAGTTGAATTCATGGTGGATTGTACATGCATGTCCATGTTTAAGTTAAAGTCCATGTTTTCACCTTGTTTTCCAACTATTGAGCTCAATTGAGCAAGATTTGAAGCTTGGTTTTGGTTTAAAGTTCATGCATTGCATGTTTTGAAAGTGTTCTTGAAATGGGTTTGAAGTTTGGATTTAATTGACTCACTCTTGGGCTTTGAATTCACAAATTGAGCTTTGAAACTTATTGTACATTGGATTTAGATGTGTTTTCCAGAATTTGGGCCCAAGAGGTCGAGTTTTGAGTGAAAGAATGCTTGGTTTGAGCTTAGGAGACAAATCTGAAAATTCCAGATTTGGCTTCTTCGCTCGAGCGAAGGATTCTTCGCTCGAGCGACCAACCTTTGTTCGAAGCTACGCTCGAGCATAGGATTGGTGGCTCGAGCGTAAAAATTGAGCATCCAGTACTTTTACTGTTTCATCAGACCGCTCAAGCGAAGGATTGTTCACTCGAGCAAAGCCTTTGATTTTACAACCTCGCTCGAACGAAGGAAGGCTCGCTCGAGCGAGACCCCTGTTTTCAGCAACTTTTGAAAAATGCCTTCCAACTGTATTTTTGCATCCTCATCCCATCCTAGGCATTCTTAGGCCTAGTTGAAGGCATCTTAATGAGGATTTAGACATATAACCACACCGAGGAAATTTAGGGATTTAATTATCATCCTTCCGACTGTGAACTTAGTGTGTGTTCTATTTGTTAACTGTTTAGGGTTGGCTCTCGGGGACGCGCTCTAGCTGCTATTAGCCCAATCTCTGTGAGTAACAATTGTGTAAAGATATGTTCAAAATGTTTATCTTTTGAATCTTGAAAAATGTTTATTGAATCGATATTGTTTCTTGAATGAATGTATGTCCTCAGATTCAACTGTGACAGGCATCCTTGCATTGATGTTATTCATAGAGCTCTGTCGGTTCCTTGTGGAACCATACTGCATCGATTGATGGCCATCATTATCTGTTGGTTGTTAAGACTCGGTCCTTTTGGACCTATCGCTTATAGGCTAATGGATGTACCACATATGGTGATTGATGAAATACTAAAAGACCGAAATCTTGTTTAATGAACGATTTCATTCTCGTGGAGACATTCATTCATAACCCCTTACGCATTATGTTATTCATCGGGCTTGAGCTCACTTTGTTTATATATATATGTAGGTTCTCGGCAGACCGGAGCTAGGAGCGTGGGTTGGTCCCCAGTTTTGTCAAGCCAGCCTATGTGCCTCACTGCGAGGTTCCGAGTCGCCATGCTATGGCTTGGGGTGTTTTTGTGTCCCCTATCGGTCTCCCTACTATTTTGTACTATTGTATAGACCGTCTACTGTTTTACTGTACTGTTATCGAGGGATTAGTTCCCGTACTGAATGGTTGTATATGATTGTATAGACTGTACTGTTCTAAACTGTTTGAATGCATGGAAAATGTTTTTGGCATAGAGATTCTCACAGCTCAATGGACACTAGTTACTTACTGTATTGGCTTCCGCCAGCCTCAGACTGCTTGATCAGTATTCTTTCAGAGGGCCTTGGTAATCTCGGATTCTTGGCGATTCTGATGCTAAACCCATAGGGCCGGGTTTGGGTCGTGACAGGAGCAAACTTCCAACACTAGTCTTACTCAACTCCAGGTGGGGCAAATAATTATTTTTTCAAACCAACCTAGACCTAAGTAAGACAGCTCTTTATACCTTTATCCCATTCAAATGCACTTATGCTATCAAAGTTGTAACAAACTTAAGCAGTTCTGCCTAAAGAGCACAGTCTTCAATACCGATCTTACTTAGCTCCAAGTGGGGTAAACAATTGTTTTTCAGAACCAATCTGGACTTAGGTAAGACCCTCTTCTTTCATTACAAAACCAAGCACAGCCAATCAACATATTCGTTAACCAGACCGAGCATCTATTGGGCCCTGAGGTCCCAATAATTCTCGATTGGGGGCAAACAGGACAGATAACATTCAGACATAAAAGCAAGAAAGAATCAAATCACAAAATCAAAAAAAAAATTCCATCATCCAACAAAGGCACAGCTAGCCTCACAAACAACAACAAAAAAGAAGAAAATTGTCTTGGCAACCTTAAGGGGACAACTCGTCAGGAAGACCGAGCCGCAGTACATCATAAACATGAAAACAAAAGAAAGTAAGAAAAAGCAAAAACTTCGAATCATTCCAAAGAAAACTTTAGCTTTCATCAACAGAAGGAACCTTAGGAGCAGCGTCCATAATCTTGTCCAGGCTGTCTTAGGGAGGAAAAGTAGAGGCAACTCCAACTTCTTGAGAAGTAGAAGCTTCCTTAACCACATCTCCCACGGCTTCAGTCTCCAAGGTTCTACTTCCTTCAACGTTCACTGCCTCATTGGCAACATCACTCTCTTAAGTCTTGATTGTGGAATTAGTTTATGGGGAAACCTTAGCCGGAAGAATTGCAGGGGTAGCAGCAGTCTTTGGACCCAAGGACCTCGAGGGAACAGGGACATCCTGAAACAAGGGAGACTCTTCAAGAACCTGAGCAGCAGCCAAAGCACTTGACCAACCCTTCAAAAAGAGCTTATCCCGCAGCACCAGCACCTCTTCTTTGTAAGCAACCCCAGCCTCATCCCAACCTTGCTACCAATACTTAGCCTCCAACGTAGAACGTTCAGCGGCCATCACCATAATAACAGCCTCTAGCTCTGCCACTTTCCCTTTAAGTTAAGCCTGTACCCCAATGGCAGCTTCCTTTGGCCTTTCAGCCGAGGCAACAACCTTGCTCAAACGGAACGCCTCCCTCTCGATAGTTCTATGTCCTTCTTTCTCGGCCTCCAAGCTCACTGTTAGTCTCTCAACATTCATAGTAGCCTCCAGTACGGCCTTCTCTAGTTCCTCCGTTTTGGTGATTGATATGTTCATCCTCTGAATACGCTACGACGGATAGCAAAGTATTAAAGGAAAGAAAACAGTAGCATAACACCAAAAACAACAACAACAACAACACACTTACAGCAGTCATCATCTGAAGGGTCACATTCAGAACTAGAATATCGAGGGGCCCGTTATGATCGGCCATATCCACTGGCATTAACAAGGTCTTGGTCAGGTCAAAAGCAAAGTCTTTGGAAGCAACAACCGAATCAGAGGTAGAAATGGGCCTGCCTTGATGCAACATTGGCGGTTCCCACTTCTCAAACGACTAATCCTCAATAGGATCTTCAGAAGCTTCTCCAACTACTGCATTGCTAGTCTCCCTCCTCCTCTTTTTCGCTCTTGCAGCAACCGAAGTAGAGGGTTCGGCGACAGTAGCATGAGTTCTAGAAGCTCATACCTTAATTTCACATCCATGAGCCTCTTCATTTCGGCCTTCACTAAAGAAGCCTCCAAAGCATTAGAGGAGCCAAAAGCCTCCGCCTTCAAATCCACTAGCACTCTCCTTTTCGACATAGACCCACACCCTTACAAAACTGGAGACAGGAGAAGGCGTCCTCTCAGACGGCACACCCTGGCTTCGGTGGCAATTCGTAACCAGAGGGGTAAGGGATGTATCAGTCTCAGTGTCAGAATCTAGAAAAGATGTAGCAAGCCTTGCTTTCTTCGGAATGGTGGAACAATAAGTCACTTGGTAATCCAATAACTCAGGCGCAGACCTCTTATTGTACCTCAAAACGGCTTTGATAGCCTCGGTGTTCTCCTGGTTCAGCCTGCGCTGAAAACGGGAAGCCTCTGCAGAAAAGAAGGGCAACATTAAAGCAACATTCAAAACAAGGCAAGAAACACATAAGATACTAGAAGGAAGGACTCGAACCTAGATAGCCATCATTCTAGGGCATCCGCTTGGATTGGAACTCAATCCCAGCAAGGAACTCCCAATTACCACCGATTGTAGAAAATCATCATTATGTTTGTCTGAATCAGGCAAACCAGTCACCAGATGACAATCAATTGAACGAACACGAAGGTAGTATGTGCTATGATCCTTGTTGTGTGAAAGAGTGTAGCAACCCAAAATGTCCCAGATGTCAAGATTCAAACCCAACCGCTTGTTAAGAGCGGACACACCGCAGACGACTCGGAACACAACATAAGGTCGAAGGGAAATCGAACCCCTCCCTCAACAATGGCCGCAACTGGGAAGGCAGTTGTACTCCTAGTGCCCATGCGCTTAGCGTCAACCTTCACCAGCGAAAGGGTCACATCGTCAGGGATGCCGTAGTCTTGGCGAAACATGGCCATAGCCTCAGGGGTCTCAACTAATGATCGAAACTTCCCCATTAAACAAACCTAATGGGACAAAAACAAAACTCAGGCTAGGCAGAAAGTAAAACCAGATACCGGAGACAATGGCGCAAGGGCCAAATAAGACGATCAAAACAGAAAAAAATAGGAAAAGAAAAGTCACAAGGGAACTTACAGAGATCAAAACAGCAGTGGTAAGTAGGCAGCGCTGAAGCGAGAACTGCAGCGGAACATCTTAACAGAGCACCGACGAGACTAGCTCGGAAGAATGGAAAGGGTTTTCAACTCTCTAAAAGATTGAAATCAGATTGATAGCTCCAGAGCATTTATTGCACTAGCCGGCATGAAGGTACACGAAGCACGACCATCGGTATGGAATTGGCGCACTATCTCTACGCACTAATACCACGCCGCCACATGTCCCCATGAAATGACACATGCAGGGGGTGTGAGTCAGGATTGAACCGTCACCAAGGCCGAACTGGGACAGATCCGAAGCGACGCGACGCTTAGAGTACAGAACAATAGCTCCCCCCCAAGGGGAACCTTAGCGCGAGCTAGGAGGCAAATGAAAGGGCTAAATATGAAATTGGTTGGATCCAAGCCTTGGGCCAGTCCAATCTTCTAAACCCAAATCCAAATGGGTCAGATGAACGTGTGGGCAAGCCAACTAAGCCCAACTCCATTTCCAACAGTCCACTCAAGTCCTCAAGCATTTGGGCCCAACTCGCAGTGGAAAGGCCAGTCCAACCGCGATACTGAGCTGGGCCAAGCTACAGGACTCAATCTATGGGCCGAACTAATAGACCAAACCCATCATCAGAACCAAAGTGGGCCGAGTCCATACAAAGATATCCGAATGGGCCAGCCCATCTCTATAATAGTCTCACAAAGGGCCGAGCCGAGGCACAACGGTATCGAGCTGAGGAAACCTTTCAGAGAAACATGGAAGCTGTGAGTATATGCATGTGTAAGTTGCCATCTCAACTGGTCCCCTACACCTAGAATCACAGAAACAGTTAAACAAGAGGAATGTGGTTTGTTATCAGAATGACTACAATGAGTATATGAACCCCTTGACAACTACTAGATGGTCTCCCACCTTGGGCAATGCTAAAAGAAAACTTGGCAGCACCAGAGCTCCATAATACCATCTTGGGCAACAAGCAATGAGATCTATATAAACTACACTGACTTCACATTGAAGGTAACTGATCGAAGCTAAACCCTACTTACTAAAACTTAACTCTCTACACTTAAAGGGCACTTTACTTCTTCTCCGATTACTCATTCTCACACCGGAGGGGTTATCTGGCAAACCCTAACTGGGCAGCTCTTATGGTGTTCCCTGCTACAGGGCCTCAATTCTTGGATAGTCCAGTCGAGTGCGGAGCTCCGATCCATTTTCATCTAATGCAGTATTCGGTATGCACACTACCTAAGGAGATGTTTGGCTTCTCAACTTTTGGAATAGCAATGGCACTTCTCAAATGGCTACCTCTAAGACTAGTAGACAAGTTCCTCCTACTGATAGCCAACTTCACCTTAGGCAACACAAACAGGTTAGGCCTCCAATGTCCAAAAACCGGCCCAACTGAGCTCAAAAATACCACCGGAAAGACCTCGGTGATCGACGTCAGATCATTCTCACAAATAAAGTCTGGAAAAATTAAGGTTAATTAACCAACCAACTCCAACCAAACAAACACTTAATTGGATCACATTTTTTGTGCCCATATGCAACTTTTTTGGTACTATCTTTAGCTAATCATTGTCAAGGTTCTATATAGGTGATGGGAGGTGTGACCGAGATAAGCAGAAATGGAGCCAAGTTCATAGATGGAATAGAAAAAGAATTTGATTCTATAATCTTAGCAACTAGGTATAAGAGCAATGTGCCTTCTTGGCTCAAGGTATGCATGACCACCTATGTTTTTCTTTTTCTTTTTTTTAAGTTTTAGTTTTATCTTTTATTTTTCTTATACAAAAATTAACAGAATAGAAAATGATCCAAATAGTTTAATCTATGGACTACATTTAAAGTTGTTATTGTGGGTCATACCATAAATAAATTTAGACCTTTGATTGTTAATTCTAGACAATTTTCTAGATTCTTATTTTTGGATTCTTAAAATTGTTGAAAAATTAATCACAAAATGAAGTAGGGAACCACAAAAAGGTAATACTTATATTAGAGAGTCGATCAATTTATGTTTTTCTAAAAAAAAAAATTATCTTTTTTTTAATCTTTATTATCAATCTTATGTCCCTGTACGGGGGCGAAATATCCTTTGCTCTCCGTACGCCTTGAACGTCCAGCTTCTGGTGACGGCGTCAATCTCTGCAACACAAAAATGATGAGCTGCCCGGCGGTGGTGTGCCGAAAAGACCCTCCGACGATCAAGTCAGTTCTCTAAGGAAGAAGACAATGAGAAGAGAGTGTTAGTGTGAGTGAATTCCATACCTTCGACGTTTGTCTTTCCCTCTATTTCTAGGCTGGCCATGCAGCCTCAAGATTGTGCGCGCACTACCTCTGCTGTCCTTCCCTGGACAGGTGGCAGTGCGCGCCTCTCACCACCTTACGCGTGTAAAGGTTTTGTCCTTCCACCAGTACACACAGAACTGTCCAACGGTATTGAGGCGTGCGTGGAGCAGATGTCCTCTCCCTCACGCCATTGGCCCAGGTGGCACACCCAACCGGGGTACCACGACCGGCCTAGCACTTGTAGAAAATTGCCATCACATGCACTTAACCGTGCTATGTGTCACCGACCTGTGACTTAGGATCAGGCGAAAGCCTCACCACCTCGGCCGAACTACTCTCAACCGGTTCATCCAGACCACCTGGTTGCAAGGCATGCCGGCCTCCAACCGTTCTTCCTTCAATCTCAGTCACACGCAACCGCTTCATCTCGACTGGACGGTCGGAGGCATACTGGCCTCGCCGTATCCTCAGTCTAGCCCGGGCAATCCTTCAGCTCGGTTAATATTCGCCACTGCGAGCTTCACCCGACACGAGCAACCCACAGCTCGGCCACACCAAGATGTTGACCAGTCGACATCTTCCACCGCGCAAGCCAACCCGCTCGGCCGTTCCAACCGAGCAATTTGCTCAGCGCCGTGTAGTCCGTAACGCCTGACGTTATCTTTGCTCGGCCGTACTAACCGGTGCGAATCTCCCCTCTCAATTGCCCTTTAACCCATCCGAGCTGATCGTGATTGGGGTTACCACTGTGTCCGAGCTAAGGTCAAGTTGCGCTCTTTCTAGGCCAAGCTGGATTGGGGAAACGTCTATTGCCGAGCCACAGTTAAGTTGCGCCATTACCAAGCCGAGCGTAATTGGGGACCCATCTGTCGCCGAGCTGTTACAATTGCCCGGCCATCACCTCCGCCGTCCCATCAAAGGTCGTACAGCGTCGACATCGCTTTGCGATGCCACGTGGCCTCGTTGGGTCGTGTACCAAATTGTCTCCCATGGGCCGAATTTCAAACGGCTGCGCCGTTTGGGTTTTCCCCCCATTATTAAATCCTATTCGAAGGGTTTAAACCCTTCACATTTGACTTTCCTCTTTAACTCCAAACCCTAGCACTCAAAACTTCCCAGCCTCCAGCCATCGCTGTTCCTGCTCATTCTTGCTATTTCTTACGCTGTGCTCGAGCTCTCAAGGTCCACGTTCATTTTTGGTAAGTCTTTCCACCCCCTTACTGCATTTTCAGTTTCCATTTTCAAGTTCTTCAAGCGTGTTCTTCATTTTTGCTCCACTGTTCTTCGTATTCTTGTTTGGGGCTATTTAGGTTCCCTTTCGTTGGGGCTTCACGTAGAAGCTGCAAAAAACTGTTTGGGGCTTCACGTAGAAGCTGCAACCGGGCTGGATATTCCACTAGGTCGGCGAGTAGAGTAAACCGAACTACAACCCTGAAAACTCCGCCTAGAACCTGGACCGAGCTGAAGGACCAGTTGGATCCTTTACTAGGTCTTCACCGAGATATAACCGCACTAGGAGGCTTAGGCGTACTTGTAGTTGAACCGAGCTGAGACTTGTCGGTCAAAACGCCAAATCCTTCGCTGAGATATTTCCAGTAGGGGCCGCGCAATATATGTCGTGCTAACCCTTGGCCTAATTTTTCAATATGCAGAACAAATAGGACCGACCAAGCCCTTCAGTGTTACCACTGGTGGAGCTCAAAGCCCGAGCAACCACACCAGCATTTTTGACTGAGATACAAAGTAAATAAGACCGACCTAGATGGGAAAATACCGGTTTATGGTCAGCACGCCCGGCGCGATGGCCGAGTTCCGTAGAGACTACAACATCCCAGACGACGTAGTCTTAGAGCTCGCTAAAAAAGGGGATACTCCGTGGGGAGACTTAGACCGGTGCCCCTTCACGATCGTTTCCATTGTCGAGGGAGGGCTCTGCTTCCCCGTGCAGCCATTGATCTGCGAAATTTTGAGGCAGACAAGGCTCTGCCCCACCCAAGTCTCCACCAACACGTTCAAGATAATAAATGGCGTCGCCGAGCTGAACCGAAGGCTCGGTCTTAATCTCGGCCTCGCAGAAATTTTCCATCAATACAGCCTTAGTAAAAATAATGGTGGGTTTTGCTGGTACCTTAAGGTAAAGAAGGGCCGAGCAAAACTCGTAGAGGGCAACCCGGACAAGGAAGCCAACGATGATGATTTCTTGTGGGTGTCCGGTCGCTACGAAGACACCGAGGCACCCATACCAGGGTGGTACATCAGGAAAGATTTTGGCGGTCTTGAAGCAGTGCTTACGACCGTGCTATCTTCTAGCTGCATTTCATTTTTGTTATCTTTTGCCGGTCTAACACTTGTTTACTTCTTGTAGATAAATACTTGGCAGCAGACTATCATCAAGCCAACTAGGAAGCCATCCGAGCTCTGTTGCGCCAGCCAGCCGAGGAAAGGGAAGCTTCAAAACTGCTCGATTTTGAACAAACTTATCACTACCAGGCCCCGCGCAAAAGCCGCGTGACCGACTTCCTTCGCGCGCCTTCCCCGGAGCCAGATCCAAACTTGCCACCGATCAGACTCGTCCCTCTTACCACCGAGCAAGAAATGGCAAAAATCCGAGCGATCAAGTCTATGATCACTGGAGAGGAGGGCGAGTCCCAGCCTCCAGAAGCGACCGGGGGAACATCCTCCACCCCCGCCGGACAGACAGAAGGAGCGGTGCTCGCCCTGGCCAGCGAACAACAGGGTGGCCGGCCAAAGAAAAGACAGAGGAAGGAGAAGGCCGGGCAAAGCCTTGTGGACGAAGACTCCACCGAGCTGGCCTCCAACGAGCTGCCGAAGCAAAGACAAATGCAAGAACTAAGGGCAAGGACAGCCACCTCTCTGGGCGCCCGAGTTCATATATCAGGACCGAGCAGTCTTCGCCGAAGACTTGATCTATGCGGACAAGGACTACTCGCTTGGTTTCAATTTGACCAAGGGGTTGATCCTGCCCGCCGATATGAAAAAGCATGAGGAGCTAGCCGACCTCAAGGTCCTCCGCTTGGCGGCAAAATCCATTGTGCTAGTAAGTTCTCCATTTTTTTTTTCTTCAACTGTTTGCTCGGTTGTTGCCCAGTTTCTAGATGCTAACGATCTGTTATTTGCTTGCAGGCCGCGCAGAAGAATTACCTTGCCCACGATCACATGATCAAACTGCGGCAAAATCTGCGCGATGCCATTATGGAGAACAAGGCCCAGAAGGCCAAGATAGAGAAACTCAGGGCCGAGCAAGACGCGATTGCGGCCCAGCGGGATGCACTGCAGCTGAAGGTCAACCAAGCTGATGCGGACAAGCAAAAGGCCGTGAAGTCGACCAAAGCTCGGTACCTCGCTGAGCTGAGGAAGCTTTGTGACGCCAACAAAGAAGCTTTGGAGAAGGCGGTCGAGAACGCCGAGGACCGAGGATATAAGCAAGGCGAAAAGACCTACGAGCGTCAAGTCCAAGCGACCAAGGACATGTTTTTCCAGTGCGGCTGGAAAGCTGCCGTGGAAAAAGTTGGTCTGGGTCAGGACTCTGCTATGTTCATCAATTCGCCGGCTGCTTATATCCCGGTGTATATGCTGGCGTACTCCAGGGCCGAACAAAATCGACTTATTGCCGAGGCAAGGAAAGAGGCTGAAAAAGAAGCCGCCGCCGTAGAACAAACCGACCAAACTCCAGCCGAAGCATCTCCAAATGCCGAAGATGAAGTATGATCGGGAGGTTCTCACGGTGGAGGGCACCGATAATGAAGCCGAGGAAATCCTGCCGGAGAAGACAATGAACGAGCAGACGGAGGAGGCCGCCGAGCAGAACCTTGGGCTTGACTAAAGATTTTCTCTTTCCTTAGTTTTTGTTTTCTTCTTTTCCTTGCTTTATTTTGGCATGTAACCGGGCTATGCCCACCCTCTGTTCTGAATTTCTTCTATCAATGAAATTTCTTCTTCGGCTCATTCATTATTTATTCTTGTTCGGCTCTTGTATGTGTGAATTTCTTGCTTCAAACTTTAATTAACTGGCAGGTCGGCTAAACCGCACAAACAATCAGCTTATAAGCAATCTAGCAGTTCCTTGCACTTCTAAATAAAATGGCATTTTGCACTTGGCCGAGCAAAATCCGCTCGGCCTTGATCAGTTTGCAGACACCAACATTGCCGGTTGTAGTTCCAACACTCTAGTTCAGCCGAGCAAAAACCAGCTCGCCTTTTAAGTTGTTTAATGCGCCAATATTTCCTTTTGGCCGAGCAAAGTCAACTCGGCCTTATAATTGTTGGACAAGACACCAACGTTGCCAATTCCGCCGAGCAAAATCAGCTCGTTTCCCATATTGGACAAGACACCAATATGCTGAATGGGCCGAGCAAAATCAACTCGGCTCCTACATTGGGCAAAACACCAATGATTCAGTTAGGTTGGTCATGCCGCCAACATTCCCACTAGGCAAAACCAGCTCAGCCCTAATGCGCATTGTTCCATACGCAACTGTTTGTGAGGTCTGCTCCCATTTCGAGGAAAACAGTCCGATCACATTCAGGTCGGTTCTTGCCCCTGGCATCCATAATTGCCTCTTGTGTCTTGCTATATCATTGGACAAATGTAATACCAAACAAGAAGAGACTAATTTTCACTACAAAAACATTGACATCTCTTACATCAAATGCCAAAGGGCTAGGGGTCTAGAAAAGCTAGACAACATAAGCAAATTACATTTCAAAAGTAAAAGACCTTAAGGTTGGATGCATTCCATGGTCTGGGGACAGCCTTGCCATCTAAATCTTCCAGATGGTATGCCCCCTTGCCAGCAAGACCAACCACCTTGTATGGTCCTTCCCAATTTGCACCGAGCTTTCCTTCGCCAGGGATCACTGTGTTGCCAAGCACTTTCCTTAGGACCCAATCCCCAATCTTGAATAGCCTGAGGTGCACTGCCTTGTTGTATTTTTTAGAG
Organism: Camellia lanceoleosa; assembly: GCA_025200525.1. Lineage (NCBI taxonomy): Eukaryota > Viridiplantae > Streptophyta > Magnoliopsida > Ericales > Theaceae > Camellia > Camellia lanceoleosa. Next base: position 134,282,614 of record CM045771.1, on the reverse strand, counting down.
AGCTCCTGCTGATAGGCCGCTATGTGGATCAATGCGCGCTCTCGTCTTTCTTCAGCAAGGTCCAGCTCTAATGCCACGGCTTCATTGTTCAGGTCCGGCTGGAAACTTTCTGAGCGGATGGTTGGCATGCCAATTTCTAATGGGATGACGACCTCCATACCATAGGCCAGAGCGAATGGTGTCTCTCTAGTCGATCGCCTTGGCGTAGTGCGGTATGCCCAGAGCACATTAGGAAGCTCTTCAACCCACTTTCCCTTTGCCTTCTCAAGCCGCTTCTTCAGCCCGTCCAGGATGGTCTTGTTTGAGGCCTCTGCTTGACCATTCGACTAAGGATAGGCCGGTGTTGAATTGTAGAACTCGATCTTCAACTCTTTGCAAAATCCGCGAAAGAGTTTCCCATCGAATTGAGCGCCATTATCTGAGATGAGCACCCTGGGTATACTGAAGCGAGTGATCACATTTTGCCAAACAAATTTCTTAACGTCCTTCTCCTTAATGGTTGCCAGTGGCTTGGCCTCCACCTACTTGGTGAAATAGTCGGTGGCGGCAATGAAAAACTTGCGATTGCCCGGTGTAACTGGGAGGGGTCCAACAATATCCAATCCCCAGAGTGCGAACGGCCAAGGACTTGTAAGGGAGAGCAATTCCCTCACCGGTTGGTGGATCTGGTGAGCAAATTTCTAAGATTTCTCGCATCTACGAACATATTTTTGCGCGTCCGCCTGCATGCACGGCCACCAATAACCCTGCGAGATTGCTCAGTATGCTAGAGATCTACCCCCAGTATGGCTGCCACAGATGCTTTCATGGATCTCATAGAGGAAAGCTTCCACCTTAAAGGGGTGGACACACTTCAGATACGGCCCCGTGAAAGATTTCTTGTACAAGGCTCCGGAAGGTGAGAGCCAAAACCGCTCTGACTTTGCCCGGATCTTGTGGGCCGCCTTCTTTTCTTCTGGTAGAATTCGATTTTTCAGAAAGGCGACGATGGGGTCCATCCAGGAAGGTCCTAAGTCGGTGCAGAGTACCTCGGTTGCTTCTGGTTCCTTAATGCTTGGCCGGGGTAAAAATTCAATCATCAAGGGATTGGGAAAGGTTGTCTGAGTGGAAGCGAGACCGGCCAATTCATCGGCCGTGCTGTTTCCTTCGCGGTTGATCTGTTCAACTCTGATGGCATCGAACTTCTTGACTTCCGCTCGCACCAGCGCCTGATACTTGGCCATTCTTTCATCTTTGGCCTCATACTCCCCCTGAGACCTGATTGACCACCAGCTTGGAGTCACAGAACACCATAAGGGCTGTGACCTTCATTCTCAGGGCGCTTCTTAGACCGACGAGGAGGGCTTCATACTCCGCCTCATTGTTGGACGCTGGGAAGCCGAGCGTAATTGCTTGCTCAATAATCAGCCCATCTAGCGAAGTCAGCACAATTCCCAGCCCGGCCCCATGCCTATTGGACGCCCCATCGACGAATAGTTTCCATATCTCGCCAATGAACAGCTTCCAGCAATCAGACGGATTTTGGGAGCTTCTCAATTCCAAGTCTCTAGTAGGCTCAATCTGGTCTCTTTCCACGTCTTTGTTGGGTTCTTCTTTCAATGAGTCGTCGGCCTTTGCTATTTCGGTCGAGCTTTGCCCTTCTCCCGCTCGCGAGTCAACACTTATCTCTGTTGCCAAGACCATGGGTTATGCCAAATCCGCACCAACCAAATCAATCGGGCAGACTGGATGTGTTCCAGGGGCAAATTCCGCCACAAAATCTGTAAGGGCTTGAGCTTTGATCGTGGTGCGCGGTCGGAACTTAATGTCGTACTGGCCCAATTCCACGGTCCATTTCAGAATTCTCCCAGTGAAGTCCGCTTTTTCGAAAAGCACCTTGAGCGGGAACTCGCTTAACAATACTATTGTATGGGCATGAAAATAGTGCGCCAGCTTTCTTGACGCCATCATTAAAGCCAACGCCAATTTTTCCAAGGGAAGATATCTCGTTTCGGCTGGGAGCAGAGTCTTGCTCACATAAAAAATGGGCAAGTGTTGAATGCCTTCTGCGCGGACTAGAACAGCGCTCACCGCATGTTGAGAGACCGCCAAGTAGAGATATAACTCCTCGCTCGGGTGAGGTGTGACCAAAATTGGGGCTGAGGAGAGATACACCTTTAAGTCTGCCAGAGCACAGTCGCACTCTTCATCCCAAAAGAACTTAGACTTCAAAGTTTTGAAGAAGGGCATGCAACGATCCGAAGACCTGCTGATAAATCTGTTCAGCGCGGCTGCCATCCCGGCAAGATGTTGCACGTCCTTCGTGGAGTTCGGGCGCTCCAACTCTTGTATTGCCTTGATTTGCGATGGGTCGGCCTCAATTCCCCGGTTTGTGACCAGAAAACCTAGGAATTTCCCAGTGCCAACTCCAAAGGCGCACTTAGAGGCGTTCAGGCGAAGCTTGTGGCGCTTGAGTATGGCAAACATTTCTGCTAGGTCGGCGAGGTGCTGAGACTTTTCCTTACTTTTTACCACCATATCGTCGATATAGGCTTCCATAGTTCGGCCCAAGAGAGGAGCGAACATCTTTGTCACCATCCGCTGAAAGGTTGCTCCGGCGTTCTTCAATCCGAACGGCATGACCTTGTAGCAATACAAGCCTCTAGGGGTGGTGAACGACGTGATCTCTCTGTCCGGCTTGTACATGGCTATTTGATGATAGCCACGATATGCATCCAAGAAGCTAAACCTCTTATGGCCAGCGGTTAAGTCCACCAACTGGTCAATTCGATGGAGAAGAAAGCTATCCTTTGGGCATGCGTGGTTGACAGTCTTGTAATCCACGCAGACTCGCCACTTGTCGTTCTTCTTAGGAACCACCACCGTGTTAGATATCCACTGCGGGTATTGCACCTCCTCTATAGCTCCGGCTTCCAACAAATTCTTCACTTCCTCCGCCACCACTTCAGCATGGTGCAAAGCCGAACGGCGCGTCCTCTGTATGACTGGCCGTGCATTAGGGAAGACATTCAGCTGGTGGCAAATGAAGCTTGGGTCGACGCCAGGCATATCGTAAGGCGTCCATGCAAAAGCCTCCAAGTTGGAAACCAAGAAACTGACATAATCCGCTCGTTCGGCGCTAGACAAAGATGATCCTAGAAGGAAGAACTTGGTCGGATCGTTTTCGTCAATGCGCACTTCCACCAAATCTTCGACTGATTTTTCCTCGGCCTTTCTACCCACATCTTCAAGGACCTCATTTCCCTCAGGCCCTTCGATCATCTGGACAAATCCTTTGGCTGCTCAGCTGCCATTTACCGCCACGAAGCATTGTTTGGCCATCACCTGGTCTCCCCAGACTTCCTCTATTTGCCCGTTCGCTGCTGGGAAGCGCATAACTTGATGAAAGGTCGACGCAACTGCCTGCATAGCGTGCAGCCAACCTCTGCCCAGAATCAAATTGTAAGTCGATGGCACTTTGAGCACCCAAAATTCTACCTGCTTCACAACCGATCCCGCTCTGACCGGCAAGATAATCTTTCCGATCGGCCATTCTGGTTGCGAGTTGAAACCGACCAAAGGAGACGTTGCAGGAGCCAAATCCTTCTCCTCTAACTTCATTTGTTTGAACGCGTCGTAATACATTATTTCGACCGAACTTCCCTGGTCGATCAATATTCTCTTGATATCAAAATCCTTGACGCGAAGGGTCACCACCAAAGCGTCGTTGTGCGGCATCTGCACCCTCTCCAGGTCTTTGGTTGAAAACGAAAGGATGTCTCTCTCCTCGGACTTTCCCTTCTTGATGGCGGGCTGGACAGAGAGCACTTCCCTCATGTGCTCGGCCTTCTTGATCATCCCTCTAAGCTCACAGACCCTTGCCGGTTCAATGATGCCGTGGATGACGTTGATTACACCCTGTGGGGGCGCTTCTAGGGCGGCCATTCCATTAGGCTCGGTTTGTCCGGTCGGCGCGGCCTTGACTCCCCCATCAATATATTGGTCAAGATGCCCTGCCGCCACCAATTCCTCCAAATGCTGTTTGAGCGGCAAGCAATCCTCTGTCCGGTGCCCCCGCTCTTCATGGAAGGTACAGCGATATTTTGGATTGAAGCCTCGCTGTGCACTCCCTAATTTGGCTGGCCAACGGACAAAAGGCTCTCCTCGGATCTCGCTCAAAATGCGGTAAATGGGAATTTTGAAGACCGTGGTAATCCCTGTCTGCGCCTTCAGTTTTCTCTTGGCATCTTCTGCTGCGTCGCGGGGCGCATCAGCCCGGTCATTTCTGCGACCTCTGTTTCTATCATTTTGGCGGTCCCTCGACGCTGATCTTTTGGTCGGTCACTAGGGCGGTTCTCCTCCTGCCCAACCGAGTGAACTTTCCCCACTATCCGTCTGTCCATCGCGACTGGATTATCCTTCTCGGTCGCAGAGGCAGCGTCATCTTCCACACGAATGTGTTCGTTGATCCGCTGCATCAAAGATTCTATTGTAGTGGGCTGATGCATCGTGAGTGAGTCTCACAGCCTATGTCCGACTGGGAGACCCCTCTTGTATTGAGTGATCGCCAGATTGGTAGGACAGTCGAGAATCTCGTTGTAAGTTTCCCAGTACTTCGCGTTGTACGCCTTCAGCGAGCCTCCAGATTCCATCTTAACGCCCAGGAGATGGTCGACCTCTTTCGGCGTTCGAGTGTTGGTCTTGAATTTGGTGACGAAGGCTTCCGCTAGTTGCTGCCACCCCTCGATACTCCCCTCCGGGAGCCTTTCGAACCACTTCAAGCCCAGCTCTCCCAAGCTTGCTAGGAATATGAGACACATCAAGGCATCGTTCCGCCGGTGGCCAGCCATCACTTGCCGGTAATGACTCACATGCATGTACGGATCCGTCTTGCCATCGTACAAAGTGAATTTTGGCTGGTGGAATCCAGCAGGGAATGGGGTGCTCTCAATCTCTAGGGACAACAGCGTGGCTGTAAGCCTTGTCAGCTCTTTGTCCACCAGTGCTGGGGCTATGTCTCTGGGTGCCGGCATCACCACTTCTTCACTGCAATGAACTAGGGCACTCAACCTCTGGAGCGCTGGCACCCTCTGAGCCTCTCGACGGCGCGCTCTCTCCTCCAGCACGTCCCTGAGATCCCTGGAACGGGAGGAGGCAGAGTATCGCGACATTGACGATGGGCGTGATGGGCGATAGGTGCTATCGCGAGTGAAGGATCTGCCCTCTCGCTAGTCTGAATCTCCCATCCCATAGTTCCTGGTGATGGAGATTGAATGAGTCCTCCTCTGGTGGCGGCTGCCAGGACGAGGGGAGGGGGTGTGCTCACTGAGGTTGCCCTCTCCAGCAACACCCTTCCCCCTAACTTGGTGCTTCAGTAGCTCCATCTCCGCCGCCATCCTACGAATGAGGGCTTCTTGATCCTTGAGTTTGTGCTCCAGACGCCCCTTACGGGACTCCCCCCGGCGCCGGCGGCCCTCTGGACTCTGTGAACGATCCGAACTCCTTCCACGCTTGTCACGCGCTCCTCGCGAAGAGGTTTCCAGGCCCGCCATGGTTGGAACATTAGGGGGGCCTTCTCTCCTTCGTACATACTCTGGAGTGACACCATCGACGACGGACAACGGAACTTCGTCGTTGTTGGCCATGGAAATGGTCGAAGAAGTTTACAGAACAAGGGTTGAGTATCAAAGATTTCCCACAGACGGCGCCAATTGTACGGGGGCGAAATATCCTTTGCTCTCCGTACGCCTTGAACGTCCAGCTTCTGGTGACGGCGTCAATCTCTGCAACACAAAAATGATGAGCTGCCCGGCGGTGGTGTGCCGGAAAGACCCTCCGACGATCAAGTCAGTTCTCTAAGGAAGAAGACAATGAGAAGAGAGTGTTAGTGAGAGTGAATTCCATACCTTCGACGTTCGTCTTTCCCCCTATTTCTAGGCTGGCCATGCAGCCTCAAGATTATGCACGCACTACCTCTGCTGTCCTTCCCTGGACAGGTGGCAGTGCGCGTCTCTCACCACCTTACGCGTGTAAAGGTTTTGTCCTTCCACCAGTATACACAGAACTGTCCAACGGTATTGAGGCGTGCGTGGAGCAGATGTCCTCTCCCTCACGCCATTGGCCCAGGTGGCACACCCAACCGGGGTACCACGACCGGCCTAGCACTTGGGGGAAATTTCCATCACATGCACTTAACCGTGCTATGTGTCACCGACCTGTGACTTAGGATCAGGCGAAAGCCTCACCACCTCGGCCGAACTACTCTCGACCGGTTCATCCGGACCACCTGGTTGCGAGGCATGCCGGCCTCTAACCGTTCTTCCTTCAATCTCGGTCACACGCAACCGCTTCATCTCGGCTGGACGGTCGGAGGCATACCGGCCTCGCCGCATCCTCAATCTAGCCCGGGCAATCCTTCAGCTCGGTTAATATTCGCCACTGCGAGCTTCACCCGATACGAGCAACCCACAGCTCGGCCACACCAAGATGTTGACCGATCGACATCTTCCATCGCGCAAGCCAACCCGCTCGGTTGTGCCAACCCGCTCGGCCGTTCCAACAGAGCAATTTGCTCGGCGCCGTGTAGTCCGTAACGCCTGACGTTATCTTTGCTCGGCCGTACTAACCGGCGCGAATCTCCCCTCTCGGTCCCCTTCTGTCTTACACCATGTAGTACCCTGCAAAACGTTGCTTATTCTCTTATATAAAAGAGAATGCGATGGCATTTGTTTGGACTATTCCCACTTTCTTTGTATATATATATATATATTTTAAAAAAACTTAGAAATGTTTTTTTGGTGTAATGATATGTAGCTGTCATGATATATATTTTCTTTCTTTTTTCACAACAATGTTACGTGCATATAAAAGTGATCTTCATGTGCATGCATGTAGGATAATTTTTTATTTTTTATTAAAAAAAAACTAAAAAGTGTTTTTTTTTCAAAAGAGGGAATTATGCCAAATTCAAATGAATTTAGACTAGGTCTATTTATTAATTATGTTAAGTTTAAGATTGGACATTTGCGATACGTGTCATCTATCTATTCTTTAACTAGTAAGATCTTTTATAAACCTATAAAAATAATATTGATTGTCACACGTTGATTGTCCTAATTACAAAAATTAATTTTGAAATTAAATTTTTGCAAGGAAGTGATTTCTTCACAGAAGAAGGTTTGCCCAAACAGCATTTCCCAAGAGTTGGAAGGGAGAGAATGGATTGTATACGGTTGGCTTCACAAGAAGAGGCTTACGTGGCACTGCATCAGAGTCCCTTAAAATTGCCAGTGACATTGCTGATCAATGGAGAACAATCAAGGATTGCAAGAGTCTGTAATTCCCACAATGTCCTTATTACAAAGATAGCCATAATAAAATTATTGGAATAAATAGGAAATATATATATATATATATATATATGAGAGAGGGATATAGGGTGGGTTGTAAATCAACCAATTTTGTTTAGGGGTCTGCTTATCCTACTCTTATGAATAGAATACTAGCTTTTAAGTATTTCACTTTTATATGTTTTTGAGGGAGATGATTGTGAACTTGTTTTGTGTAATCTTTTTATAGGTTGAAATTTGATAATTAAAAACTAAAAAATCAAATTATTCTTTTTAATGATAAATATTTTTAGTTTATTTAAAATATTTTAACCTTATAAACTGGCTCAATTATGTCCTTCGCTACAAATTCAAATGTCATAGGTGGGGTTTTGTCCAAAATAAAATGTAAATGAAGATTTCATGATGATTGATGGAGAACTTTAATAGAACATTTTAATTTTTATTTTTAAAACTTTTTTATTTATCCTCATAATTTTGTTTAGGAAAAATATTTTTAAAAAAATTGAGTTGTAATTTTTTTTTTACCTTCTTGGTATAAAAGCATATAATCGATGTAGACGTGAAATGAATTAAAATGAGCATTTTGTCTATATTTCTTCTAAAGTGACACGTGTCAATTAAAGAAGAGTCAACACTTTAGATTGTGATTTCCTATGTTTGAGAAAAGGTCGAAGTGAAGGTACATCGGAGAGAAACTAGTTTGAAATTCAATGATCAACTTTATAAAGAAAAATTATATCGATCCCGAATTTATTTATTTATTTTATTTTATTTTTTCAGTAGTGCTATATCTACCTAATTTTTACTCTATAAATTTTTAAATGACTTGGCAAGGATGACTATAAAGTTTTAAGGGAAGAGAAGAGTGTAGGAATGTAAATCATTAATTTGACTTTTTCTTGTCACGTCGTTCGAGAGGTTTATGGAAGAAAAATTGTATAGATGAAGTATTTTTCTTTTTCTTATCATCAAAATTTTTTGTTTTAATTAAAATGTTTATATTTAAAAATGTAAATGTATACAGTGCTTGCGTTTATAAATACAGACATTTAGTTTTGATGATAGAAAATTTTGGTAATTGTAGGACTATGCTATCCACTCTATTTGGTTCCTCTTTTTTCGATTTAATTTTAAAAAAATTGTAGAGTTTTTGTTTAGTTTTAGTTAGAAAATTTGAAAAAGCTTTCAAAATCTCTTTTTTGGATTCTTTTTTCAAAATCTTTGTTTGGTTCGTCTTTTATATTTTGATACATATAGTATTTTAATACATATAGTATGTACATATATACATAAAATAAATATGATGGTACTTTTGATGTGACAATAATTTTTTATTTATTTATTGTTGAATACATTCTGTAGTCTGCGCTCTCTCTCCACCTGTGGAGGAAAATTTGAATTTGCAATAATAAAATTTCAAAAGTGATTGGGAGCTCTAAATAATGTAGCACTAATAGCTCTAATGAGGTGAAAATGTCCAAAAAAAAAAAAGACACCCATCACATCATGAGAGGAGCCAACTCATTAATACTCTCTTTTTAGTCCTGTCAAGCATTTTTGATAAAATTTTTAAAAACCAAATATATACTATCTATTTTCGAAATATAGTTTTCAAATCACTTTTTTAAAAAACAACTCCAAAAACTTAAACCAACATGATGATTAGTGTTGTGGACATGCCTTGCACACTAGTTTTGAAATTGACACTGGTGGGGTGGGGGTAGTTTTTCATCATTTTAAATAACAGTTAATACAGTTGTAATGCTACATTGTGTTGGAAATTGTTATAAAATTCTGGGTAAAATTAGAATTTTTTCTTAAGTTTAGTCTAATTTTTAGGTGGGCCTCGTGCATCGATTTACACGGGTCAAAGTGGTGACGCATTCTATGCCGCATTGTGATTCACGTGGTATATTTGATTGCTCAAAACCATTACCGAGTAAATGAAAAATTGAAGCCAAAGTGTGCTCCATGGAAATAGAGTTTTGGTGAAAAATTCTTAAAGGTATTGAATAAGGCTTGTCCCACATTGATTTGGTGGGAGGTTTTGAAAGGGTTTATAAGGCATGAGTTTGGTACTTGAGGTGTGCCCCAAGGGGTACCCAAGTGTTTTAGAGGAAGATGTTATGGACAAAATGGGCTAGACCCATTGGACCCAAAAATCACTGCGCGCGCCGCCGTATTGGGCGGGCTGGGTGCGTGGTGTGAGGTTGGATTGGGCTTGTTCGGCCCAATACTAATCTTTTTGGGCCAAAATTCAAATTAAACCGGAAATAAACTATTTTGGATTTACTGTTCATCCAAACAGAGCCCTTCCCGTTTTCAAACAGAATTAAACTGGTTTGCCCTTCCCGTTTGTTATCTGTTTGAATAGTTAAACCAACAGATTCAAATCTGTTTAAATTCAAAACCAACAGGTTTCATACCTATTCAATTCAAAACCAGCAGCCACCTTTATATCTATAAATAGACCAGCCTCCCATTTGGATTTTAACTCCAATTTTCGTACTTCATCCTCTGCTTTAAATCTCTACATATTGCTGCATTTTATTTTTGAAAGAAAGAGTGTAAACACTTAGTGTGTTCGACGAACGATTAAATTGTAGTGCTGCTTTTATTCGTTGATAAGATTATTTTATCTTAAGAGATAGACGTCCAAATTCTAAAAGTACCGTGGAGAGGATGAATCTGTCTTAAGGACACAATGTTAAACACTGGACTTGATCAGAAAAGTTATTCAAAGAAATTAACCAAGTAAGTTGTTTAATTTTATTCTGTTTTTTATTTGTTTATTTAATCAGATTTTAATTTTGTTTTTGTAACAAAATTAAATCTATTTTTATTTATTTATTTTTTATTTCGAGTTTGATTTTTGTAATCAAACAAATTCTCTCCGTTTTTTTATTTTTTAAATTCTAGTTGTTGTT